>SKCR01042151.1:0-142947 GCA_019454045.1 Zanthoxylum bungeanum
GGTATATAGCACATGTTCCTTCTTCATTCTCTCCTCTTTCTTCTTCTTTCTTCCTTCTTCTTCTTCTTCTTCTTTCTCCTTCTCCATCTTCTCACGTTTCTTCATCTCTTGAAGCATTTTTTGGAATGTTTGAATAATGTCTTTCTTTTATACTTAGGGGTTATTTGATATTTTGTTTTATGAAGAAAAGTTTGGAAAAGTTGAGAAAGTTTGAGATTTTTCTAGATGGGTCCGAAACACTATTCACCCAGATTTTTTACCTGCATTTTTGACTTATTTCTGATTCGAATTTAGAAAAATATTCAACGCGGAAGTTATAGGTTATGACCCAAATACCATAGACTACCCGTAGTGGTACATCGTATAATTTCGTATCAAAACTTCGAGGAATATACCGATTGTCTCCAAGGTCATTTCATGAGTGTATTTATGTCCATACATAATTTATGTTATGCGACACTCATCTCGTAACGTAACAATAGTCGAGATTACCGGTCGTTACACCATTTCCAATCACTTTGGTGTTTTGGAAGACTTTACGCATGACCCATTCTCCTTCTTTGAATGTTTGGCTCCTAACATTCTTGTTGAAGTACCTTGCCATTTTTTGCTGGTGGACTGCAAGTCGTATGGAAGCATGTTCCCTTAGCTCGTCAATAGTGTCGATGCTGTGGTCCATTAGCTGTCAATTGGAATATTCTTCGATCCATTGGTAGCGTGGGGATGGGATATTGCCTTCACCTAGAATGACTGCTTCTAGCGAAAATGAGGTTTCTCTAGTCGACGAATGAGTAGTTGTTCTGTAGGACCATAGTATTCATGGGAGCTCATCTGCCCATGTTCCTTTCGCTTTCTCCAATCTTTTCTTTAAAGTTTTCATAATAGTCTTGTTGGAAGTCTCGACTTGACCATCAGCTTAAGAGAAACGTGGGGTTCAGAAGCTAAGTTTGATACCCCAATTCTTACAAAAGTCTTGGAAATGATGGCTGATGAATTGAGAACCATTATCAGTTATAATTTCTCTTAGCAACCCGAACAGACATATGATGCTCTTCCAAATGAAGATTTGCACTTCTCTATCTCGTATCTTGGGGAAAGCTTCTGCTTCAATCCATTTGGAGTAATAGTCTGTGAGTGCTAGCATGTAGACTTGCTGACCCAGGGCGGTTGGGAGTTTGCCTACGATATCCATCCCTCATTTCATGAATGGCCAAGTGGAAAAAATGGGGTTGAGTCTTTTTGGTGGTAGGTGCGAGACTGGGCGAACCTTTGACATTTCCCACATCTGCGGGTGACGTTTGCTGTGTCGGCTTGCATGGTGGGCCAATAATATCTTGCCATGTAGGCTCGACATGCCAGGCTTTTCCCCCAGAGTGATTTCCACATTCTCCTTCATGCAACTCTGCCAATACATATTGGGCTTATTCAGGAGTAAGACATTTGAGATATGGCCCAGAAAAGGATCTCTTCAAGAGCTGACCATCATATATAGTGTACCTTGTAGCTTGGCGTTAAGTCCTGCGAGCATCGAGACATGCTCAAAAAGTGGTTCTTTACTCTAAAGTATAAGAGTATCGAAGTAATAAAATAACCCGGTAAGTTCGGGGTCGATCCAAATGAAATAAATTTAATAGGATAAAATAATAATTCGAGTAAAAAAAAGATTGAATCGTTTGAAGTGATTGAAAATTTTTAAATTGGACTACAACAATAAAATAAAATACTAGGGTTAAGGGATCCACTTTTAATATTTCAAATTTAGAAATCTCACCTTTTATAATATATAAATTATCATTATTACCAAATAATTTATTTTAGGAATTAATTACGCCAAAACATATAAAACCAGCCATAATGGCGGTGATAACTTTTGTCTATAACAAGTCCAGTTAGGTACTCAATTATGCCAAATAAATAAAACCAACCATATAGGTGGTAACAAAGTTTGTCAATAATTAATCCAGATTTAAATTAAGTATTAATCATTCGATTGTAATTTATATATTATAATATAAATGAGATTAATTTATATTTTCATTTTAAAAGCTCCACCTTTTATCCCGACAAAAAGAAATTAGCTACTCATAATTTGAATAAAAACACATATAATTTTATGCTGAAAGAAAAAGAAAATACAAGAAAGTTTTAAAAAAAAATAAAATACACAAGAGCTGAAACTCCATAATTTTCAGAGAGAATTGTGGAAATCAGACTGAGGAAACTGAGGTGCAGGACACCTCTATTTATAGAGGTGGTAGCACCTCTTGCTATGCAATTATATTTGAAAATTACTTCCACCAATTTCTCCATCATTTTCTCCACCAAATATGCAAGCATGTTTGGTGGACATGTGACAATAGCAGATTATCATTTTTTTTATTTGATTTTAATATTTATATATAACACAATTTAGAGTATTCATTAATTTCGGTCTTGAAAACTTCAGAATTAGAAAAAATTATCAATAATAAAGTTGTAGATCTTTAAGTCTTCTTTCATCTGGAACTAGAATAACTTTAATCCTATATCAGAGTAAAAAGTTATGGCCAAAATACGAAAATTATGCAGTGCTAGAATTTCTGAATTTGTAAACTGTTAGAATGTCATTTCAAGTTTTTGGTCTCCAAAATTCAAATGTCATGTCTATTTTTCTAGTTATGCATCCAAAGTATTATTTCACCTACATAAGAAATAAAAATCACAATAAAAATATATAAAATATAAATTTAATTATTATTTTATAAATATGCTAAATTAAGGGGATTAATGAAACTACAAGTGTAAAATGATTAATTTTTCTTTTTAATAAATGTGCACTTTTTAGTGTTTATCACACCCCAACCAGCTTATTACTAGTCCATAGTAATTTAAGCAAAAAAACTTTAAAAAGACAAATTCTTATCCAAATTAATAATTGTTTTATTTCTTTCTAAATAATCAAAAAAGTAAATTCTCATGTACTTTTTACCATTCTTCCATACACATAAAACAAGGTATCAATATATTCATTGTACCCATAATATTCATAGGTCTTGTTGAAAAGAGAATAATATTTTTGTTCTAGAGTTATATCAGAATTCACATCTTTTTAGCAATGGAAATTTATTTATAAACTCAAAAATAATTTTTTTTAAAAATAATAATACATCTTCAATCCTTCTAACGAGCTTTGGGTCAGTGACTCCCAAACTATTTGGCTTTAGGGCACTATGTGTTAAGACACCCATACAGACTTAATTGCTCGGATCTCAAATGTTAAAAATAAGAAGTGTATGATTTCCTTAAGCTTTCTCTTTAACTGATGTAACAAGCTTTGGGTCAATTACTCCCAGACCAGTTGGCCTTAGGGCCCTAAGTGTTAAAAGACCCATACGGTCTTAATTACTTAAGTTAGAGAGGTGACGAAATCAAACTTATTCACACACTTTTTTTATAAACTCAAACTCTACCGTTTTACGTGAAAAATCACTACTTACTGAGGCAAGATGTTCGATTACTAAGTAAAAGCTTTATCATTTTTTTATTAAACTAACGCAAGCTTTACTATTTTACGCTAACAATCACTGCTTGCTAAGGCAAGATGTCCGGTTACTAAGTAAAAGCATGATTAGTTTTTTGAATAAAAATATAAATTTCACAGCCTTTAGGTGCTACCTATAACACACTAGAGAACTAAATATTACAAAATTTTCAGTTATAACCTATGATCATATGTTACTGTGTATGTTGATAATACCTGTCAAATGAGCATATGAAGATAAAATTTAATCATTATTATGGAGAATTCAAAAATTTAAATGATTCAAAAATAAAAGAACAAAAATAACCTGTTATGAATTATTTTGAGATATGTCTCAGGAGCGAAAACTCCTTACACAGCCACCCATGAACAACAATTCTACTTGGTTAGTCAAAAATTGTTGTTAGTTTGTGTGTAGTTTTTTTTTTAAAACACAAATAAAATTCAACACAAAATAATTTTTTTACACATAAATAACAACAAATCAAAACAACATAATTTTTTTTAAAAAAAAGAAAAACACAACAATGAAACATAAAAATGAAAACTATATAGTCAACTATCCATCCCCCAACCAAATTGAGATATTATATCCAATGTCTGGATAAGAAGAAATATAGTTTGTCGGAGTTGGTGCTTGGAGCACCAATCTGGATATTCTATAATACATTATATTTTATTAATTATTAATAAAATAACTATATTTTAATTTCAAACATTATTAATGATATTGTCATTATGCAAATTAGATTGATGTGTAAATATGCTAAGAATGACACGACCTTAGAATAGTCATGTAGTAATACCGGACACTAGATGGTCCGACATTGGGATAAGTATTACTATTATAAACTATTCTTATTGTGTGTGTGTGTGTGTGTGTGTGTGTATGATGTGTGTGTGTGTGTGTATATATATTCCTAGTCGTTGGTTGTGAAACACGGTCAAATTTCTATAACCTAGAAGACTAGCACATGTCGTATATTGGAATTGAAGTTTCAATGGTTTAACCCAATAAACGTGTGGGTATTGGTTGGACAGAATACTGAATGACTCACAGGTAATTCCTAATAGTTGGAAGTACAAACCACCGTCAATAGGAATCTCCTCGAGTCGAGTAGCATATGTGATTATTTGACTATAGGATAACATTGGTTTTGTGTGAGATCCTCCACACTTTGATGCCATGTATGTTAGAAACCTTTCATGGTCTGGCCTTTAGATGTTCGTTGGGTGTGGACCGATGCACTTGTTAATCAAGTGCGAATCAAGATAAGATCTGTCGGCCTATATTTGTACCATAAGGGGTTTAGGTATCCATGTGAATAAAGTCACGATTCTTAGGACTTTGGCCAAACTCGATCACATAGGGAGGATCGCATCAGTTGTAAAAAAATCATAGACATGTCGACATGAGATGTACGCATCGGAAACTTGACGGTGTATTCTATGTTTCCTTAGCACTACTCGGATAGCCTACGATGGAGGAATTTTTAAACATTTGTGATTACCTCAACTTGTATAGTTCAGAAAGGTCGTTCGTGTTCTTAGCTAGGCTTATATGATGAATGTGTCTGAACTTAGAGAGTCCCAATATGAAATGTACTCGTTGAGCACTTGGGTAGCCGATTAATTTTGATAAAAGATAATATTATAATTGTCAACTAAGATAATCAAGTGTTATTGGATAACATTGATTATTTACTTTGACCTAATTGGATTAATTCAATAATTACACAAGGATTTTGTCATATTTTCAAAATTATCTATACCATTTGAGAATATCATGGTAATTGCAAGTATATAATTATATGCATTTTTGGCTTGATTTATATGGATTAAATCAAAGTGGCAGACATTGAGCTTATCCATTTTCTAATCATTGTCTTGATTTTATTGGATTAAATCAAAGTGGTAGACAATGGAGATTAGTCACACCTAATTATACATATTTGGACAAATTGGATTAAGCCCACCGAAAAGTTGATTAGAATTTTTATTAATTAAAAATTTCCTAAGTTTTGCTATAAATAGCAAGCTTTAGGAAGGTTTTGATTAAGTTTAAGCAAAGCAAAATGAGCTTGAGAATGCTAAGCTAAATATAAGTAATTCTTGGAGAAATTAGCCTAAGTTAGAGAAGTGTTTAGCAAAGCTTTGGAAGTTCGCTATAACATTTCATTTTGGAGAAATCGAAATTAGATCTTGGAGTGAAGCTTGCTTGTATTGGAATCAAGATTGGATCTTGGACTGAAGCTTGCTAAACCTTGGAAGTTCTCCAACAATTTCAACAAGGAGAAGGAGATTCGATCTTCATATCAAGCTTACTAGGTAATGTTTGATCTTCTCATAAGCTATGTTCTTCATTAGTGAGTTTTCATTAGTGAGACATATAATGATGAATTTTATATTGGATGCATGATTATATAGCTTAAAGTTGAAATAAGGCTAATAAATTGTGTTAGAATGCTTTGGAAGTATAAACATAATATGCTTGTAATTGGGTAAAATATGTTCATGTTGGACATGAAATAAATTAATTAGAGTTTGGAACTCTAGATTAAAGCTTAGAGCTATGGCTACCATTCTAGAATCACTTGACCACTTTTGGGTGAACTAGAATTATTAATGAGACATTTCATAGAGAGATTCTAAATTGGTTTGTGTTTTGATTCAAACAAATGTATATAAGTATTTAGAATATAAGTATGCTAGTTGTATGACTTGTATTGATGGTGGGTATGATGCTAAAATTGAATTTTAGGTGTATTTGAAGTATTAGTAGAAAATTGGAAGTGTTTAGTAATTATTAGAAAAAATGCTCAATGCCTAGGGCGCGTCTCGACTTTGACCCTTCAGCGTCGCGACATCGAGCATCAGACCTAGGAGCATCACAAAGCCTAACCTTTCGTGTCATGATGCCGAGAGGTTCAGCTATTACTGTTGCTCTCGCACTTTGGAGCGTCGCGAAGCCCTAGCTTCAGCGTCGCGACGCGCAGAGCTGATACTTACTGAAACTTTATTCTCTCCATTCCGGAGTTTCTGGACTCCGTTTGGGTCCCCGTTTTTTCCTATGGACTCGAAACATAATGTAGTTTTATATAAAAATATTTCAAAATATACCCATGCTAGATATCCATGGGTTAGACCCACTTTCGCTGTGTGGGGCACCGATCCAACCCTAGGGGTTCCACATTCGCTCCAATAGAATGGTATCAATGCAATCATTAACCACACAACATTTGTTAAATGTTTGACCTGTATTTGAATCTATGGCTCTGCATTTTAATTTAATTATGCATAAGTTATATTGGATATGCATTGCATGTTTTAAATTTAAATTTAAATTTTGACCCAAGCATGTTAATGGCTTGATTGTCATAAATCTCACATGATTAGGTGATTTCTTTATTTTAAGTAATAAATATTAGTAATGTTGGAGCATTATTGGGTGGTCCGTCTTGTCAATATGGAGATGAATGAGTTCTTATTACTTATATCTATGACCATCGATAGAGCGAGGGTATAAGTGCTTGGAACTTATTAAATGTAGAGTAATGGGTTAACGTTGTCATCCAATACCATCATTATTATATGAAGCTCATTAATGCACTGATGAGTGGAAAATAATAAAATATATCACTATTTTTCGCCCATTTAACCTAATATTTTGTATGGTATCTCAAGTTTTATGAATGTTTTAATGTGTTTTGTGTTATTTTGCAAATAAATAAGGATTTGGGACTGAATGGAATCAACTTGTGGCGAATATAGCAAAAATAGACAAAAAAGGAAAAATCATTATTTACGCATCGCGATGCGTAAACCTTATGCATCGCGACTGCTACTATGCACCGGCCACGTGTCAACATCAGAGAAAGCTTGCTATCATATGCACTTGCTAACATGCGCATGCCATGTGTCAACGTCAGAGCAAACCTGCTATCATACGCCGGATACATGTCATCATGACGTCAGCATAATAATTAACTGTACCTACACCTATCATTGCTTACGTCAGCATGACATTAGCGTCGTGATGCGCACAACTTCATGTGTCGCGATGCCAAGCCAATAATTCAGCTGCCAACGAAAATGCGTACACGTGTCAACATCTCAGGAAGCCGCGTATATGTGTCACAAATCGACGGTGCATCGCGACGCACAAAGTATTATATGTCGCGACACGTGAGCCGAAATTTTACCTTTAAATTCAACTTGATTTCATTTAGAATTTTCATACTTTCCTTACGGTTCTAATAAGGATCTAACGACTGTATCTTGTTTGTTTAATTTTTATAATTTAAATTATGTATTTTTATTTCCAGTAATAGTAGTAGTTTATTTACTTTATATTTATTTTATGTTTTGTAGTTAAATTTCCGCTGGGGGAAGGGTGAAGCTTTTATTATTATAGTTTAGATTAATCTCCCTTAATTATAATATATAAATTATTTTAAAACCTGACTTAATTGGACTGCCTTTATGGTCGGTTGGACTTAATTAAATTGATTTTAACCTGACTAAACTGGATACCGCATTTATTGTCTGTTGGAATTAATTCAAAATCTAACTTAATCAGGATACCGGCTATATGGTCGGTTGGTAATATCATGCAAATTTATAAATTATAATAAGGGAGATTTCTAAATTAGAATTAGTAAAGGTGGATCCCCTAACCCCAGCATTTTATTTTTATTCTAGGGAAGTGATGAAACACAATATTCATATGCTTAATAATTGATTTAATTATATTATGTGTAATGCTTTGGTTTACTTATTGAATCTTAAGCTTAATGCTTATTGTTGCCTGATCACCAATAAGATTGATGTGGTAAACTTAAAATGAACTTGGAAAATGGATTTTAGGTTTCAGCCTTGATTCAATAGCTCAGGATCTCACCTTAGGGCATGGTGACCCTTAGATAGATTTCCTTCCAGGATAGACATATATCTGTTGGGCGGGGGTAGCCACAATTGGAACTTGAACTTAATGAATTCAGGTAACTTGGTTAACATAAACATATGATTAATTGGGTTATTTTGGGTGTTTGCATCTGACCATCGGAAGAGGCTTTTGCATATCTTCGTGTTCCAGGTTAACAAACTGATTTATTACACATATATAAGAGAATCAATTCAGCATTAGAATAATATTGTGTGGAATCACTACCTTAGATATTTATTTTCTTTATTATTAAATTCCTTTTTTTCATTTTATTTTTATTTATTTAGCAAATCCACATTCAACCAAGCAATCAAACAATCATTCCCTTCTCCCTTTAATTAGATACCTGTAAATAAATAGAATCAATATTTAATAACAGCAGTAGAAATTAAGTCCTCGTGGGATCGATATTTTTATATTACTTGAACAATATGTGCGCTTGCGTTACTGTGTGATTTCACCGATCAAGTTTTTGGCGCCGTTGCCGGGGACTTATTTTTCTTGCGTTATTAATTTTGAAGCTATCTATTTTACTTCTATCTAATTTTTTTTTTTTTTTATCTATAATTTTTATTTCTTTATTTCTTTTTTCAGGTGGTTGAAATGGATCATTATTGGGTGATGGAAGAATTACGAGCCTTACAGAGAAATGATACACCCCAAATCAGTGAGCAGCAATCCGATTTTCTGAGGCCTGTTGTCCAGCCCAACAACTATCCATGGATGTCTGAGCCATTCAATACAACATTTGCCCAACCATACTAGAACACAATGATTAGATGTGAGATATGTGATGGTAACCACCTTAGCAATCATTGCGAGTACAACTACAATTCAGGATGGCAGAACTATCAAAATCCTTCATGGTATGATGAACCAGTATATTTCAGTGAATCATATTTTCCATCTTATCCACCATCAACCTACGATCTTCATCAAGAACCAGAACTATCAGAGGAAGATCAGGTGATTAACATGCTCAAAGATTGGATCAAGAAACAAGACGAAAAGTTGGATGCATTGGTTTAAATGTTTCAGAATCAAAAAGAAAACCTTCAGAGTCAAACATCATCCCTACAAAGAATGACATATCAAGTGAGTCAATTAACAGAAAACCAGAACTACATACCTCACAAAACATTTTCAGATGAAACTGACGAAGCTTTCGAATACCAAAGATGTCACGATGACACCTTAACAGAGGAAGAAGCTGAGTAGTATCAAGATTTAGAGGTATAGGTTCAGGATCCCGAACAGGTAGAATCTCAATTTGATCTTGATTATTCATCAGACTCTGAGGAGGAAGAAGTAGTTGAGCTGTCTGTATCAACTACACCAACAAGTGAGGATGAAACTCTACACCCTCAAAATGAAGATCTTGGAGCATGCATTGCACAAATGTTTGAAGAAGAGCTACCCGAGCTGTTCATACCAACCATAGAGGATAAAGGCCTACAATTAGACATATCTTTACATCCTCAGGTTGACACTTATGGAGCATGCATTTCACATATGACAGATGAAGAGCTGAATGCGGAAATTTTAAAATACATTTGTGAAGAAATGATGGAGCAAGATGCAGAGCAAATGAAGGAGCAAATGTCTGACCATATTGAAGATCTCATGCATTCAAGAGAAACATCATTGTATTGGGGAGTACAAATCAAAGGCACCGCCTAAAAGCTTGACAGAATGGAAATTCCATTCAAAGTCAAGCACCATACGAGGCCTCCTGATTTTCTTTCTTTCTTTTCAGGAACCACTGGAGCGACAGAGTTCAAAAAGGTGGCACAAGCACTGAATGAGACAAAATTCTTTTCAGCACTTTATCGTTGGAAGAGACCCTTCAAAAGCAACGCTCATGGGATTGTCTTTAATCGGATGTCCAAAACCACACTGAAACCACCTTGATAGATGGACTTCAGTCACATCTGACTGAAGACGAAAAATTTACCGCTAGCAGAGAGACAACCCATGCAAAATTTTTATTTTTATTTAAATTTAAATTTTTGTATTTTGTGTAAACATGTTGTAGAATTTTTTTTTTTTAATTTTGTGTGTTATTTTTGCTGGGAAAAACATAGACATAGCACTTAAGGTAAAACAAACCAGTGAAAAAGGGGTTATCACAGAATAAAGTTTGACAAAATCGCAAAGATAAAAATTCAATTCATCAGAGATGGCAGAGTAAGGAATCAACTCTTGAGACGCATATTAATGAATATGTTTATATTCGTATTTTTCCCAAAAAAAAAAATTTCGCGTCGCGACATGTAAAAACCCATGTGTCTCGACACATTGACCTCACCCCGTGGGGACCCAAATTTTAGTGCGTCGCAACGCGGACGCGATATCAGGTCTTAAACCAGTGGCCGCCAGTCATCTTCTTCACTTCTTCTCTTCAATTGTTTTTTCATTTTCTCTCAAATCCCTCCACAAATCTGACCTTCAACTCTCCAAATCTTTCAAATCCACGAAATCACTTCCCAAACGAAACCTAACCCTCTATTTCATGTTTCAAGTTCAAATTTGAGGACGGAAATCTCACCAAATCACTTCCCTAACTCACTCATCCTCCATTTGCGCGTGAAAGACTCGAATTTGGGGACTCAAGCTCGCGATTTGGGTATATTTTTTCCTTTAATCTTCATTTTTTTTTTCCGATTTTTTTTTTTTTAAAAAAAGGTGTGAATTTTTCTGTTAAAATTTTAAAGTTTTAGGCTTGTGTTTATGGCTTTGGATTTTGGTAAAATTGTAGATTTGGGGGTAAAGGTGATTTTGTGAAATTATGAAGTGTTAAATGTTAGGTTATAATTTTAGGAAATCTTGACAATTTAGGGGAGATTCTATCAGAATTTTTGTAAAAATTTAAAATTGAAAATGGCCCCAAAAAGAACAAGAACCTCAGCGGCAGCTAGATCTTGTTTCGATGCGATAAATTTTGTATCAGCAGTTTCTGAACGGCGATATGAAAAGGGGATGGGACAAAAAGTCCCGATAATGGAGAGGGGTTTTGAGATTAACCCCGGACAATTCCCCCAGATTGATAGAATAATCGCCAACAGGAACTGGCATAAGTTTTGCCAGCAGCCTCACCCTACCTATGTACTAGTTGTCTGTGAATTCTACGCCAATGCTTACGACCATCAAGCGTACCAGGTGTTAGTACAAGGTCAACATGTGACGTTCAATATGACCACTATCAATAGGTATTATGGGTTTCAATATATAGAGGAAGATAAATATACGACAGCTAGAGAGCATTTAAATATGACTAATCTCACAGAAACACTTTGTATCCCCAATGCTGCATGGAAAATGAGTAGTAGCGGGGAATATTTAAAGATGAGTTCTATGTATCTTAAGCCAGATGCCAGGGTTTGGTTTCATTTCTTTACCCAAACATTGTTACGGGGACCCATATTACAAATGTCACTAAAGAACGAATGATAATGTTAAACTGTCTGCTGGAGGGCTATACAATTGATGTCAGTGGGCTGATAACGACCAATATAGCTTGGGCAGCACATTCAATATAAATTGGCCTGCTATACTGCAGTTTAATTGCAAACCTATGCACGTGGGCCAAGGTGCCCATGGACCTTAGGGAAGAGACGATGCAGCCCACCACTGCATTGATTACTCGTATTATCCATCAACTCCAAGCAGAGAGGCATGTTCATGCTAGGTCATCCTCATCCGTACCTGTACCACCACAACAACCTCAACCACGTGAAGACCATCGTGATCTCGCTCCATATCATAATGAGTAGATCGGTTGGAATCTCGGGTCGACTACATCGCTCAACTGCTTCATCAAATGGCACATCATCAAGGATTGATTGATGATCAAATTCCAGCCTATCCAAGTGACAACAGTGAGGAGGATGAGGAAGCTGAGGATTGAACAATCACGGTAACATTTTTCATTTATCTTTATTTTATTTTGTAACGCATTGGGGATAATGCTAAGTTCAGGTTTGAGGGTAAGGTTGTTTATTTTTATTCGTTTTCTCTGTCAATTTTTTTCATTCCTGCATGTTTTTATTCCCTACATGTCTTCTGTCTTGCATGTTTTGTTGAAAAAAATGAAAAAATGAAAAAAATATATATATAGTCTGATGATGAGATTGTTTGTCTTAGTAAAATTTTTTAGGAAAAGATAAATGTTAATTTCACTTTTATCCTATACTTTGAACCTAATATCTAAGTCAGACTCATATGCACTTAAAAAAATAGTTTTGTAGCAGTTAGATAATTAAGGAATTGACAAAGTGACTAGTTTAAATAATCGGTGGTTGATGAATGACCGTTTTCCTGAATATCTGTTTCTGTCTACAACTATTTTTTATGTGAGGAATGATGATAAAAAAAAAATTATATATCAATAAAAAGTTCTTACTTAGTAATCGGACGTCTTGCCTCAGTAAGTAGAGACTGTTCGCGTCAAATGGTAAGAACTTTTAACATCTGAGATCTGAGTAATTAAGTACGTAGGGGTTTTTTAACACCTAGTGCCATAAAGCCAACTGATTTGGGAGTCATTGGCCCGAAGCTCCCTACATGGATTAAAGATGTTACAAAAAAAAAAGAAGAAAAAAAATCCCTAAAAAAAACACATACCTCACTTTGCGCAGATTGTAGTAGACAGAATAATTTTAGATAGTCAGATTGGTTTGACCCATTAACTACTGAGAATTGAGACAAACTCACCTATTTAATAACTTAGAATCGAAGCTGTTTGCAGAGCTATTCACACACACACTCAGAATCTGATTTAGATACTTTGTTCAAAGGAAATGATTTTAGTTGTAGTATGCATTTTGAAGCTTCTTTTAACTTTGTTGCTAGACATTCTCTGAGGACATTGTGTATATAACTATTATTTTCATTATTTTCTTTTGTTTTTTTGCTTTTGTGTGCATTGCATTTGACGTTTGTGGGTATCGTCACTGTAAGCCCTCACAAGACAACAACTCATCCACTAGGGACACCTAGGGGTTTAAAGGCTTGTTGCATACGCTAAATGCAATCGTGATCCCTACGAAAGTGGCTTAGTTTAATTTAGTTTCTGTTGTATATTTTATTTTATTTTGTTGTTTTGCTCGAGGACTAGCAAAATGTTAGGTCTGGGAGTGTGATGAGCGGAAAATATATCATTATTTCCCGCCCCTTTAACCTAATATTTTGTATGGTTTCTCGAGTTTTATGAATGTTTTGATGTGTTTTGTGTTATTTTGCAGATAAATAAAGATTTGGGACTGAATGGAATCAACTTGAAGCTAAAACAACGAAAAATAGACAAAAATGGCAAAATCGTCATTTACACATCGTGACGCGCAAACATTCTGCGTCGCGGCTGCTACTATGCACCGACCACGTGTCAACATCAGAGAAATCTTTCTATCATACACACTTGCTAACATGCACATGCCATATGTCAACATCAGAGCAACCTGCTACCATACGCCGGACACATGTCATCATGATATCAGCACAATAATTCACTCTGCCGACACACGTCATTGCTTACGTCAGCATGATTTCAGCGTCGCGATACGCATAACTTCACACATCGCGATGCCGAGCCAATAATTTAGTTGCCGATGAAAATGTGTACACGTGTCAACATCTCAGGAAGCCGCGTACAGGTGTCACAAATCTACGGCGCATCGCGATGCGCAAAGCATTCTGCGTCGCTACGCGTGAGCCGAAATTTTACCTATAAATTCAACTTGATTTCATTTAAATTTTCATACTTTCCTTAAGGTTCTAATAAGGATCTAAGGACTGTATCTCATTTGTTTAATTTTTCTAATTTAAATTATGTATTTTTATTTCTAGTAATAGTAGTAGTTTATTTACTTTATATTTCTTTTATGTTTTGTAGTTAATTTTCCGCTGGGGGATGGTGAAGCTTTTATTATTATAGTTTAGATTAATCTCCCTTAATTATAATATATAAACTATTTTAAAACCTGACTTAATTGGATACCGCTTTTATAGTCGGTTGGACTTAATTAAATTGATTTTAACCTGACTAAACTGGATACCGCCTTTATGGTCGGTTGGAATAAATTCAAAATCTGACTTAATCAGGATACCGCCTATATGGTCGGTTGGTAGTATCATACAAATTTATATATTATAATAAGGGAGATTTCTAAATTAGAATTTGTGAATGTGGATCCCCTAACCCTACTATTTTATTTTTATTCTAGGGAAGTGATGAAACACAATATTCACATGCTTAATAATTGATTTAATTATATTATGGGCAATGCTTTGGTTTGTTTATTGAATCTTAAGCTTAATGCTTCTTGTTGCCTGATCACCAATATGATTGATGTGGTAAACTTAAAATGAACTTGGAAAATGGATTTTAGGTTTCAGCCTTTGATTCAATTCCTCTGTCGTAGGCTATCCGAGTTCTGCTTAGAAAACATATAATACACCGTCAAGTTTCCGAGGTGCACATCTCATGTCGACATGTCCACGATTCTTCATAACTGATGCAATCTACCCTATGTGATTGACTTTGGCCAAATTTTTAAGAATCGTGACTTTACTCACATGGATACCTAATTCCCTTATGGTACACATACGGGCCGACAGATCTTATCTTACTTCAAACTTGATTACTGAGTACATCGGTCCACACCCAACGAACATCTAGAGGCCAGACCATGAATGGTTTCTAACATACATGGCATCAAAGTGTGGAGGATCTCACACAAAATTAATGATATCATATATTCAAAGTATTACATATGCTACTCGACTCGAGGAGATTCCTATTGACGGTGGTGTGTACTTCCAACTATTATGAATCAATTGTGAGTCATTCCGTATTCGGTCCAACCAATACCCAAACATATATATGAGTTTCCAAAACTCATGATACATCAGGTTAAACCATTGGAACTCCAATTCCAATATACGACATGTGCTAGTATTTTAGATTATAGGAATTCGACCGTATTCCAAAACCAACGACTAGGAATATATACACTTTAAAAATAATTTACAATAGTAATTGTAGGACACATAAATTGGCAACGCTGTTCTAGGCTCGCGGCCTAGTTGGGAGTACGGAATAGCCCGCGGGGGAACTAAACTGGAGAAATAACATGGAGTCGCCACCCGGTGTGAACCAGGACAACGATTTAAGGCCGCACTAACCCCTCGTAAGGGAAGGCCTCAAACCTGTTGGGTTCAGAATGGTCCCTTACTTATGACACTTGTAATGATGTGATTTATACAATATCTTAACCGAATCTACGCAACATGCTCAAGAGCAACCTATATCTAGTTCATGTTTATAAACATAAATCCCATGTCTAAGTTTGCATGCTTGAAAAGTAAGTTATCACCACGGCAAACACACAATAACACACGACAATCCCATAAACATGCTTCAATTCTATAATGTGGAAAACAAATAACAACATAAACATAATGCAAATTCCAAATGCAAAATAAATAACTAATCATGCTTAAAAATAAATAACTAAATAACATACTAGACTAAATCATGCTCGAATACAAGGTTGGACGAAACGAAATACGTGTGTCTCTTAAGTGGTACGTGGCATTGCATCCGGAGTGCAAATCGCACTACCGTCCATTCGGATTCGGCTACGGAATTTACGTCCCGATTTCCATCCGATATCACAAAAGAAAACACGAGTTCCGTTCATCCGGAATTCACATCATGCCTCAAAAAAATGACTCTAATGCAATAATATATTAAAATAAAGAAAAGAAACAAAAGATAATAAATAAAGAAGGTGCCCTCAGGTCTAACCTCTTTTTTTGTCTCTCGAAAGCGCGTTACACGGCCGTCAGAAGGGTTGATGTTCCACAACTTTTCTGGTTCACTAATCCAACGCTTTTCCTCGTTGTTTCGCTGTTTGAGCTGCTTTTTTCACTCCGTTTCACGGCTGTTTGTGTTGTATTTTCTGGTCACTGTTTCTTGGTAATTTAGGGGACTGTTTTGGTGTGTTTGGAGGGGTATTGGGCTGCTGTTTGAAGTGATGTGTGGCGTAAATTTAGAAGGCTTTTTTTTTGTGGTTGCGCTGGGCGTGAATGTATGGCTTATGCGAGGGTTGTTTGCTTACGTGATGGGCTTGTGTGTGTTCAGTTGTGTGTGTAATAGGTCGTGCAAGGTGGCTTGTGGGTAGAAGGGCAGGTGGCGTGGAGTAGTGTTGTGCGTGGGTTGAGGCTGCTCGCGTGAGGGCTGTGAAGTGAATTGGCTGAGTGGGTAATGGCAGGCTGTAACGAGTGGAGGGCTTATGGTGCGTGAGTGTGTTTGATTTGTGAGGGGGCAATGTTGTGCGTAGAGAGGTTGCAAGTGAAGGTGAGTGGAGCAAAGGCTCGTGAGGGCTTACGTGATGGAGGCATCAATGTGTCACCGAGTGGGAATAGGCTTAGAATATTAGGGTTGATTTCGTCAGAATGAGCCCGGTTTTAATGTGTTGGTGAAGGGTTCTTTTTATAGGCAAAGAGATGGGGGCTTTCCTTGTTTGAGAAGGAGAATGATTTGTGCATTAAAGGGAATATCTTTTAAATTAGTATGTGATAAGGAAAAATCTTTTAATTAGGGAAGTGATTTGATTTGATTTGATTTGATTTAATTTGATTTATTCTTTTTTAGTTAAAGATATGATTTAGTTTAATTTGATTTGATCTTGTTTAATTTAGGGTAGGTGATTTAATTTAATTAGGAATGTGATTTATGATATTTGATTTGATTTATTTAATTTAGGAATGAGATTTGTTTTGATTTAATTGGATTTGATTTAATTTAATTTTTGACATGTGTTTTAAATGTTTTAATTATTATTGGATGTGATTTAATGGGCTTGGGCTAGGTGGGCGTGTGGCTTTGGTTTTAGGCTAAGGATGTATTTTGAAACGGAGGTCCAACAAGTGAACCCGAAGCTAATCCAGCGAATTAAATCCAACAATGTGTCAATTCTTGACTATTCCCTTCCGACGTCCGTTTCCCATGGCTTCCACAATTAAAGAGGTAGTGCCTCCATGCGAGACTCATCATCGGGACTTATATGCAAAAATGCAGTGCCTACAGTCGCCCCCACTTTGATGGGACTTGTGCAGTGTGTAACAGTGACAATCCTATCAAAGTTATGCAATGCATTTTTACTTACCTGGCTCGCCAGATGCCACCTGACTTGCCTACTGCTTCGAACTGAGTTGATATGGTGGCGAGGTGCCTCGACCCCTAGGCTTTGTTCCCGAACCACTGAATATGAACTTTGCTGATGATTTAGTGGGCCCTCGACCCTGGGACGCATCCCGGAAATGCAACTGATGTGTGGGCCCTCGACCCTAGGACACATCCTAAAAGTGATGATGAATGAATTCCTGGCTCGCCAGCTGCCACCTGACTTACCTGTTGTTTTGAACTGAATTGATATGGTGGCGAAGTGCCTCGACCTCTGGGTTTTTTTCCCGAACGAACGAATGTGAACTGTGATGATGATGCACTGGCCCTCGACCATGGGACGCATCCCGAATCTGAAACTGATGTGCGGGCCCTCGACCCTGAGTCACATCCTGAAAGTGATGATGTAGTGGCCCCTCGACCCTGAACTGATACTGATGTGGGCCTCACCCCGGACTGATTCTGATATGGGCCTCGCCTCTAGACTAATACCGATATGGGCCTCGCCTTCATGCTGATGATGATGTGGGCCTCGCCCCAAACTGATACTGATATGGGCTTCGCCCCAAACTGATACTGATATGGGCCTCGCCCCCATACTGATACTGATGTGGTCCTCGCCCCAAACTGATACTGATATGGGCCTCGCCCCCATGCTGATACTGCTGTGGGACTCACCCCAAACTGATACTGATATGGGCCTCGCCCTCAGACTGACACTGATGTGGGCCTCGCCCCTAGAGCGCCATACCCGACAAGACTGATACTAGTGATGTGGCCGCGCCCCCAGAGTGCCATACCTGGCAAGACTGATACTGATAATGTGATGGTTCGTTCTCAAACCATGCTGTGAGGTTGTCCATTCCCGAACCGTTACTGTGTGAGGTGGTCCATTCTCGAAGCGTTACTGTAAGGTGGTCAATTCCTGAACCTTGCTCCATTCTTGGAGTGCCATTCTCAGCTTGTTCATTCCCGAACCGTGCTCCATTCTCGGAGTGCCATTCTCGATTTGTTTATTCTCGAACCGTGCTCCATTCTCGGATTGCCATTCCCGGCTTGTTCATCCTCGAACCGTGCTCCATTCTCGGAGTGCCATTCTTGACTTGTCCATTCTCGAACCATGCTCCATTCTCGGAGAGCCATTCTTGACTTGTCTATTCTCGAACCTTGCTCCATTCTTGGATTTCCATTCTCGACTTGTTCATTCTCGAACTTTGCTCCATTCTCGGAGTGCCATTCCCGGCTTGTTTATTCCCGAACTGTGTTTCCATTCTTGGAGTGCCATTCCCGGCTTGTGATGCAGTGGGCCTCGACCCTGGGACTCATCCCTAAAACTGATACTGACTTGGGCCTCAGCCATGGGACTTATCCCCAAACTGATGCTGATATGGGCCTCGACCCTGAGACTCTTCCCCAAAACTGATACTGATGTGGGCCTCGACCCTGGGATTCTTTCCCGGATTCATTCCAAAACTCTGACGATGTGGGCCTCGACCCTGAGATTCATTCCCGGATTCATTCCAAAACTCTGATGATGTGGGCCTCGATCCTGGGATTCATTCCAAAATTCTGACGATGTGGGCCACGACCTAGGGATTCATTCCCCAAAATTGATACTGATATGGGCCTCAACCCTGGGACTCGTCCCCGATACTACTACTCATATGTTGCTGATTCTGGTTGGCTTGTCTTTGCCGCTTTCTCTTTTTTTTCTTTGGAACCTGTGAATGCAAAACAAAACAAACACAAAAAGAATGTAAAATATGTTACGTGTATGCATGCATGCATTAATGAATTTCCTATTCCTTTGGGTTGGGTCTTCCGCCAGTTCTCCAGGTGATTGCTCAGTCTTCTCTCTAGTCTTATGGCTCAATTTCTTGTTATACTTCTTATTCACGGGGTGGTAGACTGGTCACCCCCAGACTTGATTTAGCTTTCTGTCTTTCGCTGTTTGCACTAGGTAGAGGTGGACCACGTGATGTGGCATTCTATATCATCATACTATATCACATGCTACGAAATAGTCCCAATAGTTACACATATTATCGTCCTCAAAGAATGCCCAGTATTGAAACCAGAGAACCTTCAAAACATTCAATGCAACTCAAATCCAAGTCTTTGAATAGATGATCTAAGCCAGACTCAAAGTGTGTGTGCAAATGTTCCTTTGCAGATTCATCCCCAGGCAAGCCAATTCAATGATTTCGTCAAGAAACTGGGATCGATGGGTCAAACCAACCTAGATGTCTCAATTATGCCTGCAGTTGCTTTTCTTCTGTGCTCAATGTGGTATGGTTTTTTCTTTCTCTTTTGTCTTTTTTTTTTTCTTTTCATTTGAACTTCTTTCTTTTTCTTCTTTTTTTCCTTTTTTTTTCAACACACCTACCTTTTAAGGTAGCATTTCTCCTTATGGTGGTCCTAATACTCGCCCATGGGTAGCTTCATGCTTATCGGTATAGGTGGTTCAATTCTTTAGAGACTTTTCTTTCATTTTCAACCATACCACATCATAACATAAGCAAATCAAGATAGACATCTAAGCAAACGATCATTCACCGACCTACAATTTCTTCAACTAGTCACCTTGCCAACTACTCAGGTTTTCACCGCTAAGAACCTATAATCAAGTGCTTACAAGTCTAACATAGATCAATCACTCAAAGTATCAGATAAAATCACATCAAAAGTTTATCATTTCTAAGATTTCTCACTAAAGCAAACGATTTCATCATCGGACTTATGTCTAACTATCAAGGACTAACAACAAAAAAATTTCTTTTTTCTATTTTTCTTTTCCCTTTCTTTTTATTTTTTTTTGAAGGCCCCCCAATTGTCTTTCTATCATTGCAGTAAAGTTATCTGTTCCTCGGTTTCCTTTTCCATGATATCCATGTTTGCTAAACTCTTCTTTGACAATTCTTCTTTTTCCTAACCCAACGGATATCTATGATGACTTTTAAGACACGGGGGTTAACATGATGCGTGAATGCATGAGATGCATGAGATGCGTGCGATGTATGGAGTATATAAGTCGGCCCATTACCATTTTAAAGCATTCAACCATACTATTGCGTCGAGCAAACTTGTCCCAGTTGAAAAGGCCCAACAGGTTTACACTTTTGCGATAGCATGGCTAAACAACTTCAAATGATAAAAGGCCCAAACATAAAATGGTCCATCGACATTTTAGAAGCTTTCGGCCCAATTGTCAAAGGACATGAACTCGTCCCAGTTTAAATGGCCCAACAAGCTCAAATCTCTTGATAAGAAGTCCAACTGGATCCAAATGACGACGGTCCAAAACATAAACACAAAATAAATAATTTCTATTAGTTCTACGACTAAGGTTCTCACGTGGGTTTACAGGAGTGCGGACAAAGGCTCTCATTGACGAAGGATTGCCCACAACTAGGACTCCCCACTCAAGGGTTCAAGCGACCAAGTGAGCGTACCTTTTTTATACCTTAAGGTACGTGCCAACGAGTTATGGTGTGTGACTAACTGCCAAATGGATTTCTTATTGTAGATTCCCCAGAGGGAGGGTGGAATGAACTCTCTTAAATACCCAAGCCTCTTAGGCTCTTATCGCCTTGGTGACAGGAATAAACAACTTTTCCTTACAAAAAGGTAGTGAATGAAGGAAGACATCGAACCATCACCTAGCCATAACGATGCCGTGATTAAACCCTTTCAACCCACAATAGACACGGTTAACTAAAGCATAAATCACAATCAGTACAAGATATTATTTCGGGGCCAATTCTCTATATCCCCAGTGGAGTCGCCAAACTGTAGGACACAGAAATCGGCGACGCTATTCTAGGCTAGCGGCCTAGTTGGGAGTACAGAATAGCCCGCAGGGGAACTAATCTGGATAAATAACATGAAGTCGCCACCCGGTGTGAACCGGGACAAAGATTTAAGGCCGCACTCACCCCTCGCAAGGGAAGACCTCAAAACTGTTGGGTTCGGAATGGTCCCTTACTTATGCCACTTGTAATGATGTGATTTATGCAATATCTTAACCGAATCTACGTAACATACTCAAGAACAACCTATATCTAGTTCGTGTTTATAAAGATAAATCCGATGTCAAAGTTTGCATGCTTGAAAAGTAAGTAATCACCACAACAAACACACAATAACACACGGTAATCCTATGAACATGCTTCAATTATATAATGCGGAAACAAATAACAACATAAACATAATGCAAATTCCAAACGCAAAATAAATAATTAATCATGCTTAAAAATAAATACTAAATAACATACTAGACTAAATCATGCTCGAATACAAGGTTGGATGAAACGAAATACGTGTGTCTCTTAAGTGGTACGTGGCATTGCATCCAGAGTGTAAACCGTACTACCGTCCATTCGGATTCGGCTACGGAATTTACGTCCGGGTTTCCATCCGATATACCACAAAATTAAACACACATTCCATTCATCCGGAATTCACATCATGCCTAAAAAATGACTCTAATGCGATAAAATATTAAAATAAATAAAAGAAACAAAAGATAATAAATAAAGAAGGTGCCCTCAGGTCTAACCTCTTTTGTCGTCTCTCGAAAGCGCGTTACACGGTCGTCAGAAGGGTTGATGTTCCACAACTTTTTTGGTTCACTAATCCAACGCTTTTCCTCGCTGTTTCGCTGTTTGAGCTACTGTTTTCACTCCGTTTCGCTGCTGTTTGTGTTGTATTTTCTGGTCACTGTTTCTTGGTAATTTAGGGGACTATTTTGGTGTGTTTGGAGGGGTATTGGGCTGCTGTTTGAAAGGCTGTGTGGCGTGAATTTAGAAGGTGAATTTAGAAGGCTATTTTTTGTGGTTGCGCTGGGCATGAATGTATGGCTTATGCGAGGGTTGTTTGCATACGTGATGGGCTTGTGTGTGTTCGGTTGTGTGTGTAATAGGTCGTGCAAGGTGGCTTGTGGGTAGAAGCTGCTCGCGTGAGGGCTGTGAAGTGAATTGGCTGAGTGGGTAATGGTAGGCTGTGACGAGTGGAGGGCTTATGGTGCGTGAGTGTGTTTGATTTGTGAGGGGCCAATGTTATGCGTGGAGAGGTTGCTCGTGAAGGGTTTATGCGGCAGACATGTTGAGTGGAATTGAGGGCATGTGGCATGGAGAGGTTGCTCGTGAAGGTGAGTGGAGCAAAGGCTCGTGAGGGCTTACGTGAAGGAGGCAGCAATGTGTCACCGAGTGGAAATAGACTTAGAATATTAGGGTTGATTTCGTCAGAATGAGCCCGGGTTTAATGTGTTGGTGAAGAGTTCTTTTTATAGGCAAATGGATGGGGGCTTTCCTTGTTTGAGAAGGAGAATGATTTGTGCATTAAAGGGAATATCTTTTAAATTAGTATGTGATAAGGAAAAATTTTTTAATTAGGGAAGTGATTTGATTTGATTTATTCTTTTTTAGTTAAGGATATGATTTAGTTTAATTTGATTTGATCTTGTTTAATTTAGGGAAGGTGATTTAATTTAATTAGGAATGTGATTTATGAGATTTGATTTTATTTATTTAATTTAGGAATGAGATTTGTTTTGATTTAATTGTATTTGATTTAATTTAATTTTTGACATGTGTTTTAAATGTTTTAATTATTATTGGATGTGATTTAATGGGCTTGGGTTAGGTGGGCGTGTGGCTTTGGTTTTGGGCTAAGGATGTATTTTGAAACGGAGGTCAAACAAGCGAACCCGAAGCTATTCCAGCTAATTAAATCCAACAATGTGTCAATTCTTGACTATTCCATCCCGACGTCCCTTTCCCGCGGCTTCCACAATTAAAGAGGTAGTGTCTCCATGCGAGATTCATCATCGGGACTTATGTGCAAAAATACAGTGCCTACAGTCGCCCCCACTTTGATGGGAGTTGTACAGTGTGTAACAGTGACAATCCTATCAAAGTTATGCAATGCATTTTTACTTATCTGGCTCGCCAGCTGCCACCTGACTTGCCTACTGCTTCGAACTGAGTTGATAATGTGGCGAGGTGCCTCGACCCCTAGGCTTTGTTCCTGAACGGCCGAATGTGAACTATGCTGATGATGCAGTGGGCCCTCGACCCAGGGACGCATCCCAGAACTGCAACTGATGTGTGGGCCCTCGACACTGGGACACATCCTAAAAGTGATGATGAATGAATTCCTGGCTCACCAGCTGCCACCTGACTTGCCTGTTGTTTTGAACTGAATTGATTTGGTGGCGAGGTGCCTCGACCTCTGGGCTTTGTTCCCGAACCACCGAATGTGAACTGTGATGATGATGCGGTTGGCCCTCGACCCTGGGACGCATCCCGAAACTGAAACTGATGTGCGGGCCCTCGACCCTGAGTCACATCCTGAAAGTGATGATGTAGTGGGCCCTCGACCCTGAACTGATACTGATGTGGGCCTCACCCCGGACTGATGCTGATATTGGCCTCGCCTATAGATTAATACCGATATGGGCCTCGCCTTCATGCTGATGCTGATGTGGGCCTCGCCCCAAACTGATACTGATATGGTCTTCGCCCCAAACTGATACTGATATGGGCCTCGCCCCCATGCTGATACTGATGTGAGCCTCGCCCCAAACCGATACTGATGTGGGCCTCGCCTCAAACTGATACTGATATTGGCCTCGCCCCCATGCTGATACTGCTGTGGGCCTCACCTCAAACTGATACTGATATGGGCCTCGCCCTCAGACTGACACTGATGTGGGCCTCGCCCCCAGAGTGCCATACCCGACAAGACTGATACTAGTGATGTGGGCCTCGCCCCCAGAGTGCCATACCTGGCAAGACTGATACTGATAATGTGATGGTTCATTCTCAAACCATGTTGTGAGGTGGTCATTTCCCGAACCGTTACTGTGTGAGGTGGTCCATTCTCGAAGCGTTACTGTAAGGTGGTCAATTCCTGAACCTTGCTCCATTCTCGGAGTGCCATTCTCGGCTTGTTCATTCCCGAACTGTGCTCCATTCTCGGGGTGCCATTCTCAGTTTGTTCATTCTCGAACCGTGCTTCATTCTCGGAGTGTCATTCCCGGCTTGTTCATTCTCGAACCGTGCTCCATTCTTGGAGTGCCATTCCCGACTTGTTCATTCTCGAACTCTGCTCCATTCTCGGATTTCCATTCTAGACTTGTTCTTTCCCGAACTGTGTTTCCATTCTCGGAGTGCCATTCCTGGCTTGTGATGCAGTGGGCCTCGACCCTGGGACTCATCCCTAAAACTGATACTGACGTGGGCCTCAACCCTGGGACTTATCCCCAAACTGATGCTGATGTAGGCCTCGACCCTGGGACTCTTCCTCAAAACTGATACTGATGTGGGCCTCGACCCTGGGATTCTTTCCCGGATTCATTCCAAAACTCTGACGATGTGGGCCTCGACCCTGGGATTCATTCCAAAACTCTGACAATGTGGGCCTCGACCCTGGGATTCATTCCAAAATTCTGATGATGTGGGCCTCGACCCTTGGATTCATTCCCCAAGATTGATACTGATATGGGCCTCAACCCTGGGACACATCCCCGAAACTACTACTCATATGTTGCTGATTCTGGTTGGCTTGTCTTTGCCGCTTTCTCTTTTTCTTCTTTGAAACCTGTGAATACAAAACAAAAAAAACACAAAAAGAATGCAAAATATGTTACGTGTATGCATGCATGCATGAATGAATTTCCTATTCCATTGGGTTGGGTCTTCCGCCAGTTCTCCAGGTGATTGCTCAGTCTTCTCTCTGGTCTTATGGCTCAATTTCTTGTTATACTTCTTATTCACGGGGTGGTAGATTGGTCACCCCCAGACTTGATTTAGCTTTCTGCCTTTCGTTGTTTGCACTAGGTAGAAGTGGACCACGTGATGTGGCATTCCATATCATCATATTATATCACATGCTACGAAATAGTCCCAATAGTTACACATATTATCGTCCTCTAAGAATGCCCAGTATTGAAACCAGAGAACCTTCAAAACATTCAATGCAACTCAAATCCAAGTCTTTGAATAGATGATCTAAGCCAGACTCAAAGTGTGTGTGCAAAGGTTCCTTTGCAGATTCATCCACAGGCAAGCCAACTCAATGATTTCGTCAAGAAACTGGGATCAATGGGTCAAACCAACCTAGATGTCTCAATTATGCCTGCAGTTGCTTTTCTGTGCTCAATGTGGTATGGTTTTCTTTCTCTTTTGTCTCTTTTTTTTCTTTTCATTTTGAACTTCTTTCTTTTTCTTCTTTTTCTTCTTTTTTTTTTCCTTTTTTTAAACACACCTACCTTTTAAGGTAGCATTTCTCCTCATGGTGGTCCTAATACTAGCCCATGGGTAGCTTCACGCTTATCGGTTATAGGTGGTTTAATTCTTTAGAGACTTTTCTTTCATTTTCAACCATACCACACATCATAACATAAGCAAATCAAGATAGACATCAAAGCAAACGGTCATTCACCGACCTACAATTTCTTCAACTAGTCACCTTGCCAACTACTCAGGTTTTCACCGCTAAGAACCTATAATCAAGTGCTTACAAGTCTAACATAGATCAATCACTCAAAGTATCAGATAAAAGCACATCAAAATTTTATCGTTTCTAAGATTTCTCCTAAAGCAAACGATTTCATCATCGGACTTATGTCTAACTATCAAGGACTAACAACAAAAAATTTTCTTTTTTCTTTTTTCTTTTTTCTTTTCCCTTTTTTTTTTCTTTTTTTTTGAAGGCCCCCCAATGGTCTTTCTATCCTTGCAGTAAAGTTCTATGTTCCTCGGTTTCCTTTTCCATGATATCCATGTTTGCGAAACTCTTCTTTGACAAGTCTTCTTTTTCCTAACCCAACGGATATCATGATGCGTGAATGCATGAGATGCATGAGATGCGTGCGATGTATGGAGTATATAAGTCGGCCCATTACCATTTTAAAGCATTCAACCATACTATTGCGCGGTGCAAACTTGTCCCAGTTGAAAAGGCCCAACAGGTTTACACTTTTACGATAACATGGCTAAACAACTTCAAATGATAAGAGGCCCAAACATAAAATGGCCCATCGACATTTTAGAAGCTTTCGGCCCAATTGTCAAAGGACATGAACTCGTCCCAGTTTAAATGGCCCAACAAGCTCACATCTCTTGACAAGAAGTCCAACTGGATCCAAATGAAGACGGTCCAAAACATAAACATAAAATAAATAATTTCTATTAGTTCTACGACTAAGGTTCTCACATGGGTTTACAGGAGTGCATACAAAGGCTCTCGTTGACGAAGGATTGCCCACAACTAGGACTCCACACTCAAGGGTTTGAGCGACGAAGTGAGCACACCTTTTTTATACCTTAAGGTACGTGACAACGAGTTATGATGTGTGACTAACTGCCAAATGGATTTCTTATTATAGATTCCCCAGAGGGAGGGTCGAGCGAACTCTATTAAATACCCAAGCCACTTAGGCTCTTATCGCCTTGGTGAGAGGAATAAACAACAAGTCCTCCAAATTAGTCTGTCACAGCGAGCTACGGGTAATGATTATCTCGGTGCCTTCACAACTTTTCCTTATAGAAAGGTAGTGAATGAAGGAAGACATCGAACCATCACCAAGCCTTAACAATGCCTTTGATTAAACCCTTTCAACCCACAATAGACACGGTTAACTAAAGCACAAATCACAATCAGTAAAAGACATTATTTCGGGGCCAATTCTCTATATCCCCAGTGGAGTCGCCAGACTGTAGGACACCAAAATCGGTGACATTGTTCTAGACTCGCGGCCTAGTTGGGAGTACGGAATAGCCCGTGGGGGAACTAAACTGGAGAAATAACATGGAGTCGCCACCCGGTGTGAACATGGACAAAGATTTAAGGCCGCACTCACCCCTCGCAAGGGAAGACCTCAAACCTGTTGGGTTCGGAATGGTCCCTTACTTATGCCACTTGTAATGATGTGATTTATGCAATATCTTAACCGAATCTATGCAACATGCTAAAGAACAACTATATCTAGTTCATGTTTATAAAAATAAATCCTATGTCTAAGTTTGAATGCTTGAAAAGTAAGTAATCACCACGACAAACACACAAAAACACACGGCAATCCCATGAACATGCTTCAATTATATAATGCGGAAAAAAAATAACAACATAAACATAAAGCAAAATAAATAACTAATCATGCTTAAAAATAAATAACTAAATAACATACTAGACTAAATCATGCTCGAATACAAGGTTGGATGAAACGAAATACGTGTGTCTCTTAAGTGGTTCGTGGCATTGCATCCCGAGTGAAAATTACACTACCGTCCATTTGGATTCGGCTACGGAATTTACGTCCGGGTTTCCATCCGATATACCATAAAAGAAAACACACATTCTGTTCATCCGGAATTCACATCATGCCTCAAAAAATGACTCTCATGCGATAATATATTAAAATAAATAAAAGAAACAAAAGATAATAAATAAAGAAGGTGCCCTCAGGTTTAACCTCTTTTGTCGTCTCTCGGAAGCGTGTTACACGGCCGTCGGAAGGGTTGATGTTCCACAACTTTTCTGGTTCACTAATACAACGCTTTTCCTCGCTGTTTCGCTGTTTGAGCTGCAGTTTTCACTCCGTTTCACTGCTGTTTGTGTTGTATTTTCTGGTCACTGTTTCTTGGTAATTTAGGGGACTGTTTTGGTGTGTTTGGAGGGGTATTGGGCTACTGTTTGAAGGGCTTTGTGGCGTGAATTTAGAAGGCTGTTTTTCGTGGTTTTGCTGGGCGTGAATGTATGGCTTATGCGAGAGTTGTTTGCTTACATGATGGGTTTATGTGTGTTCGGTTGTGTGTGTAGTAGGTCGTGCAAGGTGGCTTGTGGGTAGAAGGGCAGGTGGCATGGAGTAGTTTTGTGCGTGGGTTGAGGCTGCTCGCGTGAGGGCTGTGAAGTGAATTGGCTGAGTGGGTAATGGCAGGCTAGGACGAGTGGAGGGCTTATGGTACGTGAGTGTGTTTGATTTGTGAGAGGGCAATGTTGTGTGTGGAGAGGTTGCTCGTCAAGGGTTTATGCGGCAGACGTGTTGAGTGGAATTGAGGGCATGTGGCGTGGAGAGGTTGCTCGTGATGGTGAGTGGAGCAAAGGTTCGTGAGGGCTTACGTGAAGGAGGCAGCAATGTGTCACCGAGTGGGAATAGGCTTAGAATATTAGAGTTGATTTCGTCCGAATGAGCCCAGGTTTAATGTGTTGGTGAATGGTTGTTTTTATAGGCAAAGAGATGAGGGCTTTCCTTGTTTGAGAAGGAGAAGGATTTGTGCATTAAAGGGAATATCTTTTAAATTAGTATATGATAAGGAAAGATCTGTTAATTAGGGAAGTGATTTGATTTAATTTGATTTATTCTTTTTTAGTTAAAGATATGATTTATTTTAATTTGATTTGATCTTGTTTAATTTAGGGAAGGTGATTTAATTTAATTAGGAATGTGATTTATGAGATTTGATTTGATTTATTTAATTAGGAATGAGTTTTGTTTTGATTTAATTGGATTTGATTTAATTTAATTTTTGACATGTGTTTTAAAAGTTTTAATTATTATTGGATGTGATTTAATGGGCTTGGGCTAGGTGGGCTTGTGGCTTTGGTTTTGGGCTAAGGATGTATTTTGAAACGGAGGTCCAACAAGCGAACCCGAAGCTAATCCAGCGAATTGAATCCAACAATGTGTCAATTCTTAACTATTCCCTTCCGACGTCCGTTTCCCGCGGTTTCCATAATTAAAGAGGTAGTGTCTCCATGCGAGACTCATCATCGGAACTTATATGCAAAAATGCAGTGCCTACAGTCACCCCCACTTTGATGGGACTTGTGCAGTGTGTAACAGTGACAATCCTATCAAAAGTTATGCAATGCATTTTTACTTACCTGGCTCGCCAGCTGCCACCTGACTTGCTTACTGCTTCGAACTGAGTTGATATGGTGGTGAGGTACCTCGACCCCTGGGTTTTATTCCCGAACCACCGAATGTGAACTGTGCTGATGATACAGTGGGCCCTCGATCCTAGGACGCATCCCGGAACTGCAACTGATGTGTGGGCCCTCGACCTTGGGACACATCCTAAAAGTGATGATGAATGAATTCCTGGCTCGCCAGCTGCCACCTGACTTGCCTGTTGTTTTGAACTGAATTGATATGGTGGCGAGGTGCCTCGAACTCTGGGCTTTGTTCCCGAACCACCGAATGTGAACTGTGCAGATGATGCAGTGAGCCCCGACCCTGCGACGCATCCTGAAACTGCAACTGATGTGTGGGCCCTCGACCCTGAGTTACATCCTGAAAGTGATGATGTAGTGGTCCCTCGACCCTGAACTGATACTGATGTGGGCCTCACCCCGGACTGATGCCGATATGGGCCTCGCCCCTAGACTAATACCGATATGGGCCTCACCTCCATTCTGATGCTGATGTGGACCTCACCCCAAACTGATACTGATATGGGCTTCGCCCTAAACTGATACTGATATGGGCCTCGCCCCTATGCAGATACTGATGTGGGCCTCGCCCCCAAACCGATACTGATGTGGCCCTCACCCCAAACTGATACTGATATGGGCATCGCCCCCATGCTGATACTGATGTGCGCCTCGCCCCAAACTGATACTGATATGGGCATCGCCCCCAGACTAACACTGATGTGGGCCTCGCCCCCAGAGTGCCATACCCAGCAAGACTGATACTAGTGATGTGGGCCTCGCCCCCAGAGTGCCATACCTGGCAAGACTGATACTGATAATGTGATGGTTCCTTCTCAAACCATGCTGTGAGGTGGTCCATTCCCGAACCGTTACTGTGTGAAGTGGTCCATTCTCGAACCGTTACTGTGATGTGGCCATTCCTGAACCTTGCTCCATTCTCGGAGTGCCATTCTCGGCTTGTTCCTTCCCGAACCGTACTCCATTCTCGGAGTGCCATTCTCGATTTGTTCATTCTCGAACCGTGCTCCATTCTCGGAGTGCCATTCCCGGCTTGCTCATTCTCGAACCGTGCTCCATTCTCAGAGTTCCATTCTTGACTTGTCCATTCTCGAACCTTGCTCCATTCTCAGATTGCCATTCTCGACTTGTTCATTCCCGAACTCTGCTCCATTCTCGGAGTGCCATTCCCGGCTTTTTTATTCCCGAACTGTATTTCCATTCTCGGAGTGCCATTCCCGGCTTGTGATGTAGTGGGCCTCGACCCTGGGACTCATCCCTAAAACTAATACTGACGTGGGCCTCAACCTTGGGACTTATCCTCAAACTGATGCTGATGTGGGCCTCGACCCTGGGACTCTTCCCCAAAACTGATACTGATGTGGGCCTCAACCCTGGGATTCATTCCAAAACTCTGACGATGTGGGCCTCGACCCTGGGATTCATTCCAAAACTCTGACGATGTGGGCCTCGACCCTGGGATTCATTCCAAAATTCTGACGATATGGGCCTCGACCCTGGGATTCATTCCCTAAAATTGATACTGATATGGGCCTCAACCCTGGGACTCATCCCCGAAACTACTACACATATGATGCTGATTCTGGTTGGCTTGTCTTTGCCGCTTTCTCTTTTTCTTCTTTAAAACCTGTGAATACAAAACAAAACAAACACAAAAAGAATGCAAAATATGTTACGTGTATGCATGCATGCATGAATGAATTTCCTATTCCGTTGGGTTGGGTCTTCCGCCAGTTCTCCAAGTGATTGCTCAGTCTTCTCTCTGGTCTTATGGCTCAATTACTTGTTATACTTCTTATTCACGGGGTGGTAGACTGGTCACCCCCAGACTTGATTTAGTTTTCTGCCTTTCGCTGTTTGCACAAGGTAGAGGTGGACCATGTGATGTGGCATTCCATATCATCATACTATATCACTTGCTACGAAATAGTCACAATAGTTACACATATTATCATTCTCAAAGAATGCCCAGTATTGAAACCAGAGAACCTTCAAAACATTCAATGCAACTCAAATCCAAGTATTTGAATAGATGATCTAAGCTATACTCAAAGTGTGTGTGTGCAAAGTTTCCTTTGCAGATTCATCCCCATGCAAGCCAACTCAATGATTTCGTCAAGAAACTGGGATCGATGGGTCAAACCAACCTAGATGTCTCAATTATGCCTGCAGTTGCTTTTCTGTGCTCAATGTGGTATGGTTTTCTTTCTCTTTTGTCTCTTTTTTTTTCTTTTCATTTTGAACTTCTTTCTTTTTCTTCTTTTTCTTCTTTTTTTTTCCTTTCTTTTTTTTTCAACACACCTTCCCTTTAAGGTAGCATTTCTCCTCATGGTGGTCCTAATACTCGCCCATGGGTAGCTTCACGATTATCGGTTATAGGTGGTTCAATTCTTTAGAGACTTTTCTTTCATTTTCAACCATACCACACATCATAACATAAGCAAATCAAGATAGACATCTAAGCAAACGGTCATTCACCGACCTACAATTTCTTCAACTAGTCACCTTGCCAACTACTCAGGTTTTCACCGCTAAGAACCTAAGTGCTTACAAGTCTAACATAGATCAATCACTCAAAGTATCAGATAAAAGAACATCAAAAGTTTATCGTTTCTAAGATTTCTCCCTAAAGCAAATGATTTCATCATCGGACTTATGTCTAACTATCAAGGACTAACAACAAAAAATTTTCTTTTTTCCTTTTTCTTTTTTTCCTTTCTTTTTTTTTTCTTTTCTTTTTGAAGGCCCCCCAATGGTCTTTCTATCCTTGCAGTAAAGTTCTATGTTCCTCGGTTTCCTTTTCCATGATATCCATGTTTGCGAAACTCTTCTTTGACAAGTCTTCTTTTTCCTAACCCAACAGATATATATGATGGCTTTTAAGACACAGGGGTTAACATGATGCGTGAATGCATGAGATGCATGAGATGCGTGCGATGTATGGATTATATAAGTCGGCCCATTACCATTTTAAAGCATTCAACCATACTATTGCGTGGTGCAAACTTGTCCCAGTTGAAAAGGACCAACAGGTTTACACTTTTGCGATAACATGGCTAAACAACTTCAAATGATAAGAGGCCCAAACATAAAATGGCCCATCGACATTTTAGAAGCTTTCGGCCCAATTGTCAAAGGACATGAACTCGTCCCAGTTTAAATGGCCCAACAAGCTCACATCTCTTGACAAGAAGTCCAACTGGATCCAAATGACGACAGTCCAAAACATAAACACAAAATAAATAATTTCTATTAGTTCTACGACTAAGGTTCTCACGTGGGTTTACAGGAGTGCGGACAAAGGCTCTCATTGACGAAGGATTGCCCACAACTAGGACTCTTCATTCAAGGGTTCCAGCGACCAAGTGAGCGCACCTTTTTTATACCTTAAGGTACGTGCCAACGAGTTATGGTGTGTGACTAACTGCCAAATGGATTTCTTATTGTAGATTCCCCAGAGGGAGGGTGGACCGAACTCTCTTAAATACCCAAGCCTCTTAGGCACTTATCGCCTTGGTGTCATGAATAAACAACAAGTCCTCCAAATTAGTCTGTCACAACGAGCTACAGGTAATGATTATCTCGGTGCCTTCACAGCTTTTTCTTATAGAAAGGTAGTGAATGAAGGAAGACATTGAACCATCACCTAGCCTTAACAATGCCTTTGATTAAACCCTTTCAACCCACAATAGACACGGTTAACTAAAACACAAATCACAATCAGTAAAAGACATTATTTCGAGGCCAATTCTCTATATCCCCAGTGGTGTCGCCAGACTGTAGGACACAGAAATCGATGACGCTATTCTAGGCTCACGGCCTAGTTGGGAGTACGGAATAGCCCGCGGGGGAACTAAACTGGAGAAATAACATGGAGTCACCACCCGGTGTGAACCGGGACAAAGATTTAAGGCCGCACTCACCCCTCGCAAGGGAAGACCTCAAACCTGTTGGGTTCGGAATGGTTCCTTACTTATGCCACTTGTAATGATGTGATTTATGCAATATCTTAACCGAATCTACGCAACATGCTCAAGAACAACCTATATCTAGTTCATGTTTATAAAGATAAATCCTATGTCTAAGTTTGCATGCTTGAAAAGTAAGTAATCACCACGACAAACACACAATAACACACGACAATCCCATGAACATGCTTCAATTATATAATGCGGAAAACAAATAACAACATAAACATAATGCAAATTCCAAACGCAAAATAAATAACTAATCATGCTTAAAAATAAATAACTAAATAACATACTAGACTAAATCATGCTCGAATACAAGGTTGGTTGAAACGAAATACGTGTGTCTCTTAACTGGTACGTGGAGAGGTTGCTCGTGAAGCTGAGTGGAGCAAAGGCTCGTGAGGGCTTACGTGAGGGAGGTAGCAATGTGTAATCGAATGGGAATTGGCTTAGAATATTAGGGTTGATTTCGTCAGAATGAGCCCGGGTTTAATGTGTTGGTGAATGGTTCTTTTTATAGGCAAATGGATAGGGGCTTTCCTTGTTTGAGAAGGAGAAGGATTTGTGCATTAAAGGGAATATCTTTTAAATTAGTATGTGAGAAGGAAAAATCTTTTAATTAGGGAAGTGATTTGATTTAATTTGATTTATTTTTTTTAGTTAAGGATATGATTTAGTTTAATTTGATTTGATCTTGTTTAATTGAGGGAAGGTGATTTAATTTAATTAGGAATGTGATTTATGAGATTTGATTTGATTTATTTAATTAGGAATGAGATTTGTTTTGATTTAATTGGATTTGATTTAATTTAATTTTTGACATGTGTTTTAAATGTTTTAATTATTATTGGATGTGATTTAATGGGATTGGGCTAGGTGGGCGTGTGGCTTTGGTTTTGGGCTAAGGATGTATTTTGAAACGGAGGTCTAACAAGTGAACCCGAAGCTAATCCAGCGAATTGAATCCAACAATGTGTTAATTCTTGACTATTCCCTTTCGACGTCCGTTTCTCGCGGCTTCCACAATTAAAGAGGTAGTGTCTCCATGCGAGACTCATCATCGGGACTTATATGCAAAAATGCAGTGCCTACAGTAATATATATCCCAATGCCAGACCACCTAGTGTCAAGTATTACTACAAGACTTTTCTAAGGTCGATGTCAATCTTAACATATCTATGATGGAGTTGCTGCTTGGAGTGCCAATCCGATTTGTATATTTTATTATTTATTAATAAAATAACTATATTTTTTCATTTCATACTTTATAATGGTATTGTCATTACGCGTATTACATTGATGTATAGATACGCTAATGACATCGACCTTAGAATAGTTTTGACACTAGGAGTAAACTATTCTTAAAGTAAATATTCATAGTCATTGGTTTTGGAATACGGTCGAATTCCTATAACCTATAAGACGAGCGCATGTCGTATATTGGAATTGGAGTTTCAATGGTTTAACCTGATGTACTATGAGTTTTGGAAACTCTTATAGACATGTGGGTATTCGTTGAAGCGAATACTGAATGACTCATAGATGATTCCTAATAGTTGGAAGTACACACCACCGTCAATAGGAATCTCCTCGAGTCGAGTAGCATATGTAATCCTTTGACTATAGGATAACATTGATTTTGTGTGAGATACTCCACACTTTAATGCCATGTATGTCAGAAACCTTTCATGGTCTGGCTTCTAGATGTTCGTTGGGTGTGGACTGATGCACTCAGTAATCAAATGTGAAGCAAGATAGGATCTATCGGCCCGTATTTGTACCATAAGGGTTTAAGTATCCATGTGAGTAAAGTCACGATTCTTAAAGACTTTGGCGAAAGCCGATCACCTAGGGTGGATCGCATCAGTTGTAAAGAATCGTGGACATGTCTACATGCGATGTGCGCCTTGAAAATTTGACAGTGTATTCTATGTTTCCTAAACACAACTCGGATAGCCTACGACGTAGGGATTGTTAAACATATGTGATGACCTCAACTTGTATAGTTCAGAAAGGTCGTTCGTGTTCTTCGTGAATTCGGAGGTGGCCGAATTGCGTACATATTAGCTAGGCTTATATGACGGGAACTTAGAGAGTCCCAATATGAAGTGTACTCGTTGAGCACTTAGGTAACCGATTTTTTTATAAAAGATAATATTCGATATTATAATTATCAACTAAGATAATCAAGTGTTATTGAATAACATTGATTATTTACTTTGACCAAATTGGATTAATTGGATTAATTCAATAATTACACAAGGGCTTAATTGTAAAATAATAATTATCTCTACCATTTGAGGATATTATGGTAATTGTAAGTTTGTAATAATAGGTGGTTTTGGCTTGATTTAATTGGATTAAATCAAAGTGGAAAATTTTAACTAATCAATTTCCTAATTCTTGGCTTGATTTAATTGGATTAAATCAAAGCTAGAGACAATGGAGATTAGTCACACCTAATTATACATATTTGGACAAATTGGATTAAGCCCACTTAAAAGTTGATTACAACTTTTATTAATTAAAAATTGCCTAAGTTTTGCTATAAATAGCAATCTTAAGGAAGGTTTTAATTACAAGTACAAGAACAAGTATAAGCATAAGCAAAAGCTTGAGTAAGCTATACACAAGTAATTCTTGAGAGATTAGCCTAAGTTAGAGAAGTGTTTAGAGAAGCTTGTGAGGTCTCTAAAATATTTCATTTAGGAGAAATCAAGATTAGATCTTGAAGTGAAGCTTGCTAGTATTGGAAATCAATGTTAGGTCTTGAAGTCAAGCTTGCACACCTTGGAGGTTCTCCAACAATTTCAATAAAGGAGAAGTAGATTGGATCTGACATCAAGCTTACTAGGTAATGTTTGATCTTCTCCTAAGTTATGTTTATTTATGTATTAGATGCATGATCACATAGCTTAATATTGAAATAAGGCTAATCAATTGTATTATGATACTTTAGAAGTATAAACACAACATGTTTATGTATTAGGTCAAAGATGTTCATGTTGGATATGTAACAATTAATAAGAGTTTGGAACTCTAGATTAAAGCTTAGAGCTATGGCTACCATTCTAGATTCACTTGACCACATTTAGGTGAACTAGAATTATTCATGAGACATTTCTAATTGGGATTCTTAAATGGTTTGTTATTAGATTTGAACAAATTAATATAAGTATTTAGAATACATTTATGCTAGTTGTAAAACATGTGTTGATGGTGGTTATGAAGTTAGAATTGGATTTTAAGTGTATTTGAAGTATTGGGAGAAAATTGGAAGTGTTTAGTAATGTTTTGAAATGAAAAATCACTCAGTGCCTGATCTGCATCGCAACACAAACCTTTTGCGTCGCGATATAAACTTGCACGTCACGAAGCCCAGACTCTCGCGTCACAACACGTCGCCATTCACGTTCAGTATGCTCTCGGTATTTTGGGTTGCGTCATGACGCCCAAGACTTGCGTTGCGACACCAAGACATGATTCATACTAAAACTATTTTTTCTCCGTTCTGGAGCTTCCGGACTCTGATTGGGTCCCTATGTTTTCCTATGGACTCATATCGGAATGTAGTTTTACATAAAAATATTTTAAAATACACCTATCCTTGATATCCATGGGTTAGTCCCACTTCCGCTGTGCGGTGTACCGATCCGACCCTAGGAGTTCCACAACTGCCCCAACAATCTATACATCAATCTAATACGCATAATGACAATACCTTTAATAAGGTATGAAATGAAAATATAGTTATTTTATTAATAAATAATAAAATTAACAATTCAGATTAGCACTCCAAGCACCAACTCCAACAAACTCCCACTTGCTTAGTGCCAATCTAGATGGTACCGATGTTCCATTTCCTCCACATGTTTATCGAATAACTTAGTAGATAAGGCATGTGTAAGCAAGTCTACTATATTGTCTAGTCTTTTAACCTTCAAGACCACTATGTCTTTTCGTTCAATTATCTCTCTAATTACGCAGTATTTCCTTTCCATGTATTTAGACTTGGAATGCGCTCTCGGCTCCTTAGCATGCACAATGAATCCTCTATTATCATAGTACAATGGGATCGAATCAGCAATACTAGGCATAATGCCAAGTTCTGTGATAAAATTTCTAATCCATACAGTTTCTTTAGCAGCTTCTGAAGCTGCTATAAATTTTGCCTCAGTGGTGGAATCAGCTGTTGAGCCTTGCTTTGAACATCGCCAATTATCTGCACAACCGTTAAGGCTAAATACGTACTCTGATGCAGATTTTCTATCATATGGATCTCTCTGGAAGTCATGTTGGGTTTTCTAGGTCAAACTAAGATCAAATTAAGCAATGAAATGTGTGAATACAACAAAGTAAAGTAGCGGAAATACTCACTTTGATCGGTTGGATGTTGGCGGAGAGTTCAAAACTTTTGCCTTTGAGAAGTTGCTCCAAGCTTTTCCTTTTGATGTATTCGGCCAACCCCCTTTGTTGTGCTCTCCAAGCTCCAAGCTTTGTGTGTTGATTCCAAGCTCATAGATGGGTTTCCCTATCACATTTGAATGACTCCTTATGAGTGCTAGCTCTCTTGAAAATTTGCAACAAACTTTCTTCTCTTCACCTTGTGTGTTTCAGCCAAGCCAATTGAGAGAAGGGGAGAGGAATTTCGGTCACTTGAGAGAGTAAAAGAGTGATGAATGTGTTTTCTAAAATGATTTCAAAAATCAAAACAAACATATACCAAACCAAGTTTAGGTAATTGTCTTTCAATCCATCAACCTTGAGTGTAAAGTAAGCCACCACCAATTTACCAAATACCATCACCATAAAGGTGAATAAAGTGACAAGTGATGTGACTAGTGATGTGACATGTGGGCCCCACTTGATTCAAAATCCGAGTGGGCCCGCAACACATCCCGGGCTCGGGTGCGCTAATTCCGAATTAACGAATTTTTCGTTGCGCCGTAATTAAATCAAATTTAATTAAATAATTATGTCTAGCAAAATTACTATTCACGTCGCTCGCGAATTAATTCTAAATTAACTCGTTTGCCCGAATTAAAAAATAATTTTAATTATGCCTCGAAATCTAATTTCCTTTAATATATCGAATATATTATTTTATCGATTAATTCCAAATTAATCTTTCTCTCTCTTTAAATAGTGTTTTATCCCAGATAAAATATCTCCGCAATTAATCCTAGATTACTTTTCTCTCTCTTCTAATTAATCTCAGATTAATTATGTCCGAGTCATACATCATCAGTGAATCTTCGGGAAGCGACCCATGAGATCACTGGATATATTGGCAGTAAATCCGGTCGTCGGACTATCCGAACACGTACATACCTAGTATTACGTTTTAACGATTTACAAGACATGGTTGGCTTCTAGCAAAGCACATTGCCTACCCAATTCTCCATAAATATTCTTAAAGGAATAAATAATCTGTATCAGGCTTAGTATACGTAGTATTGCGTATTACGATCCAGTATCGGATGTCACATGCAAGGCCTGGGGCTGGAATTGTGTCTTCCCCGTACGAATCATATATCGGATCTCTGGTAACTAGTCTCTATAATCGGATAAGTATGACCTAGTCATATTATCCTGATAGCTGCAGCATACAAGAGTACCAGTTCCTTATCCTACGTGACCATCATCTCCATATGACTGAAGTGATACTTCCATCTTGACATCACACCCATTACACTACGATTCTCAATATACCCAGAAGAGGCATACACAGAACCTGTTAAAGCCCTGGATGACCAAAACCAAAGTACATTGATTGTCGTGCAAGTCTCAGGTTAAGACCAAATACACCTACACTGATTCGGACTTCCATAGACACATAGTCATACTACGAATGGAATTCCGAGTGGTCTATCCAGAGCGAAGCTGTTTTCGTACCATTGGTAAACACAACCTCCTATTACATTTGCATGAGTATCCAATACCCAAATATATGAGAACTATGTCGTTATGCTCTCATAACACGCACAAGTGCAATACTAGTCTATTCTGTATTATCGATGTCCAATCTCGATAATACTACGACTAGGGATGTTTTAATGATTAAACCTTAATGGATTAATAATGTCTCATATCTTATTAATCCGGAACTAATCATATGGACTTTTATCATTTATGTATCTTGGTAATCCAATTACAAATGATAAAAGAGCAATTTCCTTTGTCACATAGTTAATTTGTACAACAACACAATGTTCTGTACAAATAGTGATGCTATGGGTCATAATTGTCCAACAAGTCAAAGTCTGTATAACTCATTACTTGTTGATCATCTTCTCCATATGGCAAGTTAGAAATTCTAACTCTTTCTTCCTCAGTCTGAGGTGCCATTTTCTACGAAATATGTATGTTGTTTCAGAAAGGTACATTTTCTACCTTGCAATTGGTAAAACCGTACCTTTCTAACATCTTATTTATGTACGTCGATTGCGACAACCCTATAAGCTTCCTAACTCAATCCCGGTAGAGCCTTATACCTAATATATATGAAGCTTCACCTATATCTTTCATGGAGAAGTTCTTGCAAAGGTTGGCTTTCACACTTTGCATCAATCATATATCATTTCCAATGATAATGATGTCATCTACATACAAGACTAGGAAAACTATCATGCTCCTACTCACTTTCTTATAAACACATGCTTCTTTCTCGTTCTTGATGAATCCAGATAATCTAATTATCTCATCAAAATGACGATTCAAGCTTCGGGATGCCCGTTTAAGTCCATAAATAGACTTTTGGAGCTTACAAACCAAGTTTGAACTCTCACTGGATATGAAACCCTCAGGTTGTTCCATAAAAAATATCCTCTTAAAGGAATTCATTTAGGAAAGCGGTTTTCACATCCATCTGCCATATCTCATAGTCGTGATATGTAGTAATGGAAAAAAGAATCCTAATGGATTTTAGCAAGGCTACTGGTGAAAAATTTCCTCATAGTAAATCCTAGGACGTTGAGTGTAACCTTTCGCTACCAGTAGGGCCTTAAAGGTTTCCATCTTTCCATCGGGCCCTCGCTTCCTTTTATAAACTCATTTACATCCTATAGGTTTAACTCCTTCAAGAAGTTCAACTAAATTCCAGACTTGATTTTCATGCATAGAATCCATCTCGGATTTCATGGCTTTCTACCATTTTCCTGAATCGATATCCAATATCGTTTCCTTATACATAGTCAGATTTGTTTCCTTAAAGAGGAAAACATCAAGGCTCGCATCAGATGTTAAAAACAATTTCTCATGAGGCTTTGATATTATATTCGACTTACGTAGAACTTGTGTTGTAGATCCTTCTCCTAATTGAATCTCTAGTTTCATCTCAGGTTCCTTAATGTTGGGATCAAGCTTATCAAGTTCAATCTCTCTACAATTCTCACTTTCTCTCAAAAATTGCTTTTCAAGAAAAGTGGCAAAATGAACAACAAATACATTTCGTTGCTCGGAATCGTAGAATTGATATCCCATGGAATTATCAGGATATCCAACGAACCTACATTTATACCCCATGGGTGCTAGTTTATCCCGCTACGTAAGTCTAACATATGCAGGACAACCCCAAATATTTAAATATCTAAGACTTGGATTTCTACCGAACCATATCTGATAAGGGGTCGTAGAAACAACTTTTGATGGAACCCTATTAAGTATGTGGGCAGCAGTCAGTAAAGCGTAACCCCAAAAGTAATAAGGAAGATCTGTATAGCTCATCATTGATCGCACCATATCTAATAAAGTACAATTTCTATGCTAAGATACACCATTGTGTTAAGGTGTTCCTGGTGGGCTATAATGGGCAAGAATTTCATCCACCCTTAAATAATTTCTGAATTCTTCACTCATGTATTCACCGCATCGATCTGATCGAAGACACTTGATGAATTTATTGGTTTGGAATATTTTGAACTTATCAAATGTTTCTGATTTATGTCTCATCAAATAGACATAACTAGATATAGACTTATCATTCGTGAAAGTCACGAAGTATGTTGAACCATCATGAGCAGCATGATTTAATGGACCACACACATCGCTATGTATTAGCTCCAATAAATCTCCAGCACGATGTCCAACACCTATAAATGAGGCATTTGTCATATTTTCTTGGATACATAACTCATAAATCGGATAAGGATCTAAGGTAAGATTTTCAATCAAACCATCATTTACCAATTTGGATAGACGTCTAACATCTATGTGGCCCAATCTAATATGTCATAATTCATTATTATTTAATTCGAATTTCCAACTTGTATTTTCCTCTACATTAAAGGCATTTCTATATGTTTCCAAAACATAGTGACCGTTTGATAAAGAACATTCACATTTCAATAAATTATCTTTATCATATAAATATAAGGTTTCATCATTAATGTTTATTTTATATCCATATTTAGCTAATATTAGCAGTGATATTATTTGTCTGATAAGTGAGGGTACATAATAACAGTCTTGTAAATTTAATTTACAACTATTGGAGAGATCTAAAACAACTGTTCTAATGGTTTTAACATCCAATGTCTCGCCATTCCCAACTCTAAGCTGGATCTCCCCATTATTCAGCTTTCTTTTAATACCTGCAAGGAGTTGCAAATTTGAGTAGGAGTGCCAGTGTCTAACACCCATCCATTATTTGCATCTAAGGCTAATAAGATGTCAATAATTGGAAAAATACAAAACGTACCTGAGGGTCATACTTTTCATATTAGCTCTGGACAGTCATTCTTCCAGTGTCCAGACTTCTTGCAATGTAGACATTGATCATGAGCTATTTTCGGTTTTGTGCCTTTACCCTAATTGGAGTTCTTCTTTGCAATCTTATTCTTCCTCATCTTTATTTTCTTTGACTTCCCAGAAGTCTTTGAAGAGCTACCTCCACCATGAAGGTACAATGTGGGGTTGCCTTTCCTCAAATCATGTTATGTCGTGCGTAATATGTTATGAAGCTCTTCGTAGCTAGCTTTCATCGGGTGCATATGAAAGTTTAAAATAAAGGTATTATAAGAATCAGAAAAAGAAGACATGATCAAATTATGACCCAACTGTTCATCAATCACAATGCCATGTCATTCCAGGTAATGAATTTGGCTGATCATGTTTAAAACATAAATATTGACACCTCCTCCATCCTTGAGTTTAGCACGGAACAATTCCTTAGACCTTCGATAAAGTTCGATCTCTTGATTTACCTCGAACAAATCCTTGAGTATTCGCATGATGCTCTAAGCATCCGGTACTTCAATGTACTCTCTCAGTAAATTTGGAACTATCGATCCCAAAATGTAGGATTTCACTTTAAGGTTATCATCATTCCATCTATTAAAAGTTTCTCGCTCTTCTGGAGTGGAGTCAAGATCGATTTCAACAGACAGTGGATTGATAGTGACACAAGTCAACTTTTCAAACTCCAAGACAAGTCTTATGTTCATTTCTGATTTGAAATAGCTCTCGGCTCCTTTTAGTTTATTGGTATCCAAAAGTCTCATCAATGGATTAGTGGAAGCCATCTACAAGACAACATTTTAAATAGTAACAGAATAATTTTCATTTCAAAATAATAACACTAATTGATTATGGAATTTTAAATCTATTAGTGCCATCCCACTACTTTACGTAATTCTGTAATCTCCCTTAAAGGAAAAATAGAAATTTGACTATCAAAATTTCATAACGGGAAGTGGATCCCATGACATTTACTCTAGCCTTACACTAATGACAATATTGGCCTTTATAAACTCATTAGATAGACCTCTAAGGACAATCACTTCAGGTGACTCCTAGTTTGGTCCTGAATCATTTCTTATCCTCACAATAATAGCGATAATGTGTAGGAAACGCTTTCCCTCGCGCAGCGGAAGCGGTTAGGCCCACAGATCGAAGTTGAAAAAATTTTCTACTTTGCCCTTCCTTTGGCCGATTGGTACCAGTGGGTATACTGAAATTTTGCTTCTGTTTTGAACAAGATTTCAGCCCCGGAATGCCACCGAAACAGTCCCCGAACAACCCCTTGAACTGCAGTGAAATAGCGGACTGTTTTGCACCCGTTACACACAAGAACTGCACCCAAACCGGTCCATAATTTGCGTGATCTGATGTAGGCTTTTAGGTCTGATTTTTCACTAAAAAACAATCCTAACTCAGCCCTAAAATTACCCCAAAGTGTTTCCCAAAAACCGAATTAAAACCAAACAAAAACCGAGCCCCAAAATTGGTGATGTGCGTGCGGCAGTGGGGCACTTACTGTCTCACTGTCGTGAGTTACTAGAGAGGGGAAGAAGAGATTTCCAATTCCACAAGATCTTCCGAGCTATGTCTCGTTACTTACGGAGGGTAGTGTGGGCCACACTCACAAATTAATCCCTAAACATTTTAGAGATTAAATCACACACCGAAATAATTTTCAGGTTCTTCAATTAATTTTCTTAACTCTTGAGAGCATGAAGAAGAGAAGGAGGCTAGGGTTTTCTATTTTGTGTATCTCTAAAAAGAAAAATATAATTTTCTTTTTATACTTAGGGTAATTTGTTTCATAAAACAAATCAACCACTAGTCTCCTAATCCCCCTCAATTTCGGCCAGGGCAAGGAATTTTTGTTTGATTTTGTTTCCAAAATAAACAAATCCTATTCCTTACTCAATGAGGATTTCGGCTAAGCTAAGGTGTTTTGATTTGATTTTGTTTCCCAAACAAACAAATCATATTCCTTATCCAATGTGGAATTCGGCCATGGGGATGAATTTTGATTTGATTTTGTTTCCCAAACAAACAAATCCTATTCCTTATCTAATAAGGAATTCGGCCATGGCAAGGATTTTTGTTTCCAAAATAAATCTTAGCCTTATTAAATTATATCATATATATAATTCAATATTCTATTTTTAATAATTATCATATAATTATTAATACCCTATATTAACTTTTAATGTATAGTTTCAAGTGTGATGTAATTAATCCTATTCCTCATAGTCAACTCCCTCTTTCTGGGTATAACCCTTGACTACTAGTCTAGCCTTGAAGGTAGGTACCTTCACATCTGATCCCCTCTTCCTCTTGTAGATCCACTTGCAACCTATGGGTTTCACCCCATCAGGTTGGTCTACAAGTTCCCAGACCGAGTTGGAGTACATGGACTCCATCTCTAGGTTCATGGCTTTGAGCCATTCCTCTTTGTCAGAATCATCCATTGCACTACTATAGGTCAATGGATCATCTATACCATCGTTGGAGGCGACAACTTGTGCCTCTCCAACCCCTAGGTAGCGATCAGGTTGTCGCACAACCCTCCCACTGCGTCTAGGTGGTAGATCATTCTGACTGGGTAGCATCTGACTATCAGATGTCGAAGGTGCTATGTATTTGTCAACTTTCGTTGACGATGGCGTGCTGGTCGAACCAGTAAGTAACTCCTCGAGTAATATTTTACTACGAGGCTTGAACTCCCTCATGTAGTCCTCCTCTAGAAATGTAGCATTTGTCGATACAAATACTTTGTTATCATCGAGACTGTAGAAGAATCCACCCCTAGTCTCCTTCGGGTAGCCTACAAACAGGCACACCTGATAACGTGGTTCCAACTTTATAGGCTTATTCTTCAGCACATGTGCTGGACACCCCTATATGCGGAAATGTCATAAACTAGTTTTACGACCATTCCACAATTCTAAGGGAGTCTTAGCAACAGACTTAGATGGAACTACATTAAGGATATACATTGCGGTTTGCAGTGCATTTTTCCAGAATGAACTAGGTAGTGAGCTATAACTAAACATAGATCTCATCATGTCTAGTATGGTTCGATTTCTCCTTTCTGCAACACCATTTTGTTGTGGTGTTCCAGGTGCTGTGAACTGGGATACTATCCCATGCTCAACTAAGAATTCCTCGAAATCTCTGTCAAGGTATTCCCTCCATGATCTGATCGTAGAGTTTTGATTGTCTTACCTAATTGGTTCTCAACCTCAGCACGATACTCCTTGAACTTTTCAAAGATATCTGATTTGTGATGCATTAGGTAGACATACCATATCTTGAATAATCGTCAATGAATGTGACGAAGTATTCATAACCACCTCGGGATTTTACATTCATCGGTCCGCAAACGTCCGAATGTATTAGTTCTAGTGGTTGATTGGCTCTTATAACTTTTCCAGTGAAAGGTCTCTTGGTCATTTTTCCTTCTAAACAGGATTCACAAAATGGTAAAGTCCCGAGCTTTAACTGGTTTAAGGCTCCGTTCTTTATCAATCTATTTATCTGGTCAAGGTTGATGTGACCAAGTCTAAGACGCCATAGATATGTGTCATCGTGAGAAATCTTTGGCCGTTTTGTTTTAGGTTTTTCAACCTTAAACATTTCAGTGTTGAGCAGTGACCTATGTGTTAACGGTCTTAACACGTACAAGTTATTTTCTGAGTTTCTTGTGCATATAGTTAATCCATTTCTACCAATAATAACCAAATTGCTATTAAAAGAAACTGAATAACCATCATCCAAAAGTCTAGAAACAGAAATCAGATTCATGTGAAAACTATGAATGAATAACACATTGTTTAAATTTAAATAACTATTATTAATAAAATTTAAACTGGAAACTCCCACTGCTCTTGCTGAAATGGCATCCCCTGTCCCGACCCTCATGGTGTAATCACCTTCAGCAAGGTCCCTCCATGAATCAAGTAGCTGTAAAGAAGAACAAACATGGTTAGTGGCCCCAGAATCAATAATCCAAGCAGATTTATCATCCTCCACTAATAGAGATTCAATAACGAGTAAATCATATTTTCCCTGTTTCCTTTTTCTCATTTAGCTCAGCAAGGTATTTAGGACATTTCCTTTTCCAATGCCCATTCTTGTCGTGGAAACATTTTCCTTTGGGCTTGGCATCCTTGGAGCTTTTCTTGTTCTTATTTTTCATGGGCTTACCCTTAGCCTTTCCAGTACTTTTCTTCTTTTTCTTTGTAGATTTAGAAGATTCGGCAACATTTGCCTCTGCATTGGACTTACGAGGATCCACAAGCATGGACTCGTAATGGGTGAGCTCATTAAACAGTTGGGTCAAAGTAAAAGACAACTTGTTCATAACATAGTTTCTTTTAAACTGCAGGAAACTCTTCGGAAGAGTTTCCATAATCATGGTCATCTGGCTACGCTCGTCAATACGAGCTCCATGGGTTTCAGCAGTGTTGAGATAAGTCATCATCCTTAAGACGTGCTCTCGGACTGATGTCCCATTCTTCATCCTAGTAGTCATCGCTGAGACCATGGCCTCATGGTGTTGACGCTCCGAAGGCTGCCCAAACATGCCATTCAATGACTTCATCATCTGAGATGCTAGAGCCATTGGTTCATGCTTTGCAGCAAGAACCTCAGACATCCCTGCTAGCAAGTAGCAACGGGCTTTCTCATTTGCTGCGACCCATTTTTGGTAGGTATCGCGCACAGCTTGGCCAGAATTTCTGGCCGGCTCGGGAGGACGTTCCTCCGTCAGGACAAACTTCAGGTCTTCACAGACCAAGATAGCGTTCATGTTACTTTTCCACTTAACATAGTTTTCTCCGGTCAATTTATCGTTTGAGAGTATGAAAATAATTGGAGAAACCATGGCTGAAAATAAAATAAACATGCATTCAACATTCATTCATCGCATATTAAAATCATCAAAGAATTTTGGCATAAAATTAAACATGATGCAAGAACCATGAATAATGAATTAGAAACCTATGAGAATTGCTACGCCACGGAAAACCTATCATCCCACAAGTAAATGCCGCCGTAGGGTAGGTCAAGTACTCGTATGATAGATCGAGACAATCTCAGTCAATTTAATATATGCGGGAATAACTATTATTCCTATATTAAACAACTACTGTTTTATTTGATCAAGGAATTTCATTAACAGTTAATTATTCCTTTGTGAGTGTAACCCGCCATTTCGGGATTCTTTGACTTAACGAGTGAAGTGCCGCCGTATGGTAGGTCAGTTCACAAGATACATCTAGAATCCATATCCTCTCGGAACCCAAACTTGATATTGACCCAAAATGGACACCATCCGTAGGGGGACGAAAACAAAGCCGTCTCGAGGCGCCTTTTGAATCTCACGTTTTTGGACTAACAACGAAGATCGTGGGATGTACTGTCGTATATCCCTCTCCCACTCACTATTTTAAATATTAAGGTTTCTATCTAAAATATCTAATATTTTATTTTAACTAGTGTGGATAAACTTATGGCGGCTAAATCATAATTTTTATTTACACTAGTTTGTCATAAGTGAGCTAAATCAATTTTAACTATTAAAATTGTGTCACTAATATTAGTCTCTACTAATATGTATACTCTATTAAACTAATTTAATTAGAGTGGTATAAGTGAGTTACAATATTTTAACTCTTAAAATACTAGGCACTTAAGGGTATAAAATCATGGAATTCTAAATGGTCAAAATTCAATTAAACATTTTAATAAATTTTTAGTGCGTTATAAAATCCAATGGTACGTGAAATTGTATCCCGAGTGCAGACCATATTTCCGTCCATTCGGAATCGGCTATGAAATTTATATTCGGGTTTCCATCCTATATACCTATGGAATTTATTATGCACCAATTAAGCCAAATATATTAGAATTCAAGTTTTAGACTATAAATCCAATTAATCTAATTAATGATTTCAATGCATATCATTTTTTAACTTAAACATTTTAAATTACATAAAATCATAATTTTATGTTTATAATGATAATGCATCTATGACATGTTATGGCAAGTAAAATGCATGAGTGGGCACCCTAAGCTATATGACATGTTATTCAAACAATTCGAAATAAACATACATATAACATAAAAATTATTTTGCATTGAACGGGCTCTTATTTTTCCTATACTAATCTAATTAGTACAAAAGATTCACCAAGACATTCCTTGGCCTTCAAATCCCGCTCCAAAGTGGTGTTGGCTCTCTTTGCGACTTCGGTGCTCCAAATTACAAAGAATTGAAACTTTACACTGAAAATTAAAATTACAACAAATATAAACAATGGCCTTATGGCCTTACATCCCAAAACCAAAACCAACTACAAAAATAAGAGCCAGAAAACTTTACGACCAATGCAAAATCCATTCATCACATGAAATAACAAAACCATTCATCACATAATATCACAATGTGCCCACTCATCTAAACATGCATATCATATTTATAACTCATATAAATATATTAAAAAGAAACTTTAAATGAAAAAGTGAAGGGTTAAGAGCACTTTTCAACCTCGCTCTTGATGCCAATTGTAGGAAACACTTTCCCTCGCGCAGTGGAAGCAGTTAGGCCCACGGATCGAACTTGAAAAATTTTTCTGCTTTGCCCTTCCTTTGGCCGATTGGTACCAGTGGGTATACTGAAATTTTGCTTCTGTTTTGAACAAGATTTCAGCCCCGGAATGCCACAGAAACAGTCCCTGAACAACCCCTTGAACTGCAGTGAAATAGCTGACTGTTTTACACCCGTTACACACGTGAACTCTGCACCCAAACCAGTCCACAATTTGCGTGATCTGCTGTAGGCTTTTGGTCTGATTTTTCACTAAAAAACAATCCTAACTCAGACCTAAAATTACCCCAAAGTGTTTCCCAAAAACCGAATTAAAACCAACAAAAACCGAGCCCCAAAATTTGTGATGTGCGTGCGGCAGTGGGGAACTTACTGTCTCACTGTCGTGAGTTACTAGAGAGGGGAAGAAGAGATTTCCAACGCCACAAGATCTTCCGAGCTATGTCTCGTTACTTATGGAGGGTAGTGTGGGCTACACTCACAAATTAATCCCTAAACGTTTTAGATATTAAATCACACACTGAAATAATTTTCAGGTTCTGCAATTAATTTTCTCAACTCTTGAGAGCATGAAGAAGAGAAGGAGCTAGGGTTTTCTATTTTTTGTATCTCTAAAAAGAAAAATATAATTTTCTTTTTATACTTAGGGTAATTTGTTTCATAAAACAAATCAACCACCAGTCTCCCAATCCCCCTCAATTTCGTCCAGGGCAAGGAATTGTTGTTTGATTTTGTTTCCAAAATAAACAAATCATATTTCTTACTCAATGAGGATTTTGGCTAAGCTAAGGTGTTTTGATTTGATTTTGTTTCCCAAACAAACAAATCCTATTCCTTATCCAATGAGGAATTCGGCCATGGTGATGAATTTTGATTTGATTTTGTTTCCCAAACAAACAAATCCTATTCCTTATCTAATCAGGAATTCGGCCATGGAAAGGATTTTTGTTTCCAAAATGAATCTTAGCCTTATTAAATTATATCATATATATAATTCAATATTTATTTTTAATAATTATCATATAATTATTAATACCCTACATTAACTTTTAATGTATAGTTTCAAGTGTGATGTAATTAATCATATTCCTTATCCAATCTTTTCTTTAAAGTTTTCATAATAGTCTTGTTGGAAGACTCGACTTGACCATTGGCTTAAGGGAAACGTGGGGTTGAGAAGCTAAGTTTGATACCCCAATTCTTACAAAAGTCTTGGAAATGATGGCTGATGAATTGAGAACCATTATCAGTTATAATTTCTCTTAGCAACCCGAACATCATATTATGCTCTTCCAAATGAAGGTTTGCACTTCTCTATCTCGTATCTTGGCGAAAGCTTCTGCTTCTATCCATTTGGAGTAATAGTCTGTGAGTGCTAGCATGTTGACTCGCTGACCCAGGGCGGTTGGGAGTTTGCTTACGATATACATCCCTCAATTGATAAATAGCCAAGTGGAAAAAATGAGGTTAAGTCTTTCTGGTGGTAGGTGTGAGACTGGGCGAACCTTTGACATTTCCCACATCTACGGGTGACGTTTGCTGTGTCGGCTTGCATGGTGGGCCAATATGCCAGGCTTTTCCCCCAGAGTGATTTCCACATTCTCCTTCATGCAACTCTGCCAATACATATTGGGCTTATTCGGGAGTAAAACATTTGAGATATGGCCCAGAAAAGGATCTCTTCAAGAGTCGACCATCATACAGAGTGTACCTTGTAGCTTGGTGTTAAGTCCTGCGAGCATCGAGACACGCTCAAAAAGTGATTCTTTACTCCAAAGTATAAGAGTATCGAAGTAATAAAATAACCCGGTAAGTTCGGGGTCGATCCACATGAAATAAATTTAATAGGATAAAATAATAATTCGATTCGAGTAAAAAAAGATTGAATCGTTTGAAGTGCAATAATGAGATTAAGTTATATTTTCATTTTAAAAGCTCCACTTTTTATCCCGACAAAAGAAATTAGCTACTCATAATTTGAATAAAAACACATATAATTTTATGCTGAAAGAAAAAGAAAATACAAGAAAGTTTTAAAAAAAAAATAAAATACACAAGAGCTGAAACTCCATAATTTTCAGAGAGAATTGTGGAAATCAGACTGAGGAAACTGAGGTGCAGGACACCTCTATTTATAGAAGTGGTAGCATCTCTTACTATGCAATTATATTTGACAATTACTTCCACCAATTTCTCCATCATTTTCTCCACCAAATATGTAGGCATGTTTGCTGGACATGTGACAATAGAAGATTATCATTTTTTTTATTTGATTTTAATATTTATATATAACACACTTTGGAGTATTCATCAATTTCGGTCTTGAAAACTTCAGAATTAGAAAAACTTATCAACAATAAAGTTGTAGATCTTTAAGTCTTCTTTCATCTGGAACTAGAATAACTTCAATCTTATATCAGAGTAAAAGGTTATGGCCAAAATACGAAAATTACGCAGGGCTAGAATTTCTGAATTTGTAAACTGTTAGAATGTCATTTCAAGTTTTTGGTCTCCAAAATCCAAATGTCATGTCTATTTTTCTAGTTATGCATCCAAAGTATTATTTCACCTACATAAGAAATAAAAATCACAATAAAAATATATAAAATATAAATTTAATTATTATTTTATAAATATGCTAAATTAAGGGGATTAATGAAACTATAAGTGTAAAATGATTAATTTTTCTTTTTAATAAATGTGCAATTTTTAGTGTTTATCACACCCCAACCAGCTTATTACTAGTCCGTAGTAATTTAAGCAAAAAAACTTTAAGAAGACAAATTCTTATCCAAATTAATAATTGTTTTATTTCTTTCTAAATGATCAAATAAGTAAATTCTCCTGTACTTTTTACCATTCTTCCATACACATAAAACAAGGTATCAATATATTCATTGTACCCATAATATTCACAGGGATAATATTTTTGTTCTAGAGTTATATCAGAATTCACATCTTTTTAGCAATGGAAATTTATTTATAAACTCAAAAATAATTTTTTTTTAAATAATAATACATATTCAATCCTTGTAACGAGCTTTGGGTCAGTGACTCCCAAACTAATTGGCTTTAGGGCACTAGGTGTTAAGACACCCATACAGACTTAATTGCTCGGATCTCAACTGTTAAAAAGAAGAAGTGTCTGATTTCCTTAAGCTTTCTCTTTAACCGATGTAACGAGCTTTGGGTCAATTACTCCCAGACCAGTTAACCTTAAGGCCCTAAGTGTTAAAACACACATACGGTCTTAATTGCTTGAGTTAGAGAGGTGACGAAATCAAACTTATTCACACACTTTTTTTATAAACTCAAACTCTACATTTTTACGTGAAAAATCACTACTTACTGAGGTAAGATGTTCGATTACTAAGTAAAAGCTTTATCATTTTTTTTATTAAACTAACTCAAGCTTTACTGTTTTACGCTAACAATCACTGCTTGCTAAGGCAAGATGTCCGGTTACTAAGTAAAAGCATGATTAGTTTTTTGAATAAAAATATAAATTTCACAGCCTTTAGGTGCTACCTATAACAAACTAGAGAACTAAATATTACAAAATTTTCAGTTATAACCTATGATCATATGTTACTGTGTATGTTGATAATACCTGTCAAATGAACATATGAAGATAAAATTTAATCATTATTATGGAGAATTCAAAAATTTAAATGATTCAAAAATAAAAGAACAAAAATAACTTGTTATGAATTATTTTGAGATATGTGTCAGGAGCGAAAACTCCTTACACAGCCACCCATGAACAACAATTCTACTTGGTCAGTCAAAAATTTGTTGTTAGTTTGTGTGTAGTTTTTTTTTTAAAACAAAAATAAAATTCAACACAAAATAATTTTTTTACACATAAATAACAACAAATCAAAACAACATAATTTTTTTTAAAAAAAAGAAAAACACAACAATGAAACATAAAAATGAAAACTATATAGTCAACTATCCATCCCCCAACCAAATTGAGATATTATATCCAATGTCTGGATAAGAAGAAATATAGTTTGTCGGAGTTGGTGCTTGGAGCACCAATCTGGATATTCTATAATACATTATATTTTATTAATTATTAATAAAATAACTATATTTTAATTTCAAACATTATTAATGATATTGTCATTATGCAAATTAGATTGATGTGTAAATATGCTAAGAATGACACGACCTTAGAATAGTCATGTAGTAATACCGGACACTAGATGGTCCGACATTGGGATAAGTATTACTATTATAAACTATTCTTATTGTGTGTGTGTGTGTGTGTGTGTGTGTATGATGTGTGTGTGTGTGTGTATATATATTCCTAGTCGTTGGTTGTGAAACACGGTCAAATTTCTATAACCTAGAAGACTAGCACATGTCGTATATTGGAATTGAAGTTTCAATGGTTTAACCCAATAAACGTGTGGGTATTGGTTGGACAGAATACTGAATGACTCACAGGTAATTCCTAATAGTTGGAAGTACAAACCACCATCAATAGGAATCTCCTCGAGTCGAGTAGCATATGTGATTATTTGACTATAGGATAACATTGGTTTTGTGTGAGATCCTCCACACTTTGATGCCATGTATGTTAGAAACCTTTCATGGTCTGGCCTTTAGATGTTCGTTGGGTGTGGACCGATGCACTTGTTAATCAAGTGCGAATCAAGATAAGATCTGTCGGCCTATATTTGTACCATAAGAGGTTTAGGTATCCATGTGAATAAAGTCACGATTCTTAGGACTTTGGCCAAACTCGATCACATAGGGAGGATCGCATCAGTTGTAAAAAAATCATAGACATGTCGACATGAGATGTACGCATCGGAAACTTGACGGTGTATTCTACGTTTCCTTAGCACTACTCGGATAGCCTACGATGGAAGAATTTTTAAACATTTGTGATTACCTCAACTTGTATAGTTCAGAAAGGTCGTTCGTGTTCTTAGCTAGGCTTATATGATGAATGTGTCTGAACTTAGAGAGTCCCAATATGAAATGTACTCGTTGAGCACTTGGGTAGCCGATTAATTTTGATAAAAGATAATATTATAATTGTCAACTAAGATAATCAAGTGTTATTGGATAACATTGATTATTTACTTTGACTTAATTGGATTAATTCAATAATTACACAAGGATTTTGTCATATTTTCATAATTATCTATACCATTTGAGAATATCATGGTAATTGCAAGTATATAATTATATGCATTTTTGGCTTGATTTATATGGATTAAATCAAAGTGGCAGACATTGAGCTTATCCATTTTCTAATCATTGTCTTGATTTTATTGGATTAAATCAAAGTGGTAGACAATGGAGATTAGTCACACCTAATTATACATATTTGGACAAATTGGATTAAGCCCACCGAAAAGTTGATTAGAATTTTTATTAATTAAAAATTTCCTAAGTTTTGCTATAAATAGCAAGCTTTAGGAAGGTTTTGATTAAGTTTAAGCAAAGTAAAATGAGCTTGAGAATGCTAAGCTAAATATAAGTAATTCTTGGAGAAATTAGCCTAAGTTAGAGAAGTGTTTAGAAAAGCTTTGGAAGTTCGCTATAACATTTCATTTTGGAGAAATCGAAATTAGATCTTGGAGTGAAGCTTGCTTGCATTGGAATCAAGATTGGATCTTGGAATGAAGCTTGCTAAACCTTGGAAGTTCTCCAACAATTTCAACAAGGAGAAGGAGATTCGATCTTTATATCAAGCTTACTAGGTAATTTTTGATCTTCTTATAAGCTATGTTCTTCATTAGTGAGTTTTCATTAGTGAGACATATAATGATGAATTTTATATTGGATGCATGATTATATAGCTTAAAGTTGAAATAAGGCTAATAAAATATGTTAGAATGCTTTGGAAGTATAAACATAATATGCTTGTAATTGGGTAAAATATGTTCATGTTGGACATGAAACAAATTAATTAGAGTTTGGAACTCAAGATTAAAGCTTAGAGCTATGGCTACCATTCTAGAATCACTTCACCACCTTTAGGTGAACTAGAATTATTAATGAGACATTTCATAGTGAGATTCTAAATTGGTTTGTGTTTTTGACCGGCGTAAACACACACGTATAACGCAAGCGCACGTATCGTTCAAGTAGTATAAAAATATCGATCCCACGAGGACTTAATTCCTACTGTTGTTATTAATTGTTGAATCTATTTATTTACAAATATCTAATTAAATGGAGAAGAGAGAGATTGTTTGTTTGTTTGGTTGAATGTGGCTTTGCTAAATAAATAAATAAATAAAAAGACAAAAGAAAATACTAAGGAAAATACAAAAGACACAAAGATCTAGGGTTGTGATTTCTTCCAATATCATTTTAAAGAGATGAAGTGATTATTTTATAGTTGGGTAATATATTGATTTATTAACCTGTAACACTATTTATGTAAAAGCATCTTCCGATGGTCATTACAAATACCTAGTATAATCCAATTGAACCATATGTCTATGTCAACCAAATTACCTAGATTCATTATGATTAAGTTCCAATTATGGCTACCCCGCCCAACAGGTATATTCATATCCTGTAAGGAAATCTATTAAAGGGTTATCTATCCTCAAGGAAGATCGTGAGCTATTGAGTCTAAGGTTTTAAACTTAAAATCCCTATGTCTAGTTCATTTTAAGTTTACCTAATCAATTTTATTAATGGCCAATTAATAAAAAGCATTAAGATTAAAACTCAATAAATAAATCTTTATAATACCCAAACTATAATCTAACCCTTATAAACTGGTGATATTGAAAATCATCACAACCTTAGAAAACTAACACATAACTAGGACTAGTAAAAACATAAAATTAAAAGACATAAAGTAAAAATGCTGAAAAGTAAATTACAATAAAATGCTAAGGTAAAAGGAATTACTTTTACTACTACTAATTTAGATATCTCCCATAAAATAATATATAAACTTTTGATAATATTTTACCAACCGACCAATCTGGCGGTATCCTGATTAAGTCAAATTAAGTCCAACCAGCCATATATAGTGGTAATATTGTCCATAATCCAGCCATAAACAGGCGGTACCAAAATAAATTTACCAACCGACCAATCTGGCGGTATCCTTGATTAATCAGGTTCAAACCAACAGAAAATAAACTTACCAACCGACCAATATAGCGGTTTCCTTGATTAGTCAGGTTTAAACCAGATTAAATTGAATTGCCAACCGACCAATATAGCGGTATCCTTTGTTAATCAGTATTTTAAATAGTAAATATATTATTTTTAAGGGAGATTAATCTAAATTGTAACAGTAAAAGAATTACCTTTCACCCTAGCTGGGGAAATTATTTCCTCATGAATAGTAAAAACTGTAAAAAGTAAAAATTAAATTACTATTATTACAAAACGTAATTAAAATTAATTACAAACTAAAAACTAAAAAAAAATAAAATTAAAATAAACTTAGAGAGAGAAACTCTCTCTTCATCAAAGAGAGATGAGAGAGAGAAAGGCACCCTGAATTATGAAATTTTGCGCTGAATTTATAGAAAAATTTGGTTCCAGCGTCGCGACGCTGGAACAGTTGGTGTGGCTCACTGAGGAGGCGACACGTGGCGAGGCGGCTGACTGTTGACGCGACACGTGGCAAGGCGGCTAAGACTCAATTATTGTGATGACGTCATTGATGACGTCATGATGACGTGGCGATGACGCGGCGTTGCAATTGTCGGCACAATAGGATTGCGACACGTGGCGACACGTGTCACGCTGTGATTAGCTGATGCTGACGTGGCAAGTTGACTTGGTTGACCTTGTGACGTGGCTGATGACGTGGCATGACACATGGCGAAGTTGACTCTTTGACCGCTGACATGGCTGATGACGAGGCGACACGTGTCAATTCTGAGTGTCGGCAGCATATGATGATGACACGTGGCACGGCGCACGTTAGCAGATTGGATGTGATGGTGACACGTGGCACGGCGCACGTTAGCAAAGTCAAACTTCTCAAATTCTGATCCGTTGACCCGACGCACGTTAGCAGATTCGGCGCATGTTGGGAGTCGCGACGCTGAAGGTCTTGGCGTCGCGACGCGGAAAAGACTAAAATATCCATGTCGACGTATTTTTGTCCGGTTTTGCCCCAAATTGCCTCCAGTGCTATCCAAACTTTATTTATCTGCAAAATAACAACAAAACACATCAAAACGTTCATAAATCTCGAGAAACAATACAAAACATTAGGTCAAATGAGTGAGAAATAGTGATATAAATACCACTTATCAGTTTTGATTCAAACAAATGTATATAAGTATTTGGAATACAAGTATGCTAGTTGTATGACATGTATTGATGGTGGGTATGATGCTAAAATTGAATTTTAGGTGTATTTGAAGTATTAGTAGAAAATTGGAAATGTTTAGTAATTATTAGAAAAAATGCTCAATGTCTAGGGCGCGTCTCGACTTTGACCCTTTAGCGTCGTGACATCGAGCATCAGACCTAGGAGCATCACGAAGCCTAACCTTCCGTGTCATGATGCCGAGACGTTCAGCTCTCACTGTTGCTCTCGCACTTTGGAGCGTCGCGAAGCCCTAGCTTCAGCGTCGCGACGCGCAGAGCTGATACTTACTGATACTTTATTTTCTCCATTCCGGAGTTTCCGGACTCCGTTTGGGTCCCCGTTTTTTCCTATAGACTCGAAACAGAATGTAGTTTTATATAAAAATCTTTCGAAATATACCCATGCTAGATATCCATGGGTTAGACCCACTTCCGCTGTGTGGGGCACCGATCCAACCCTAGGGGTTCCACATCCGCTCCAACAGAATGGTATCAGAGCAATCATTAACCACACAACATATGTTAAATGTTTGACCTGTGATGAGTGGTATTTATATCACTTTTTCCCACTCATTTGACCTAATATTTCGTATAGTTTCTCGAGTTTTATGAACGTTTTGATGTGTTTTGTTGTTATTTTGCAGATAAATAAAGTTTGGAAAGCACTGGAGGCAATTTGGGGCAAAAACAGACAAAAATGCGTCAACTGGAATATTTTAGTCTTTGTCGCGTCGCGACTCTGAAGTCTTGCGCGTCGCGACGCCCAGCCTGCGACGGACCTGCTAACGTGCGCCGTTTTACACGTGTCAAAATCTGATTGGTCAAAATTTGCTAACGTGCGCCGATCATGCTAACGTGCGCCGTGCCATGTGTCACCATCACAACGGTTCTGCTAACGTGCGCCTGCCGCCACGTGTCTAACATCCTATTCGACCAACCCAAGCGCGTGCCACGTGTCCTCTTCCTATTGGACCGAATAATCGATGAATCAGAGCACGCCACGTGTCACCATTCTATTAGACCGAATTTCCACCCAATCACAAGCTGACACGTGGTAGGATTTCATTGGACCGCATCGCCAGCCAACCAGAGCATGACACGTGTCAAATTATTGCAGCCGACAGCCGCATGGTCAACGTATGCGTGGACTCCCATTACTGCACCCAGCGTCGCGACGCTAGTGCAATTTAGCGTCGCGACACTGGACCAAAATATGCCTTTAAAAGGAGGCCGCCAGATTCATTTTTCTTCATACTCTCCTTGGGAAATTCTCCCTGATTTTATAGGAAGCATCTATTTTTGTATATATAAATAATATTTTTATTTATGTATTTTAATTTTCAGTAATAGTAGTTCTCTTCTTCTACCTTTCTTTTTAATGTTTAATAGTTAATTTTCCGCTGGGGATAAGTGAAGTTTTATTATTTTAATTTAGATTAATCTCCCTTAAATATAATATGGAAATTATAATTCAAAATATAAAAGATTATCGCCTTAATGGCTGGTTTTATTTATTTGACATAATGTGGCACCGCCTATATGGCTGGTCTTTAGGTGACAGATAATTACCGCCTATATGGCTGGTTTAAGTTCAAATACTTTTACCGCCTTTATGGCTGGTCGGACTTAATTTGACTTAATAAGGAATACCGCCTTTATGGCTGGTCGGTAATATCATGTTTAATTTCTGTATTATATTAAGGGAGATATCTAAATTATAAATAGTAAAAGTGGATCCCAAACCCCATTATTTTATTTTTATTCTAGGGAAGTGATGAAACACAATACACACACTTAATAATTGATTTTCTTTTTATGGGTAGTTCTTTAGTTTGTTTATTGAGTCTTAAGCTTAATACGTCTTGTTAACTGGCAATTAATAAGATTGATGGGGTAAATCTAAAATGAACTAGACATAGGGATTTTAGGTTTCAGCCTTAGATTCAATAGCCCACGATCTTCCTTGAGGATAGATAAACCCTTTTAATAGATTTCCTTACAGGATAGGAATATACCTGTCGGGCGGGGGTAGCCATAATTGGAACTTAAACTTAATGAATCCAGGTAATGTGGTTGACATAGACATATGGTTCAATTTGGTTATACTGGGTATTTGCGTCTGACCATAGGAAGAGGCTTTTGCATATTTTTGTGTTCCAGGTTAGCAAACTGAATTAGTACACATAAATAAGAGAATCAAGTCATCCTTTTAACAGTATTGTGTGGAGTCACGACCCTAGATCTTTTGAGTCTGTTTATTTATTTTCCTTAGTATTTTATTTTGTTTATTTTATTTTTATTAAGCAATTCCACATTCAACCAATCAAAGCAATCAATTCCATTCTCCCTATAATTAGATATTGTAAATAAATAGATTCAATAATTAATAACAACAGTAGGAATTAGTCCTCGTGGGATCGATATTTTTATACTACTTGAATGATACGTGCGCTTGCGTTATACATGTGTGTTACGCCGGTCAACCTGTATTTGAATCTATGCCTCTGCATTTTAATTTAATTATGCATAAGTTATATTGGATATGCATTGCATGTTTTAAATTAAAATTTTAATTTTGACCCAAGCATGTTAATGGCTTGATTGTCATAAATCTCACATGATTAGGTGATTACTTTATTTTAAGTAATAAGTATTAGTAATGTTGGAGCATTATTGGGTGGTCCATCTTGTCAATACGGAGATGAATGAGTTCTTATTACTTATATCCAAGACCATCGATAGAGCGAGGTTATAAGTGCTTGGAATTTATTAGATGTAGCTTAATGGGTTAACATTGTCATCCAATACCGTCATTATTATGAGGGTGTACATATGAAGCTCATTAATGCACTGATGAGCAAAAAATATATCACTATTTTTCACCCATTTAACCTAATATTTTGTATGGTTTCTTAAGTTTTATGAATATTTTGATGTGTTTTGTGTTATTTTACAGATAAATAAGGATTTGGGACTGAATGGAATCAACTTGTGGCTAAAATAGCAAAAATAGACAAAAAGGGAAAAATCATCATTTACGCATCGCGACGCGTAAACCTTCTGCGTCGCGACTGCTACTATACGCCGGCCACGTGTCAACATCAAAGAAAGCTTGCTATCATATGCACTTGCTAACATGCGCATGCCATGTGTCAACGTCAGAGCAAACCTGCTATCATACGCCGGACACATGTCATCATGACGTCAGCATAATAATTCACTGTACCTACACCTATCATTGCTTACGTCAGCATGACATTAGCGTCGTGATGCGCACAACTTCATGTGTCGCGATGTCAAGCCAATAATTCAGCTGCCAACGAAAATGCGTACACGTGTCAACATCTCAGGAAGCCGCGTATATGTGTCACAAATCGACGGTGCATCGCGACGCACAAAGTATTATATGTCGCGACACGTGAGCCGAAATTTTACCTTTAAATTCAACTTGATTTCATTTAGAATTTTCATACTTTCCTTAAGGTTCTAATAAGGATCTAAGGACTGCATCTTGTTTGTTTAATTTTTATAATTTAAATTATGTATTTTTATTTCCAGTAATAGTAGTAGTTTATTTACTTTATATTTCTTTTATGTTTTGTAGTTAAATTTCAACTAGGGGAAGGGTGAAGCTTTTATTATTATAGTTTAGATTAATCTCCCTTAATTATAATATATAAATTATTTTAAAACCTGACTTAATTGGACTGCCTTTATGGTCGGTCGGACTTAATTAAATTGATTTTAACCTGACTAAACTGGATACCGCCTTTATTGTCGGTTGGAATTAATTCAAAATCTGACTTAATCAGGATACCGCCTATATGGTCGGTTGGTAATATCATGCAAATTTATAAACTATAATAAGAGAGATTTCTAAATTAGAATTAGTAAAGGTGGATCCCCTAACCCCATCATTTTATTTTTATTCTAGGGAAGTGATGAAACACAATATTCACATGCTTAATAATTGATTTAATTATATTATGGGTAATGCTTTGGTTTTTTTATTGAATCTTAAGCTTAATGCTTATTGTTGCCTGATCACCAATAAGATTGATGTGGTAAACTTAAAATGAACTTGGAAAATGGATTTTAGGTTTCAGCCTTTGATTCAATAGCTCAGGATCTCACCTTAGGGCATGGTGACCCTTAGATAGATTTCCTTCCAGGATAGACATATATCTGTTGGGCGGGGGTATCCACAATTGGAACTTGAACTTAATGAATTCATGTAACTTGGTTAACATAGACATATGATTAATTGTGTTATTTTGGGTGTTTGCATCTGACCATCAGAAGAGGCTTTTGCATATCTTCGTGTTCCAGGTTAACAAACTGATTTATTACACATATATAAGAGAATCAATTCATCATTAGAATAATATTGTGTGGAATCACTACCTTAGGTATTTATTTTCTTTATTATTAAATACTTTGTTTCATTTTATTTTTATTTATTTAGCAAATCCACATTCAACCAAGCAATCAAACAATCATTCCCTTCTCCCTTTAATTAGATACCTGTAAATAAATAGAATCAATATGTAATAACAGCAGTAGAAATTAAGTCCTCGTGGGATAGATATTTTTATACTACTTGAACAATATGTGCGCTGTGTTACGTGTGTGATTTCACCGATCAAGTTTTTGGCGCCATTACCGGTGACTTATTTTTCTTGCGTTATTAATTTTGAAGCTATTTATTTTACTTCTATCTAATTTTCTTTTGTTTTATCTATAATTTTTATTTATTTATTTCATTTTTCAGGTGGTTGAAATGGATCATTATTGGGTGATGGAAGAATTACGAGCCTTACAGAGAAATGATACACCCAAATCAGGGAGCAGCAGTCCGATTTTCTGAGGCCTGTTGTCCAGCCCAACAACTATCCATGGATGTCTGAGCCATTCAATACAACATTTTCCCAACCATACTAGAACATAATGATTAGATGTGAGATATGTGATGGTAACCACCTTAGCAATCATTGCGAGTACAACTACAATTCAGGATGGCAGAACTATCAAAATCCTTCATGGTATGATGAACCAGTATATTTCAGTGAATCATATTTTCCATCTTATCCACCATCAACCTACGATCTTCATCAAGAACCAGAATTATCAGAGGAAGATCGGGTGATTAACATACTCAAATATTGGATCAAGAAACAAGATGAAAAGTTGAATGCATTGGTTGAAATGTTTCAGAATCAAATAGAAAACCTTCAGAGTCAAACATCATCCCTACAAAGAATGACAGATCAAGTGAGTCAATTAACAGAAAACTAGAACTACATACCTCACGAAACTTTTTCAGATGAAACTGACGAAGCTTTCGAATACCAAAGATGTCACGATGACACCTTAACAGAGGAAGAAGCTGAGTAGTATCAAGATTTAGAGGTATAGGTTCAGGATCCCGAACAGGTAGAATCTCAATTTGTTCTTGATTATTCATCGAACTCTGAGGAGGAACAAGTAGTAGAGATGTCTGTATCAACTACATCAACAAGTGAGGATTAAACTCTACACCCTCAAAATGAAGATCTTGGAGCATGCATTGCACAAATGTTTGAAGAAGAGCTACCCGAGCTGTTCATACCAACCATAGAGGATAAAGGCCTACAATCAGACATATCTTTACATCCTCTGGTTGACACTTATGGAGCTTGCATTTCACATATGACAGATGAAGAGCTGAATGCGGAAATTTTAAAATACATTTGTGCAGAAATGATGGAGCAAGATGCAGAGCAAATGAAAGAGCAAATGTCTGACCATATTGAAGATCTCATGCATTCAGGAGAAACATCACTGTATTGGGGAGTACAAATCAAAGGCACCGCCCAAAAGCTTGACAGAATGGAACTTCCATTCAAAGTCAAGCACCATACGAGGCCTCCTGATTTTCTTTCTTTCTTTTCAGGAACCACTGGAGCGACAGAGTTCAAAAAGGTGGCACAAGCACTGAATGAGACAAAATTCTTTTCGGCACTTTATCGTTGGAAGAGACCCTTCAAAAGCAATGCTCATGGGATTGTCTTTAATCGGATGTCCAAAACCACACTAAAACCACCTTGATAGATGGACTTCAGTCACATCTGACTGAAGACGAAAAATTTACCGCTAGCAGAGAGACAACCCATGCAAAATTTTTATTTTTATTTAAATTTAAATTTTTGTATTTTGTGTAAACATGTTGTAGAATTTGTTTTTAATTTTTTGTGTTATTTTTACAGGGAAAAACAGAGACGGAGCACTTAAGGCAAAACAAACCAGTGAAAAAGGGGTTATCACGGAATAAAGTTTGACAAAATCGCAAAGATAAAAATTCAATTCATCAGAGATGGCAGAGTAAGGAATCAACTCTTGAGACACATCTTAATAAATATGTTTATATTCGCATTTTTCCCAAAAAAAAAAAAATTCACGTCGCGACATGTAAAAACCCATGTGTCGCGACATATTGACCTCACCCCGTGGGGACCCAAATTTTAGTGTGTCGCGACGCGGACGCGATATCAGGTCTTAAACCAGTTGCCGCCAGTCATCTTCTTCACTTATTCTATTCAATTGTTTTTTCATTTTCTCTCAAATCCCTACACAAATCTGACCTTCAACTCTCCAAATCTTTCAAACCCACAAAATCACTTCCCAAACGAAACCTAACCATCCATTTCATGTTTCAAGTTCAAATTTGAGGACGGAAATCTCACCAAATCACTTCCATAACTCACTCATCCTCCATTTGCGCGTGAAAGACTCAAATTATGGGACTCAAGCTCGCGATTTGGGTATATGTTTTCCCTTAATCTTCATTTTTTTTTTCCGATTTTTTTTTTTAAAAAAAGGTGTGAATTTTTCTGTTAAAATTTTAAAGTTTTAGGCTTGTGTTTATGGCTTTGGATTTTGGTAAAATTGTAGATTTGGGGGTGAAGGTGATTTTTTGAAATTGTGAAGTGTTAAGTGTTAAGTTGTAATTTTGGGAAATCTTGACAATTTAGGGGAGATTCTGTCAGAATTTTTGTAAAAATTTAAAATTGAAAATGGCCCCTAAAAGAACAAGAACCTCAGCGGCAACTGGATCTTGTTTCGATGCGATAAAGTTTATATCAACAGTTTGTTGGACAATTATGACCCATAGCGTCACTATTTGTACAGATCATGGTGTTGTTGTACAAATTAACTATGTGACAAAGGAGATTGCACTCTTATCATTTGTGATTAGATCACCTAGATATATAAATGATATGAGGTCCTTATGATTTGTTCCTGGATTGAGAATGATATGAGACAGTATCAATCCACGAAGGATAAATCATTTAATATCCCTAGTCAGAGTATTATCGAGATTGGACATCGATAAATACGTAAAAGACTAGTATTACACTTGTGCGCGTTGTGAGGGCACAACGACATAGTTCTCATATATTTGGGTATATGATACTCATGCAAGTGTAATAAGAGGTTGTGTTTTACTGATGGTACGGGAAACAGCTTCGCTCTGGATAGACCCCATCGGAATTCCATTGGTAGTATGACTATGTGTCTATGGAAGTCCGAAATCAGGGTAGGTGTATTTGGTCTTAACCTGAGACTTGCACCGCTAATACTTGCGACAATCAATATAATTTGGTTGTGGTCGTACAGGGCTTTAACAGGTTCTGTGTACGCCTATGCTGGGTATATTGAGAATCGTAGTGTGTTTGGTGTGATGTCAAGACGGAAGTATCACTCCAATCATATGGAGATGATGGTCACGTATGATACGGTACTAGTACTCTTAAGTACTGCAGTCATCGGGATAAAATGAAAAGGTCAGGTTTATCCGATTATAGAGACTAGTTACCAGACATCCGACATGTGCTTCGTACGAGGCATACACAATTCCAGCACCAGGCCTAGCACGTGATCATCCGATACTGGATCGACATACACAATACTACGTATACTACACCTGATATAAATCCTTTAATCCTGTAAGGATATTTCTGGAGAATTGGGTAGGCATGGCGCTTTGCTAGAAGCCAACCTTGTCTTGTAAATCGGTAAAACGTAGTACTAGGTACTTACGTGTTCGGATAGTCCGACGACTGAATTTTCTGCCAACATATCCGGGTATCTCATGGGTCACTTCCCGAAGAATCACCGATGACGTATGACTCGCACTTTTAATTAATCTGGGATTAATAAGATGAGAGAGAAAATTAATCTGGGATTAATTACGGAGATATTTTATCTGGGATAAAATATCAATAAAAGAGAGATAACGATTAATTTGGAATTAATCGATTAATTAATATATTTGATATATTAAACGAAATTAGATTTCGACGCGGAATTAAAATTAGATTTTAATTCGGGCGAACGAATTAATTTAGAATTAATTCGTTAGCGACGTGAATAGTGATTTCGCTAGGCAAAATCATTTAATTACGACGCAACAGAAAATTCGTTAATTTGGAATTAGCGAACCCGAGCCCGAGATTATTTGCGAGCGCATTCGCATTTCGAATTCGAGTGCGACACGCAAGTCAAATCAAGCGTCAAATTGCTAGTCGCTTCTAGCGTCACATCATTCGTCAATCAAGTGATAGATGTCTTTCACTTTGAGTGATTGACGCCAGTCACTATTCATTGATAGATGGATTGATGGAGTGATGTGTGTGGTTGGAGCCATTAACGCTCGACTTTTTGAAAGCCAAATTCATGCTAAATGAATTTGAAATTAACAAATGTGTATTAGATACACTTTTGGAAACCAAAACACACAATTTCTCTTCTCTCTTTCTCTCTTCATCTCACGCCCATGGTGGGCAAATTTTTTCACTGGTTTGGCAGTGAACTGCCGAGAGCCATGATGAAAAAGGGAAGCAAAGTGTGATGGTTTTGTGGCAAATCATCAAGAGCTAGCACTCCGAGAGACATGCGACGGTGATAGGGAAGTCCACCCAAGAGCGTGGAATCACCACGACGAAGCTTGGAGCTTGATGGAGGACATCAATGGCCGAATCTTGGAGGGCAGTGGCAGTGAACTGCCGTGACCATGACAGTGAGCAAAATCAGATTTTTGTTCATCAACGCGTCGCTCAACCGATCGATGTGAGTATTCCGCTACTTCGTTGATGGTATTCGCACTTATTTCATGCTTGTTTATGATCTCGGGACCTTAGCAAACACCAACAATGGTATCAGAGTAAGGAAAAGCATGAAAAATGTTTAGGGCTTAAAATTCGGGTAAAATGTTTTTTAGCATGATTTGGATGAATTGGATCTTTGAGTATGCTTAATACATGTTTAATTGTAGATTGATTAGATCAATTTGATCAAATATTGTTTGGAATAATTTTCCCCAATTCTCTTGGCTTGGCCGAATGTAGAAGAGCCCTAAAAGTCTTAGAATTTTGATTTTTTGATTCATTGGATGAGTTAGAAATCAATTGGGGAATGTTGATTTAATGTTTAATTTGATTCAATTGGATTGGATTTGAAATTGGATATAAAATCCCCACAAAGCCGAGACTTAGAGAGCATGTTTGGGTTTGATTTTTTGTTAAATTGTGTTGGACACTATTTGATGTAGATGAGCATGATTATTTGTACAATTTTGGTGTTTTGGAAATATTGATTTGGGTAATTAATAATGCTATACACTTTAGGTAATTAAATTGTGAAATTGGATTTTGTAATTTAATTGAAATTGGGCTAATTTTGGAAATTGGGCTTGTAATGTTGTTATTGAGCTTATTGGGCTTGGTTGTACTAAGTTGGGTTTAGGCAAAATTGGTTAGATCCAATTGGGCCCAAAACCGCATCCATAAAGCCCAAATGCGACTAATGGTCCTTTAAGGTTTAATTGGGCCTAATGGGCCTAAATTGATTTATGGGCTTATGGGGTAACTCCCGGATTGGACTTTGGTTATTGGGTTCGACCCGAGTTGACCAAAAGTTCACGCCTTAAGAAATTAATTAAAAGTCCATTGGACTTTAATTAATTGACGTTGGACGTTAATCGGGCTTTAAGACCCGTAACGATTAAATTTGGAATTTAAGTCGTAAAAGGTTTATTATTAAAGTGTAATGTTTAATTTGGAATTAAATAAGCGAATTAGAATTAAATGCATATTGAATTGGATTTAATTATGTAGTTTAATTTAATTCGAGAATTCGTACTTTGAGTACTTATTCGCAAAACGAGTTTGACTCGAGCAAAATCAAATCGTTGTTTGAACATTGGATGGTCACTAATTATCAGATTAATTAATTTGATTAGATTTATTGATAACATGCTTGTGTGAATACATGGTTGCGATCCATGAATAATGTATATCGGATGGATATTAGATGGGTGGGGAAATTTTAGATATTGTTGTAATAAATTTGATTTATTAATTGGACCTGCGTGTCCAGCCTTATCACCTCCTTATTCTTTGTATTCTCTTCTCACCTATTCCCCTCAATGCAAATGAGGTTTCTTTAGAAGTGTAGTGTAACGGGTAGAAGTAAATACATGTGCTAGCGGGAGAGAGAAGGGAGAGATTTGATCTAGGATCAATGTGTAAAGTATCCATCTGCATATCATTATTATTTTATTTATACGCGCTTTATTATGTGTTTAGAATGCATGTTTAAGGGTGTATGATGATGAGACCTTAACAAAGATAATAAATTGGTTGCCAATTTGCACACGAAAACCCTCGCAAAATATTAAGCGTTTTTCCTTCCATTGAGTGATTAACACTCAAGATCCAAGACTGGCATTAGCTTGTTGGCCAAAGTCAAGGCCTTTGTCCGTCGAGGATGTGTTTGATGTTGGGTTTCTATTAAGTCCCAAGGATCATTTATAAGCATCAAACACATGTGAATACGCAAAGGAGAATGGCGGAATCATGCTCACAATGAACGGATTGGATGCTACGAAGAACAAAAATTTTTATGCCCTTTGAGAAGCTCCAAGGCTCACGGAAAACTCACTGTTTTTCTCCTCAAAATCGGTCATGGTCCTCCATTGATGTCTTCAAGCTCCAAGCTTCCAAAATGGATTCCAAGCTCACGAAATGGTTTCCCTATCACCTTGTATGCCTCTTTGTGTGCTAGCACCTTGATGATTTGCCACAAATCATCATCTTCTTCCTTGCTATATTCGGCCTTGCCAAACAAAATTGGAGAGAAGAATTTTGGTCTCAAACCGTGAGAGGGAGAGGTGGGAAAAAGCTCCAAAAACCGTGAGCCCTTGAGGAGAGAGAGAGATGTGTTGTTTTAATTTTGTGTATATAGTTATTGATATCAAAAATCAATTAAAACATATATTTAATTCAACTTTCAAAAAGTCAAGCTATTAAAGCCAACTACTCCCTTCACTATTCACATCACATCTATCACTATTCACATCACTCATGACAAGTTGTCAAGTCACTCAAAGTGACTAGACATCACATCGATTGATTGACTAGTGATTTGACTCTAGATGTGACTAGCGATTTGACGCTTGATGTGACTTGCGTGCCGTACTCGAATTCGAAATGTGAATGCGCTCACATACACTCCCTGGTTCGGATTGGCTAATTCTAAATTAACAAATTTTCCATTGCGACGTAATTAAATCTAATTTAATTAAATAATCATGCCTAGCATATTTACTATTCACATCGCTAACGAATTAATTCTAAATTAATTCGTTCGCCCGAATTAAAATCCGATTTTAATTCCGCGTCGAAATCCAATTTTCGTATAATATATCGAATATATTAATTTATCGATTAATTCCAAATTAATCGTTCTCTCTCTTAGTACGTTGGTATTTTGCCATCCATGTATGTCTTCCTTGAAGACTTATAAAGTACCAATAGGCACAATGCCTTGCGGTACATCAACTAGTATCCAAACTTGTTGATTTACATGGGATCCATTTCGGATATCATGGCACTTTGCCATAATAGGGAGTCGATACCTTGTATCACTTCCTCATACGTAGTCAGTTGGTATACCTCAAAAGATTGACATATTTACGAGGTGAGATCAGAAACCCATACCCATGTTGTTTTCTGACTCTCTCCTGACTTATGCGGTTCTTGTGTATTCGAAGATTAATGGTATAGTTTCATCCTTGATGAACTATTTATGTTCCATTAAGGAATAGGTGCCAGGAATAGTATTACTACGATTTTCATCGAGTTTTACTATCGTCCCACTTACCACTGCATATGAGTATTCCTTTTAGGAAAACCGCATGGTGAGCAACAATTAAATTGTTCTCTTGTGAATTGTATAAGTACTATACTTTGGTATCCCTAGGATAACCTATAATTTGGCACTTATCCAATTTGGGTTTTAGTTTGGTATCATCCAAACATATGCCCAGCATACCCAAATTTTCAGGAATGAGAAATCTGGTTTCTTTCCTGTTCATATCTATGAAATCTGTCTAACATATTTTATGGAACCTTATTCTAAATAAGTTATGCACTGTTTATGCTCATCCTGTTGAAGGAAATGGTAGCTCAGAGCGACTCAGGATTAACCTAATTATGTCCAAAAAAATTCGATTTCTCGGTTCGGACACACTGTCAAATTGACGTGTTCCGGGATGAGTCCTCATTGAAAGAATACTATACTCTTTCAAATATATTAGAAACTTATTGTTTAAGTATTTTCCATTACGGTCTTACCGTGACGGTATAATACTTTAGCCGATTTGTTTGTCTATTTCGTGTCGAAAACTATAAAAAAATTTCCGATTTGTGTTCCAAAAGAGACACATAACCATAACGTGATGCCACATCCGTAAAGGTCACGAAATATTCATATCCACCTCTAGCGTAGCTAGACATGGGCCCACTTGCTTCACTATGAACTAGGGCTAACAGATCGGTGGCATTTGCACTTTTACCAAGTAAAGGTGTTTTAGGCACTTTGCCCAATAAACTAGATTCGTAGACTTTATTTGAATGGAATCAAATTAGTCCTAGTATCCATTCTTCAAAAGTGTGGATATACGAGTCTTGTTTAATTGTGTCCCAGACAACAATGCCATAATATGTTTCTTCTGATCAAATCAGTTTGAGCTATTTGTTTGTCATGTTATATGTTTGAGATTTATTTTATTCAAAATATAAATTATGTTATTCACATCTAATGTGTTTATCTCAATATCATCTTTATATAATGAAACACTTTAGTGTTCTAGAATATAAAGGTTCACCCGCAGCGGGTCAAACACTGATATAGAGATAATGTATCTAGTCAAACTAGTTACATTATAACAGTTTCCAAATTTAGGTACACACCATAAGGGTAGTTCCTAAAATTAGGTTTCTACGATTGAAACAGTGACTTTCGTCCCGTTTTCAATTCACATATTAAATCTCAATCTGAAGTCAATACTCTGCTCATAGCAGATTCTGATCATCAGAATATATTTATGACAAACATATTTGAAGTCAGATCCTTGCTCGTCTTCAATTCCTTCATGTCTGCTTTGTTCAATCGGCAGTCACGCTTCCGCGATCCCGTTTGCCACATTTTAGGCAGACATTTTGGGATATGTCTTTTATCTTCCCAGAAGATTATAATGATATTGCCTTTGCTTTTTTCCACATTCCAGAAGCCTTTGGCCTAGCCTCGGGTTTCTAGAATATCGAAGTAAGGTGCGACTAGCGCTACTTATCTTATTGCAAATTTTTGACTTTGTCTCCTTGAGAATAGTCATTAACTCTCCAAGAGTTATTATTGCAATTTTAGTACTTCTAAAATATAAGTATAGATTTATGAAGATCCTTCAATTTCATTATCATACTTTAAGGATCTAATCCTTAGTTCTGATTAAGAAATTAAGGAGTCTACTGTGACAAGCTTAATGGATTAAGCACTTAAGTTATCATTACATGAATATTCCAAAGATCATGCTCTACTATTTGCTTAACTCCGGGCTTATACCTAATATGTTATTTTATCAAATAAAGTAACTTATTAGTTTTCAAGACCATCCTGAAATATATATTCCCAATTAAAAAATAAACCATTTAAATACATTTTCCCTAGGATTATGTTTTAAATGCCAATCTTTCAATTTTATCTTGATTCTAATAGTCCAACTATTTTAATCAATGATTTATGTACTATTTATTACAATGATTATTATAGTCCAACTATTTAATCAACTATAATTTAATAGATTGAATACAGTCCAACTATTTGTTAAAACAACGATTTAAATATTAGTCCAACTAACATTTAATTAATTTGACGAATGATATTTGTTTGAGCGCATATGGCAAGTAATTAAACGAATATTGCAAATTTAATTCTTGCCTCCCACTATTTTTCGGCGAGCCTCTAACCCTCTGTCGAGTACTCGGGAAACCGTGTTTCCTAGTGGGCTAGGATCCCGTTAAATATCACACAATCTTGACTTTGGCCAACAAATTGTATGATAATTAACTAGGTAGATCTCTAAGATCAATTGGATCCAATCCAATTCCTAGATCCAGTAGGGGGACATCCAAGTCTGAAACATATATCTTATATATGCCAATATATCCAATATATTACCTAACCTTTTTCCTCTGAATCAACTAAGCATTGGCTTTGGCACAACAAACTTAGTGATCCCAGTTAAGTGTGACCCATTGACCATGGAAAGCTTCGTAATCAATGTCGATGGACAAGAAGTGATCTTGACTTTGGCCAACAAATCACGACTTGGACAAGACACCGATATGGAACAAAGCTCTCGTGATTCAAACACATCCTCGACGGACAAAGGCCTTGACTTTGGCCAACAAGCCAATGCCAGTCTCGGATCTTGAATAAGAATCACTCAATGGAAGGAAAAACGCTTAATATTTTGCGATGGTTTTTCGAGTGCAAATTGGCAACCAATTTATTATCTTTGTTAAGGTCTCATCATCATACACCTTTAAACATGCATTCTAAATACATAAAAAGGCGCGTATAAATAAATAATAATGATATGTGGATGGATACTTAACACATTGATCCTAGATCAAATCTCTCCATTTCCTCTCTCCCGCTAGCACAAGTATTTACTGCTACCTGTTACACTACACTTCTAACGAAACCTCATTTACATTGAGGGGAATAGGTGAGAAGAGAATAAAAAGAGTAGGGAGGTAAAAAGACTGGACACGCAGGTCCAATTAATAAATTCCAAATTTATTACAACAATTTCTAAAATTGCCCCACCCATCTAATATCCATCCGATATACATTATTCATGCATAGCAATCACGTATTCACACAAGCATGTTATCAATCAATCTAATCCAATTAATTAATCTGAATATTAATGACCATCCAATGTTCAAACAACGATTTGATTTTGCACGAGTCAAACTCGTTTTGCGAATGAGTACTCAAAGTACAAATTCTCGAATTAAATTAAACTACAACATTAAATCCAATTTAATATGTATTTAATACTAATTCACTATTTAATTCCAAATTAAATACTACACTTTATTAATGAACTTTTACGACTTAAATTCCAAATTTAATTGTTACGGGTCTCAAAGCCCGATTAACGTCCAACGTTAATTTAATTAAAGTCTAATGGGCTTTTAATTAATTTCTTAAGGCGTGGGCTTCGGCAACCAAAGCCCAATTAAGGAATCACCCCATAAGCCTAGAAATCAATTTCGGCCCATTAGGCCCAATTAAACTTTAAAGGCCCAATAGTCATAATTTGACTTTATGGATATGGTTCTGGGCCCAATTGGATCCAACCAATTTAGCCTAAACTAATCTTGGTACAACCAAGCCCAATAAGACCAATTACAACATTTCAAGCCCAATTCAAAATTTGGCCCAATTAATTAAATCACAAAAATTCCAAATTTTACAATTTAATTACTAAAGTGTATAACATAATTAATTACCCAATTAACATTTCTAAAACATCAATTAGCCTAATTAATTATGCTCATTAACAACAAAACATGTCCAACACATTTTATCAAAAATCAAACCCATATCATGCTTATCAACTCTCGGCAATTTGGGGTTATTTATATTCGATTCGGTTTCAATCCAATAAATTCCACAATCGACATTAAATCAACATTTCCCAATCGTTTCAAGTCATCCAATGATCAACGAAACAAAAAATACCAAGAATTAGGGAAATTATAGGATTCGGCCAAGCTAATACAATTGGGGAAAATTTGTCCAATTCAAAATTCATCAAATTGACAATGCATAACACCATGTTATCATCAATTAAGCATACTCAAACATCCAATTTCATCCAAATATGCTCAAATCATTTTACCCAAATTTTAACCCTAATCAAGTTTAATGCTTTTAATGGCTCAAGATACCATTGTTGGGTTTCTATTAAGTCCCAATGATCATGTATAAGCATAAAACACATGTGAATACGCAAAGGAGAATGGCGGAATCATACTCACAATGAACGGATTGGATGCTACGAAGAACAAAACTTTTTATGCCCTTTGAGAAGCTCCAAGGCTCACGGAAAACTCACTGTTTTTCTCCTTAAAATCGGTCATGGTCCTCCATTGATGTCTTCAAGCTCCAAGCTTCCAAAATGGATTCCAAGCTCACGAAATGGTTTCCCTATCACCTTGTATGCCTCTTTGTGTGCTAGCACCTTGATGATTTGCCACAAATCATCATCTTCTTCCTTGCTATATTCGGCCTTGCCAAACAAAATTGGAGAGAAGAATTTTGGTCTCAAACCGTGAGAGGGAGAGGAGGGAAAAAGCTCCAAAAACCGTGAGCCCTTGAGGAGAGAGAGAGATGTGTTGTTTTAATTTTGTGTATATAGTTAATTGATTTCAAAAATCAATTAAAACATATATTTAATTCAACTTTCAAAAAGTCAAGCTATTAAAGCCAACTACTCCTTTCACTATTCACATCACATCTATCACTATTCACATCACTCATGACAAGTTGTCAAGTCACTCAAAGTGACTAGACATCACATCGATTGATTGATTAGTGATTTGACGCTAGATGTGACTAGCGATTTGATGCTTGATGTGACTTGCGTGCCGCACTCGAATTCGAAATGCGAATGCGCTCGCAAACACTCCCGGGCTCGGGTTGGCTAATTCTAAATTAACGAATTTTCCGTTGCGACATAATTAAATCTAATTTAATTAAATAATCATGCCTAGCATAATTACTATTCACATCGCTAATGAATTAATTCTAAATTAATTCGTTCGCCCGAATTAAAATCTGATTTTAATTCCGCGTCGAAATCCAATTTTCGTTTAATCTATCGAATATATTAATTTATCGATTAATTCCAAATTAATCGTTCTCTCTCTTTAATTAATATTTTATCCCAGATAAAATATCTCCGTAATTAATCCCAGATTAATTTTCTCTCTCATCTAATTAATCCCAGATTAATGAAGTGCGAGTCATACATCATCGGTGAATCTTCGGGAAGCGACCCATGAGATCCCCATATATGTTGGCAGTAAATACGGTCGTCGGACTATCCGAACACGTAAGTACCTTGTACTACGTTTTTACTGATTTACAAGACAAGGTTGGCTTCTAGCAAAACGTCATGCCTACCCAATTCTCCAGAAACATGCTTACAGGAATAAGCGATCTATATCAGGCGCAGTATACATAGTATTGCGTATATCGATCCAGTATCGGATGGTCACGTGCTAGGCCTAGGGCTGGAATTGTGTCTGCCCCGTACGAAGCACATATCGGATGTCTGGTAACTAGTCTCTATAATCGGATATACATGACCTAGTCATAATATCCCGATAGCTGCAGCATATAAGAGAACAAGTTTCGTATCCTACGTGATCATCATCTCCACTATAACTGAAGTGATACTTCCATCTCGACATCACACCCAATACACTACGATTCTCGATATACCCAGAAGAGGCGTACACAGAACCGGTTAAAGCCCTGGACGACCAAAACCAAAGCATATTGATTGTCGCAAGTATTAGCAGTGCAAGTCTCAGGTTAAGACCAAATACACCTACCCTTAATTCAGACTTCCATAGACACGTAGTTATACTACCAATGGAATTCCGAATGGGTCTATCCAGAGCGAAGCTGTTTCCCATACCATCGGTAAAACACAACCTCCTATTACACTTGCATGAGTATCCTATACCAAAATATATGAGAACTATGATGTTGTACCCTCACAACGCGCACAAGTGTAATACTAGTCTTTTACGTATTTATCGATGTCCAATCTCGATAATACTCTGACTAGGGATATTTAATGATTTATCCTTCGTGGACTGATACTGTCTCATATCATTCTCAATCCAGGAACTAATCATATGGACCTCCTATCATTTATACATCTTGGTGATTTATTCACAAATGATAAGAGAGCAATCTCCTTTGTCACATAGTTAATTTGTACAACAACACCATGATCTGTACAAATAGTGACGTTATGGGTCATAATTGTCCAACATTTGAATCACGAGAGCTTTGTTCCATTTTGGTGTCTTGTCCAAGTTGTGGTTTGTTGGCCAAAGTCAAGACCACTTCTTGTCCATCGACATTGATTACGAAGCTTTCCATGGTCAATGGGTCACGCTTAACTGGGATCACTAAGTTTGTTGTGCCAAAGCCAAGGCTTAGTTGATTCAGAGGAAAATGGTTAGGTAATACATTGGATGTATTGGCATATATAAGATATATGTTTCGGACTTGGATGTCCCCCTACTGGATCTAGGAATTGGATTGGATCTAATTGATCTTAGAGATCTACCTAGTTAATTATCATACAATTTGTTGGCCAAAGTCAAGATTGTGTGATATTTAACGGGATCCTAGCCCTCTAGGAAACACGGTTTCCCGAGTACTCGACAGAGGGTTAGAGGCTCGCCGAAAAATAGTGGGAGGCAAGAATTGAATTTGCAATATTCATTTAATTACTTGCCATATGCGCTCAATCACAAATATCATTCGTCAAATAAATTAAATGTTAGTTGGACTAATATTTAAATCGTTGTTTTAATTAACAGTTGGACTGTATTCAAATAATTCATATATAGTTGGTTATATAATTAGATTATAGTAATCAATATATTTGATTTAATTAATTATAGTTGATTAAATAGTTGGACTATTGTAATCATTATAATAATTAGTACCTAAATCGTTGATTAAATAGTTGGACAATTAAAATCAAGATAAAATTGAAAGATTGACGTTTAATACATAATCCTAGGGAAAATATATTTAAATGGTTTAATTTTCAAATTGGGAATAAATTTCAGGATGGTCTTGGAAAATAATAAGTTACGTTATTTGATAAAATAACATATTAGGCCTAAGCCCGGAGTTAAGCAAACAGTAGAGCATAATCTTTGGAAGATTTATGTAATGATAACTTTAGTGCTTAATCCATTAAGCTTGTCTCAGTAGTAATTTCTTTGTCAGAACTAAGGGTTAGATCCTTAAAGTATGATAATGAAATTGAAGGATCTTCATAAATCTATATTTAGATTTTAGAAGTACAATTGCAATTAATAACTCTTGGAGAGTTAATGACTATTCTCAATGAGACAAAGTCAAACTTTGCAATAAGGCAAGTAGCGCAAGGCGCACCTTACTTCGATATTCTAGAAACCCGAGGCTTGGCCAAAGGCTTCTGGAATATGAAAAGGGCAAAGGCAAAACATTATAATCTTCTGGGAAGATAAATGACATATCCCAAAATGTCTGCCTAAATTATGGCAAACGGGATTGCGGAAGCGTGACTGCCGTTTGGACAAAGCAGACATGAAGGAATGGAAGACGAGCAAGGTTCTGACTTCAAATATGTTTGTCAAGATTATGTTCACTACTAGTATTGAAATTGGATTTTAAATACTTAGTGTGGTACATAAATATATATTGATGTTCAGAATCTGTTTTGAACAGGATACTGACTTCAATAGAGATTTATCTGCGAATTGAAAACGGGACTAAAGTCGCTGTTTTAACCGCAGGTAACTAAGTTTAGGAACTACCCTCGGGTGTGTACCTAAATTTGGAAACTGTTATAATGTAACTAGTTTGACTAGATACATTATCTCTATATCAGTGTTTAACCCGCTGCGGGTGAACCTTTATATTCTGGAACACTAAAGTGTTTTATTATATAAAGATGATATTGAGATAAACACATTAGATGTGAATAACAGAATTTATATTTTGAATATAAAAATCTCAAACATATAACCTGACAAACAAATAGCTCAAACGGATTTGATCAGAAGAAACTAATTGTGGCATCGTTGTCTGGGACATAATTAAACAAGACTCGTATATCCACACTTTTGAAGAGTGGGTACTATGACTGATTTGATTCAATTCAAATAAAGTCTACGAATCTAGTTTATTGGGCAATGTGCCTATAACACCTTTACTTGGTAAAAGTGTAAATGCCACCTATATGTTAGCCCTAGTTCATAGTGAAGCAAGTGGGCCCATATCTAGCTAGGCTAGAGGTGGATAGGATGTGGCATCGCATAATGGTTATGTGTTTCTTTTGAAACACAAATCGAAAACTTTTACAGTTTCGACAAGAAGTAGACAAACAGATCGGCTATAATATTAAATCGTCACGGTAAGACCTTAATGAAAATACTTAAGCAATAAGTTTCTAATATGCTTGAAAGAGTATAGTATTCTTTCAATGAGGACTCTTATCGGAACACGTCAATTTGACGGTGTATCCGAACAGAGTAACCTAATTTTGTTGGACATGATAAGGTTAATCTTGAGTCGCTCTGAGCTACCATTTCCTTCAACGGATAAGCATAAACAGTGCAGAACGTATTTAGAATAAGGTTCCATAAAATCTGTTTGACAGATTTCATATTAGATATTAACAGGAAAGAAACCGGGTTTCACATTCCTGATAATTTGGGTATGCTAGGCATACATTTGGATGATACCAAACTAGGCATACGTTTGGATAATACCAACCTAAATTGGATAAGTACCAACTGTAGGTTATCCTAGGGAAACCATAAGCATAGTGCTTATACATATCACTAGAGAACAATGTAATTGTTGCTCACCATGCGGTTTTCCTAAGAGGAATACTGATATGCAGTGGTAAGTGGGAGGTGACCGGCGTAAACACACACGTATAACGCAAGCGTACGTATCGTTCAAGTAGTATAAAAAGTATCGATCCCACGAGGACTTAATACCTAAACTATTAATTTTGTGAGGTCAAATGATTACTAGTATCTAACAGGTTGTTTAATTAATTTGAAATGGCGATGATTCTAAATTTAAAGACAAGTAAATAAATTTGTTCGAAAGTAGATTTTAAGAAAATTCAATATTAAAAACTATCTAGGGTTGTGATTTATTCCAATATTTTTTAAAGATGAATTGGTTATCTTATAGTTGGGTAAATTATTGATTTATTAACCTGGAACACTAAATTATGTAAAAGCCTCTTCCGATGGTCAATTACAAATACCTAGTATAATCCAATTGAACCATATGTCTATGTCAACCAAATTACCTAGATTCATTAAGATTAAGTTCCAATTATGGCTACCCCCGCCCGACAGGTATATTCCTATCCTGTAAGGAAATCTATTAAAGGGTTATCTATCATCAAGGAAGATCGTGGGCTATTGAATCTAAGGTCTTAAACCTAAAATCCCTATGTCTAGTTCATTTTAAGTTTACCTTATCAATTTTATTAGTGGCCAATTAATAAAAAGGCATTAAGATTAAGACTCAATAAATAAATCTTTATATTACCCAAATTATAATCTAACCCCTTATAAACCCGTGATATTGAAATTCATCACAACCCTAGATAACTAACTTAGTTATGACACATAGCTAGGGCTAATGAAAACTTAAAAGTAAAAGCCATAAGTAACAGTGTTGAAAAGTAATTGTAGTAAAGTAAAAGCTTAAAAGTAAAATAAAATAAAATGCTAAGTAAAAGGAATTATTTCTACTACTACTTATTTAGATATCTCCCAGTAAAATAATATATAAACTTGTGATTATTACCAACCAGCCATATAGGCGGTAACCTGATTAAGTCAATTTAAGTCCAACCAGCCATAAAGGCGGAACCAAAATAAAATTACCAACCGACCAATCTGGCGGTATCCTTGATTAGTCAGGTTTAAACCAGATTAAATTAAATTACCAACCGACTAATATAGCGGTATCCTTGATTAGTCAGGTTTTAAATATTGAATATATTATTTTTAAGGGAGATTAATCTAAATAGCAATAGTAAAAGAATTACCTTTCACCCTAGCATAAGGAAGTTACCTCCTCATAGTGAATAGTAAAAACTGTAAAATAAGAAAGTAAATTATTATTATTACAGAACGTAATTAAAAATTACAAAACTAAATTAAAAGAAACTTATAGAGAGAAGAACTCCCTATTTACATCAAAGAAGTGGGAGGGAGAGGTACACTGAAATCTGAAATTTCGAGCTCTATTTATCGGCGCGGATAAGGGTCCAGCGTCGCGACGCCAGCTACAGTTCAGCGTCGCGACGCCAGCTACAGTCAATCATGGCACAATGACGGCTTGACACGTGGCAAGGCGGCTAAGAGCTCATATCCTTATCCGATGACGTGGCACTGTTCATGACGTCATTGGTGACATCACGCTGACGTGTGGAGGGCGATTGTCGGCACCGTGAGATCTCGACATGTGGCACCGGTGCACATTAGCAAGTCCGTTGAGAAGGAGACACGTGGCACGGCGCAAGATAGCCTGATCGGTGCATTTTAGCAGGCGGCGTACGTTAGCAAATTTTCTGATTGGTCCACGTGTCCACGGCGTACTTTAGCAAATTCGGCGCATGCTGGGCGTCGCGACGCGAAAGGCTTCAGCGTCGCGACGCTGAAATGACAATTTTGCCCTTTTTGTCTAGTTTTTCCTGTTTTGCTCCAATTCACCTCTAGAATGTCCTAAAACTTTATTTATCTACAAAATAACACAAAACACATAAAAATATTCACAAAACTCAAGTAACTATACAAAATATTAGGTTAAATGAGTGGGAAATAGTGATAGATTTACCACTCATCACACCCCCAAACCTAACATTTTGCTAGTCCTCGAGCAAAACATTAAATAAAATAACATGAAAATAAAATTTAACTAAGCCACTTTCGTAGGGATCACGGCTGCATTTAGCGTATGCAACAAGCCTTTAAACCCATAGGTGTCCCTAGTGGACGAGTTGTAGTCTTGTGAGGGCTTACAGCAACGATACCCACAAACGTTTTTACAAAAGTAAAAAGTTAGTTAAAACTAATGCACACAAAAGCAAAAAGACAAGCGAAAAGAGAATAAAGAAGTTAATGACTAATCAGGTGAAATTTCTACTTCAAGATACTAGTTGTTTTGTTTCATTCTAAATTACCAAATAAGTAAATCTCCGATTATATTTACCATTCTTCATATACACAGCCAACAAAATATTAAACAACTCATTTTTTCCCACAACAGTCATAAGTGCAGTTGATAAGAGAGTAATATTTTTGTCCTAAAGTTCTATCAGATTTCACACCTTGTTGTAGCAATGGAATAATTTTTTTTTCTGATTTTTTCTTTGATTTTTCTCTATTTTTTATTTATATATAATATCTTCCGTCTATGTAGCGAGTTTTGGGTCGGTGGCTCCCAAACCAGTTGGCTTTAGGGCACCAGGTGTTAAGACACCCCTACGAACTTAATTACTCAGACTTCAGATATATATATTTTTGCAGCATCTTCGATCCATGTAGCGAGCTTTGGGCCAGTGACTCCCAAACCAGTTGGTTTTAGGGCACTAGGTGTTAAAACACCCTTACAGACTTAATAACTCGGATCTCAGATTTTTTTTTTATTCCATTGCCATTTATAGATGCTTCCTTCAATTAAACTAGAGCACGGAATATTACAAACTTTTCAATTACAGCTCATGTCCGTATGTTACTATGCATATTGATAATACCTGCAAACTGAGCATATGAAGATCCATTTTAGTCAGTGTTAAGGAGAATTTACAAATTAAATAATTTAAAATGAAATAAACAAAAATTAACTTGTTCCGAAATAAATGGTTTGAGATACGTATCAGGAGTGGGAACTCCTTACTCAGCTACCTCTCACCAATTTCACCTTTTTAGTCAAAAAAAAAAAAAACACAAAATATTTTTGTAATTTTTGAAATTTTTTCAATTTTTTTTTGTATTTTTCGAAAAATTTTGGACTAAAAATAAAAACAACATACAAAGTAAAAACAAGATACTAATCAACTAATTTCCTCCCCCAACCTAAATGAGACATTGTCCCCAATGTCTTAAAAAGTAGAAGAAGAGTTTAGAAGGTCGTACCTGGTTAGCTGAAAATCTACAGGAATTAAAGGTTAAGATCCAGATTAATTCTACGCCTCTTACCACGATCGTCCTCGGACCAATTTATCTTTGAAATGATAGGGTCAACTTTTGGTTCATAGGCTATGAGTTGGTCAATTAGATCTGGAGCAGTTCTGGCAGAAAAGATGAGTTCTTTTAAAGGTTTTGACACGAACCCATTTCTTCGAGCATCATCAAGAAACACACAAAGAAAATCATAAAAACCATCAACGTTGTACAGCCCAATTGGTTTCTGGTGTATGTTCAGGTTCGCCCAAGATAGTACAATAAAAATTTCCTCCAATGTGCCCAGCCACCTGGCAAAGCAATAAAAGCATCAGCACGGTTAATCATTTCTACAGTCGTTCAGACATACCTGGCACGATTAATTCCTCTCTGTTTGATGGTTGAATAAGATTTGCCTCTGCCAAGGGTTTTGGGATGATTCCCAAAACGTGACTGCCTCCTTCCTGTACGGCCTTTGAAACTATCCCCATTAGTCCAAGATTTCCTCCTCCATATATTAAGTGCATATTCCTTGCAGCTAAGACTCGACCCAATTCCTGTGCTGCTTCTATGTATTGTGGTTTAGTACCAACAGTACTACCACAAAACACACAAATGTTTTCAACTCGTCTTCTTGAAGTGGCTTCCATTTTTTACTCTGGATGTCTTCAAAAGTGCAATGATGAGTTGAATTTATAATACCTGAAAAGGGTGAGTAAAAATAGCACAAGTATCTTCCAAAGGACGATTAGTAGCAAAATAGTAAAATAGATCGTGATAGTCAACAGATCTGTGATCATGTCGGAGGAAATAAAAGAAAATAACAAAACAAATCACAATTATTAGGAAAAGATAAAGAGATATAATATGTACAAGAATTTTCGGCTTGATTAACGTCTATGCGTCAGGGACAAGCTTCCCATCCAATTTTCTTATAAATTGGCAAACAGGGTCTTTTTGAGTCAGATTCCCAAGACTTAACTGTTGTCTTTCTTTTTGAAATTGTGTATGTAATCTGCGAAAGTCTATGTGAACATATCCATTGGGATGTGTCTCAAGAGTCGAAGATATATCATCTAAAGACTCCTTACTCAAGCCATCCATAATAAATTTAATTTTGTCTTCGCGATTAACAGACACCATTGCAATTCCAACGTGCACATTTGTAACAAACACACCCCATTGCTTAGCTCTACGTTTCTTTGCATAGGTGCTTTTTCCAAAACCAGGCAGATGTGAAATAAAAGAGTCAGAAGACTCACCTGCCAATCGGACCCGTGCTTCAATTACCCAACGAATATCATTAGGAACACCGTGAATTGTTAGTAACCTCATTCGTTCCAAGCGAGCTTTGTAGATTTTCATCAGAGATTTTTGAGGGAGAGAAGAAAATTGCTTGTGAAGATTTGCGAGAACTTCTTCCATCTTGAAATGACTTAATCTGCAAAAACACACCAAATTAAATCACACCAAATCACAATATATACACAAATTGCATGGGTTGCCTCCCTGCTAGCGCTAAGTTTAAAGTCGTCAGCAAGACTTGACTTCTCGAACGTTAAGCTGGATCTGAAAGTGTAACACTTTCTTTTTGTCGCTCAAATGATTCTCCCCAGTAGTGCTTGACACGCTTGTTTTTAACCTTGAAAGTTTTGTTAGCGTCAGGATCATGTATCTCAACGGCTCTATTTGGTAAAACTTTGGTGATCACAAATGGACCTGACCACTGTGATTTTGGCTTCCATGGGAAGAATTTCACCCTTGATTTGTTTAACAGTACCTTCTGCCCTGGTTCCAGTTGTATGCGCACTAACTTCTCATCATGTCTTTTCTTGCCCTTTTCTTTGTACAATTTGGCATCTTCAAAAGGCTGATTGTGAAATTCCTCCAATTCGTTGAGCTGGTGGAACTTTTTCTCTTCTGTTGCTTGTAGAGCAAGAATTGGCTCTTTCAGTGCAAAAGATGCTTTATCTTTAGGCTCCATAGGCAATTGACATGTTTTAAGTTTGTCAGTAGAACTTTGTCTTTCATCAGAGTTCTGAATGGTACTGTGTATCACATCGAGTTTGAAACATTCCTCCTTCTTTTCATCATCTGGGAAATTCATGGCCTTGAAAATATTAAATGTTACTTCTTGGTCATGTACCCTCATGGTTAGTTCTCCTTTTTGTACATCAATAATGGTTCGACCTGTAGCCAAGAACGGTCTCCCGAGGATGATTGGCACGTTTACGTCTTCCTCCATATCAAGGACAATAAAATCTGCTGGGAAAATGAATTTGTCAACCTTGACTAGCACATCCTCAACTACGCCTCTTGGAAATACGAGCGTTCTATCAGCAAGTTGCAGTGAGACTGAAGTTGGCATTGTTTCTCTCCAATCTGTAATTTCCTGAAAATAGAAAAAGGCATCAAGTTAACACTAGCACCTAAATCACATAAAGCCTTACCAAAGTTATGTTCTCCTATGACGCAAGGAACAGTGAAACTGCCAGGATCTTTCAACTTCGGGGGAAGTTTCCTCTGAATGATAGCACTGCATTCTTCTGATAATGCTACTGTCTCGTAATCTCCCAATCTCCGCTTTCGTGAAAGAATATCTTTCATGAATTTGGTATAGGTGGGCATTTGTTCCAACGCTTCTGCAAATGGAATGTTGATATGCAGCTTTTTGAAGATTTTCAGGAACTGAGAAAACTGCTTGTCCAATTTGTTCTTCTGAAGACGTTGAGGAAAAGGTGGAGGTGGAGTGATCTGTTCTTTTTCCTTTGCTTCTTTTTCCTCCATCTGTTGCTTTGTTTCTTTTGGAACTTCCTCAGCAGTTGTTTTGGCTCCAACATCTTTGTTGATTTCAGTACCGTTTTTTAACATGATGGCATGACATTGTTCCTTCCCCATGTTTCTTGGATTTGGCTCAGTGTTGCTAGGAAGGGTACCTGGCGGTCTGTAACTCTCAGCATTTGCCAGTTGTCCCATTTGATTCTCCAGTGCTTTAATAGAAGCAGATTTACTTTGAATTAATGTTGATTGGGATTCGTGTTTTGCTTCTAACTTTTTTAAGTGGGTCAACACTTCTGTTATTCCTGGTTCATTTGCCTGCTCCTGGCTTTTGTTCTGTTGTTGGAATTCAGGTGGTGGATAGTTTTGCTGTTGGCCTGAATTGTTGCTCCATGAAAAATTGGGATGATTCCTCCACCCTGGGTTGTAGGTGTTGGAATATGGTTGTTCCCCTGTCTGTTGAAATTGTTGAAAAATTCATTGTCTCTTCCTGCTGAACTGGTTCTGGTGCTCCTTTATATGATGAACTTGTGGATCCACCATTAACTTTCATGTTAAGAGTTTCCAGATTTTTGCAAATCATATCCAACTTGACATTCAGTGCTGTGTTGGCTCCAACTTCATAAATTCCTGCGATTCTTTGGATCATGCTCCTTTCTGTTGGCCACAAAGAATTATTGTTGGCCATTTCTTCAATTAAATCCCAAGCCTGATCTTCTAATTTTGCCATTAGTGCTCCTCCAGCAGCAGCATCAATTGTGGTTCTCATTATTCCAGAAAGTCCATTATAGAATGTTTGGACTTGAAGCCATTTTGGAATCTCATGGTGAGGACATTTCCGGAGCAAATCTTTGTACCTTTCCCAAGCTTCGCAGAGGGATTCTGAATCTTGTTGTACAAAAGATGTGATGTCATTCCTCAACTTTGCAGTTCTGGCCGGTGGAAAGTATTTTGCAAGGAATTTGGTGGCTAGAGTGTTCCAAGTTGTGATGGAACGTGCTGGTAGTGAATGTAGCCAAGCTTTAGCTCTGTCTTTCAAGGAATATGGGAAAACTCTCAGCCTCATAGCTTCTTCAGCTCCTCGGTTGTAATTGAACGTGCCGCAAACTTCCAGGAAGTTGCTGATGTGGGCATTAGGATCTTCAGTTGTATTTCCCCCAAACTAAACTGTCTGCTGAATCATCTGAATGCAAGTTTTGATGTCACCCGCATTTGCTGGTAAAGGAGGAAGTACAATACAGGAAATGAGGCCATCTACACCGGAATGGTTCTGTCTCGAATGGGGATTGCTGGTGCAACCTCCAAAGGTTCAGGTTCCATGTTGACTAAGGCTTCTTGGCCTTCTCGCCTTTCCCTTCTCAACTGTCTGATGGTTCTTTCAATTCTGGGTCAAGCGGTCGAAGTTCAAAGCTTCTGGTTCGTCTCATGAAGTTTCTGAGAACCTGAAACACAAGAAAACAAAAACAATAAGTAAAAAAAATTAGATACAAGTAAAAGTATCTAACCCCTAAATAAATAATAAAAGATAAATAAGTCCCCGGCAACGGCGCAAAAACTTGACCGGTGTAAACACACACGTATAACGCAAGCGTACGTATCGTTCAAGTAGTATAAAAAGTATCGATCCCACGAGGACTTAATACCTAAACTATTAATTTTGTGAGGTCAAATGATTACTAGTATCTAACAGGTTGTTTAATTAATTTGAAATGGCGATGATTCTAAATTTAAAGACAAGTAAATAAATTTGTTCGAAAGTAGATTTAAGAAAATTCAATATTAAAAACTATCTAGGGTTGTGATTTATTCCAATATTTTTTAAAGATGAAGTGGTTATCTTATAGTTGGGTAAATTATTGATTTATTAACCTGGAACACTAAATTATGTAAAAGCCTCTTCCGATGGTCAATTACAAATACCTAGTATAATCCAATTGAACCATATGTCTATGTCAACCAAATTACCTAGATTCATTAAGATTAAGTTCCAATTATGGCAACCCCCGCCCGACAGGTATATTCCTATCCTGTAAGGAAATCTATTAAAGGGTTATCTATCATCAAGGAAGATCGTGGGCTATGAATCTAAGGTCTTAAACCTAAAATCCCTATGTCTAGTTCATTTTAAGTTTACCTTATCAATTTTATTAGTGGCCAATTAATAAAAAGGCATTAAGATTAAGACTCAATAAATAAATCTTTATATTACCCAAATTATAATCTAACCCCTATAAACCCGTGATATTGAAATTCATCACAACCCTAGATAACTAACTTAGTTATGACACATAGCTAGGGCTAATGAAAACTTAAAAGTAAAAGCCATAAGTAACAGTGCTGAAAAGTAATTTCAGTAAAGTAAAAGCTTAAAAGTAAAATAAAATAAAATGCTAAGGTAAAAGGAATTATTTCTACTACTACTTATTTAGATATCTCCCAGTAAAATAATATATAAACTTGTGATTATTACCAACCAGCCATATAGGCGGTAACCTGATTAAGTCAATTTAAGTCCAACCAGCCATAAAGGCGGAACCAAAATAAAATTACCAACCGACCAATCTGGCGGTATCCTTGATTAGTCAGGTTTAAACCAGATTAAATTAAATTACCAACCGACCAATAAGACGCGTTATCCTTGAAGTCAGGTTTTAAATAGTGAATATATTATTTTTAAGGGAGATTAATCTAAATAGCAATAGTAAAAGAATTACCTTTCACCCTAGCATAAGGAAGTTACCTCACTCATAATGAATAGTAAAAACTGTAAAATAAAGAAAGTAAATTATTATTATTACAGAACGTTAATTAAAAATTACAAAACTAAATTAAAAGAAACTTAGAGAGAGAAGAACTCCTTATTTACATCAAAGAAGTGGGAGGGAGAGGTACACTGAAATCTGAAATTTCGAGCTCTAGTTATAGGCGCGGATAAGGGTCCAGCGTCGCGACGCCAGCTACAGTTCAGCGTCGCGACGCCAGCTACAGTCAATCGTGGCATAATGACGACTTGACACGTGGCAAGGCGGCTAAGAGCTCAGATCCTTATCTGATGACGTGGCACAGTTCATGACGTCATTGGTGACATCACGCTGACGTGTGGAGGGCAATTGTCGGCGCCGTGAGATCTCGACACGTGGCACCGGTGCACATTAGCAAGTCCGTTGAGAAGGCGACACGTGGCACGGCGCAAGATAGCCTGATCGGCGCATTTTAGCAGGCGGCGCACGTTAGCAAATTTTCTGATTGGTCCACGTGTCCACGGCGTACTTTAGCAAATTCGGCGCATGCTGGGCGTCGCGACGCGAAAGGCTTCAGCGTCGCGACGCTGAAATGACGATTTTGCCCTTTTTGTCCAGTTTTTCCTGTTTTGCTCCAATTCACCTCCAGAATGTCCTGAAACTTTATTTATCTACAAAATAACACAAAACACATCAATATTCACAAAACTCAAGTAACTATACAAAATATTAGGTTAAATGAGTGGGAAATAGTGATAGATTTACCACTCATCAGGAGGATAGTAAAACTCGATGAAAATCGGAGTAATACTGTTCCAGGCACCAATTCCTAATGGAACACAGATAGTTCATCAAGGATGAAACTATACCATAATCTTTGAATACACAAGAACCACGTATATCGGAGAGAGCCAGAAAACAACCTAGGGTATGGGTTTCTGATCTCACCTCATAAAGATGTCTATCTTATTGAGGTATACCAACTGACTACGTATGAGGAAGTGGTACAAGGTATCGACTCCCTAATTATGGCAAAGTGCCATGTGTCCGAAATAGATTCCATGTATATCAACATGTTTAGAACTAGTTGATGTACCGCAAGGCATTGTGCCTACTGGTACTTTATAAGTCTTCAAGGAAGACATACATGGATGGCAACATACCAATGTATAAAGCTAGGCTTTTAGCGGAAATGTATCATTATCAACATTGTGTTGATTACGATTCAACCTTTTAACTGTTGCCACGGTAAATCTATTTGGATAATGCTTGCTTAAGCTGCATGTTTCATTTATGAAATATGACAGCTTAACGGGAAAATCGCTTTCCTGAAAAGGAAACCTTTTGGAGGATGTTTACAACATTCTGTCGGTTTTGTCGTACCATAACTAGCAAACAAGGTTTGCAGGTTATTCGATCCATGATTGGATTGTAGCAAGCATAGGTTCTTGGAATTATCGTTTTGATGTAATCAAGCATAGGTTCTTGGAATTATCGTTTTGATGTAATCATAATAATTTATGATTTAATTCAAAACGAAAATGATTCTTGTGTATAAGAGGGTTAGTGGGAGCGTACTGACAGTGGCTGTCCTATAAATAATGAAAATATGTCATTTCTTGGAAATGAAATTCCCATAATATAATCGGTGAAAGCTTAGCTTTCAATAAAAACTCTCCGTGAAATCGTACATTGAAAAATGTACGCGACCTGGTGTCTCATACGCTTTGAGCATATGGATTCACAAACAGGCCAATCCAAGTGATAGTCACTGGATTGATGTTAAGAACATCCGTTAGTATCTTAGAGAACTAAGGATGCTGTCTTATACTATGGAGATGGAGAACTTGAAGTGACTGGGATCACTGTAGCAAGTTTCCTAACCGATAAAATGACTATAAGTCGCCAACGGTACTACAAAGTTTGAATAACGGAACAGTGAGCTGGAAATCTTCCAAGCAATATATTGTTACCGTATAAACAACAAATGCGGGTTATTGCTGCAGCTGAGGCGGCAATAGAATCCATTTGGGTTGATAATAAATCTAATTAGATTAGATATAGTTCTGTTAGCAGCTGAGCTAGGCATCAGCACAGGCTAAAGAATTAATGGTCTCATCAACGATCCAGATACATACTTCGATATCGTAGCGATGTAATGATCGAATAAATCGCATTAGACGATAATCATGCAAATCCGCTGACGAAAGCCTTTTCTCAGCAATTTGAGCCAACCGTACATAGTTCGGGTGTTAGACACTCGAGTGACTGGCTATAGGCCAAGTGGGAGATTGTTGGACAATTATGACCTATTGCGTCACTATTTGTACAGATCATGGTGTTGTTGTACAAATTAACAATGTGACAAAGGAGATTGCACTCTTATCATTTGTGATTAGATCACCTAGATATATAAATGATATGAGGTCCTTATGATTTGTTCCTGGATTGAGAATGATATGAGACAGTATCATCCACGAAGGATAAATCATTAAATATTCATAGTCAGAGTATTATCGAGATTGGACCTCGATAAATACGTAAAAGACTAGTATTACACTTGTGCGCGTTGTGAGGGCACAACGACATAGTTCTCATATATTTGGGTATAGGATACTCATGTAAGTGTAATAAGAGGTTGTGTTTTACCGATGGTATGGGAAACAGCTTCGCTCTGGATAGACCCCATCGAAATTCCATTGGTAGTATGACTATGTGTCTATGGAAGTCCGAAATCAGGGTAGGTGTATTTGGTCTTAACCTGAGACTTGTACGCCTATGCTGGGTATATTGAGAATCGTAGTGTGTTGGGTGTGATGTCAAGACGGAAGTGTCACTCCAGTCATATGGAGATGATGGTCACGTAGGATACGGTACTAGTACTCTTAAGTACTGCAGTCATCGGGATAAAATGACAAGGTCAGGTTTATCTGATTATAGAGACTAGTTACCAGACATCCGACATGTGCTTCGTACGGGGCAGACACAATTCCAGCCCCAGGCCTTGCACGTGATCATCCGATACTGGATCGACATACACAATACTACGTATACTACACCTGATATAGATCCTTTATACCTGTAAGGATATTTCTGGAGATTTGGGTAGGCATGACGCTTTGCTAGAAGCCAACCTTGTCTTGTAAATCGGTAAAACGTATACTGGGTACTTACGTGTTCGGATAGTCCGACGACCAAATTTACTGCCAACATATCCGGGGATCTCATGGGTCGCTTCCCGAAGATTCACCGATGACGTATGACTCACACTTTTAATTAATCTGGGATTAATAAGATGAGAGAGAAAATTAATCTGGGATTAATTGCGGAGATATTTTATCTGGGATAAAATATCAATAAAAGAGAGATAACGATTAATTTGGAATTAATCGATTAATTAATATATTTGATATATTAAACGAAATTAGATTTCGACGCGGAATTAAAATTAGATTTTAATTTGGGCGAATGAATTAATTTAGAATTAATTTGTTAGCGATGTGAATAGTGATTTTGCTAGGCAAAATCATTTAATTACGACGCAATGGAAAATTCGTTAATTTGGAATTAGCAAACCGAGCCCGAGATTATTTGAGAGCGCATTCGCATTTCGAATTTGAGTGCGGCACGCAAGTCAAATCAAGCGTCAAATCGCTAATCGCTTCTAGCGTCACATCATTCGTCAATCAAGTGATAGATGTCTTTCACTTTGAGTGATTGACGCCAGTCACTATTCGTTGATTGATGGATTGATGGAGTGATGTATGTGGTTGGAGCCATTAAGGCTTGACTTTTTGAAAGCCAAATTCATGCTAAATGAATTTGAAATTAACAAATGTGTATTAGATACACTTTTGGCAACCAACACACACAATTTCTCTTCTCTCTTTCTCTCTTCATCTCACGCCCATGGTCAGCAAATTTCTTCACTGGTTTGGCAGTGAACTGCCGAGAGCCATGATGAAAAAGGGAAGCAAAGTGTGATGGTTTTGTGGAATAATCATCATGACCTATCACTCCGAGAGACATGCGAAGGTGATAGGGAAGTCCATCCATGAGCGTGGAATCACCACGACGAAGCTTGGAGCTTGATGGAGGACATCAATGGCCGAATCTTGGGGGGCAGTGGCAGTGAACTGCCGTGACCATGACAGTGAGCAAAATCATATTTTTGTTCATCAACGCGTCGCTCAACCGATCGATGTGAGTATTCCGCAACTTCATTGATTTGTATTCGCACTTATTTCATGCTTGTTTATGATCTTGGGACCTTAGCAAACACCAACACAGTTGCTGAACGGCGATATGAAAAGGGGATGGGACAAAAAGTCTCGATAATGGAGAGGGGTTTTGAGATTAACCCCGGACAATTCCCCAAGATTGATAGAATAATCGCCAACAGGAACTGGCATAAGTTTTTCCAGCAGCCTCACCCTACCTATGTACTAGTTGTCTGTGAGTTCTACGCCAATGCTTACGAGCATCAAGCGTACCAGGTATTAGTACGAGGTCAACATGTGACGTTCGATATGACCACTATCAATAGGTATAATGGGTTGCCATACATGGAGGAAGATAAATATACGACAGCTAGAGAGCATTTAAATATGACTCATCTCACAGAAACACTTTGTATCCCCAATGCTGCATGGAAAATGAGTAGTAGCGGGGAATATTTAAAGATGAGTTCTATGTATCTTAAGCTAGATGCCAGGGTTTGGTTTCATTTCTTTACCCAAACATTGTTGCCGGGGACCCATATTACAAATGTCACTAAAGAACGAATGATCATGTTAAATTGTCTGCTGGAGGGCTATACAATTGATGTCAGTGGGCTGATAACGACCAATATAGCTTGGGCAACACATTCAATACAAATTGGCCTGCTATACTGCAGCTTAATTGCAAACCTATGCATGTGGGCCAAGGTGCCCATGGACCTTAGAGAAGAGACGATGCAGCCCACCACTGCATTGATTACTCGTATTATCCATCAACTCCAAGCAGAGAGGCATGTTCATGCTAGGTCATCATCATCCGTACCTGTACCACCACAACAACCTCAACCACGCGAAGACCATCGCGATCTCGCTCCATATCATAACGAGTAGATCGGTTCGAATCTCGGGTTGACTACATCGCTCAATTGCTTCATCAAATGGCACATCATCAAGGATTGATTGATGATCAAATTCCAGCCTATCCAAATGACAACAGCGAGGAGGATGAGGAAGCTGAGGATTGAACAATTACGGTAACATTGTTCCTTTATCTTTATTTTATTTTGTAATGCATTGGGGATAATGTTAAGTTCAGGTTTGGGGGTGAGGTTGTTTATTTTTATTTGTTTTCTCTGTCAATTTTTTTCATTCCTGCATGTTTTTATTCCCTACATGTCTTGTGTCTTGCATGTTTTGTGTGTTTTAATTTTTGCATGTTTTGTTGAAAAAAATGAAAAAAAAAATGAAAACATGAAAAATATATATATATAGTCTGATGATGAGATTGTTTGTCTTAGTAAAAAATTTTAGGAAAAGATAAATGTTAATTTCACTTTTATCCTATACTTTGAACCTAATATCTAAGTCAGACTCATATGCACTTAAAAAAATAGTTTTGTAGCAGTTAGATAATAAAGAATTGACAAAGTGACTAGTTTAAATAATCAGTGGTTGATGAATGACCGTTTGCCTGAATATCTGTTTCTTGCCATTACATGTCAAATCAGAAATGTAGCTTCATTGGACTAGATCCATATTCCATAGCCTCAATCAAGTGTATGAAGACTGAATTTATTTGCTCTTGGGAATGACCCAAACTTGACCACCTTGGATCGTATCACTCCATTCCATTCATTTCTAATACATTCTATCAATCCAAATAATAAATTTTAAATATTTTAAATTATATTATACTGAATTTGATCCAATTCCATCAATGCAAACATAGTTTTCAAATTTATTTAACAAAAGAGAGAGTTCGAAATTTATCCAGAAAAGGCAAGATGGACAATGTTTGGCGAAATTTCTTGGAATTATCACCACCACGCAATGCAAATCCACTAGACGCACCTAGGGATGGCAATTTTACCCACAAACCCGCAAACCCGCAAAAACCCGCCCGCAATGGGTAGGATTTGGTAAATATATTAGTGGGTGCGGTGCGGGTTTGGTAATTTAAAGCAGAACCCGCTGCGGGTGCGGTGCGGGTTTGGTATTTAAGAAAAAAATGCGGGTATCCGTTGCGGGTATCCATATACCCGCAATATTTTTTTTTATTAATTAATATTTTTAGGACAATATAAAAAAACATTCATATAAAAATAACTAACAAAACCTAAACCTAAAACACTAATCTACAGTTCCACACTCCCACTCAGCCGCAGCCCGCAACCTGCCCAACTGAAGATTTTTTGCATGACTATTATTTTTTTTTCTAATCACACTTGTTAATAAAATTATAATGCAAAAATTTGGATTAAGTTCATATAATCAGAAACGGGAGAGAAGCAAAATAAGCTAGTGTTTGCTGCAACTTCAGTAGCTTTCCTGCTTCTTCATTACACTTACACCACTTGAGCCTTGTAAGCATCACTTTCATTACACTTAGCATAAAAAATATGACCAAAGGTTGGTGATTACTTTTTAGCTTATTGTCGATTGAGTTGGCTAATTTAGATAATTATAATTATGAAGGGAAGAACTCGTTTTAATTATGTTTATATGAAAAAATAAACATATGGTACTGAGTCTTTCATACATTATGTTATCTATGTACTATATATACATACATTGCATGTTGTATATGTCAAATGAAAAACAAATGTGAAAACTACAGCTAGCAATTAAAAATAAATTATTTAATTAAAAAAATTATATTATTAAGAACACAAAGTAATTCAATATTTTAAAAACCCGCAAAAAATCCGTTGGGTACCAATGCGGGTTTGGTAATTTATTTTTATATGCGGTGCGGGTTTGGTAATGAAAATTAAAACCCGCAACGGGTATGGTGCGGGTTTGGTAATTTATTTACATATGCGGGTGCGGGTTTGGTAATGGAAAACCCGCACCATACCCTACCCACTGCCATCTCTAGACGCACCCCACCAAACGATAAGACTAAAATACCCTCGTAAGATGATAAAATTACGATTATGACCAGTTTTTTTTGCCGCGTTAAGTCTCCCGGTAACAGCCGAACTGTTTTTGTATTCCCAGTAAACGACACTTGCGAGTTGCGACTCTCTTCCTCTTATTCTCACTTTCCCCCGGTGTTTTCCCGAGAAACAAACAGTAAAATTTGGGCACCAATTTTCTCCTCTTCTCTCTCGTTAAAATTGAAGAGGTCAGTTCTTTTCATGTTCTTCCTAAGTTTGAAAACACTACTGGAGAGGAAATTCAAAATTTTAATTTTTATATTCTTTTCATTGAAGTCAAAAGATACACTTTTTTTAGATTTTATTTAATTATCTTCATAAGTATTAGAATGAATTGAATTTCTTAATTTGGGTACCCAATTCTCTGTTTGATGTCACACTATTACTTTTATGTTGTGTTTATTAATTCGTAATCGAAACGAGCTTGATCAAAATGAGCTCAAATCGGAATGTGATAGAATTGGAATGATGAAGTAGAATCAGATTAAGTTATTTATTTTAATGGAAGGAATCCGAATAAGAATTAACAGTATTCTCATTATCGGAAATTATCGGAATTGATTGTTAGAAAATTAAAAAAACACTCTTTCACTAAAATTATATATTTTTCACTAACAAAATAAATAAATTAGAAAGATATGCTAATTTATTATACTAATATTGTGCATATGATTTTTATCAAAATAAAGTACATTTTTAAAGAATAAATTATTTTTATTATTTAATGAAAAAAATAAATAAATAAATAAATTAGGGATTTTTTTTTATTTTTAAAAAAAGAACTTAGAAATTTGTGAGAGGTTAAATAAGTCACACTTGGGAATGAGATTGCCATTCCAAGGGTACGTAGGAATCACAATCTCATTCTTTAATCCAATTATTATATTTATTTTAATGGAAGGAATCCGAATAAGAATTAACAGTATTCTCATTATCGGAAATTATCGGAATTGATTGTTAGAAAGTTAAAAAAAACTCTTTAACTAAAATTATATATTTTTCACTAACAAAATAAATAAATTAGAAAGATATGCTAATTTATTATAATAATATTGTGCATATGATTTTTATCAAATAAAGTACATTTTTAAAGAGTAAATTATTTTTATTATTTAATGAAAAAAATAAATAACAAAATAAATTAGGGATTTTTTTTTTTTTTTTTAAATTTAGAAATCTGTGAGAAGTTAAATAAGTCACACTTGGGTAGACCCGGCCAAGATTCCGGTTCAGAACCGGAACCGAACCAGTTGGAACCGGACGGTTCCGGTTCCGGAACCGAACCGGAACCTGACCGGTTCAGTTAAGGTTCTTACCCTGACCGAACCAGTTGGAACTGCTGGAACCGAACTATTAAATATTGATTAACAAAATATTTCTTATCCTTTACCTGGGAAATGTTTCCCCAGGTATCAGTCTGTTCTAAAGAAATTGAATTCATAACAAAGCATTGCAGTTTGCATATTTATGTTCTCTTCCTATACAATTGTATACTTCAAAACTTTTTATTGATACTTGATGAGTAATCACGCACAAGCTTGATTGCAGAGGATGTGTGTGTGTGTTTGTTATAGTGTATTGAGTTCAAAAAGAGTTTCATCTCGAGTGTTTCAAGAACTTTTTGGTTTCTTAACCTAGTCAGAGTTTTTCTTCCTTGTGAATTTCTTTGAAAATGATATTCATTCTAAATATTTTTGAAATGGGAACTTTAAATCAGTGTTATGTGTATTAAGCTTGCTTGAATACTTGGAATATCAAGCTTTTGATCAAGTTGGTTGTTGCCATAATACGTTGCTTCTTCTCAAATGCATTTTCTGCATTTATTGAAATATAGATTAATAATTTCATCATAGTTTATAGTGGCTTCATCAGGAGGTATGGAAGAATTAAACCCATGAACTTAGAAGATCCTTTATTTTATATTTAAATCGAACCCTTTAATCATATTTCTCTAAAGGTGTTAACTTGGTCTCATTCTGTGCAGATTGATACACGCCTTTTGAAGGCTGTTGCTATTGAACACAGCAAAGATGCTGATGCAGCTGCCATTATTGTTCTCACAGAGATTCTTCCTTCTTGGTCAAAAAGGAACTTGACTTCTAGTTCGATTATTCTTGGACGAAATGCTTCTACTAAGGACCTAAGTCCTAGAGGTCTTTCAGATGAAATAGGTGATGGTTTTGCTTTTGCTAAAAGAACTTTATTGTTTTATTTTCTGAAGATTACAGAATCCAATTGATTGATATGAATCATTGTTTAAAAATACGGGATGGCGTCTCGAGGCGGCCGGCCATTGAGGCGCGAGGCGGACCTCCTCGAGGCAGTGAGGCGGGCGCCTCGATCCGAAAATCGAAAAATAATCCAAAATACATTCATTTCTTCATAATTCATAGTATATTCAAAAAACTATTGATAAGTAATCCAAAATACATTACTTTCTTCATAATTCATAATATGTTCAAAAAATTATTGATAACTAATCCCTAATTAAGCTATCATTAGTGTCTAGCGGCATGAAGCTTGGGTCAAAATCTCTGTCATCATCAGATGGGTCATCATCCAAAGAACCTCCTTCACTTGTATTGTCTTCATCCACTAATTGTGGAGCTTTCCCTTTCCCTAACAAATAACATAAAGTCGTATTATTTTTTAATTTGATTATATAAATTGCTTTATTTGTACAAGATTAACTTACTTTGGTCTCTGCTCCTTTTTTGTGCAGGTGCTCTACTGCCACTCAGTTGTTCAATGAAAGTATTCTCCACAAAGCTTTCTCCAGCCACCCACTCATCATCAGAAGGCAACTCATCCTCAATCAAAGAATCATCAACCGATTGAAATGAATGTTTTTTCATGTATTTTTGCTTCAATCGCATATTGTACATTATGTACACTAATGAGTTCAATTTCTCGGTGGATAATCTATTTCTCTTCTTTGTATGAATCTACAGATTATTTATTCAAATTATCGGAAGTTGAATAAATTAAGTATTCACAAAACACAAGTTATTATTAGATTATACCATATTAAATGCACTCCAATTGCGTTCACACCTCGAGGATGAGCATGTTAGACTTACAATCTTTATTGCTAAAGATTGCAGTTGATGAGCTTCACCGCCGTATGCTCTCCACCAGTCAGCTACAATAAGATTGAATATACACTTTCAAAATTCATATAATATCTTATAGTTAATAATAACACAAAACTGATAATTCACATACCAGGACTACGATTGAAGACGGTGTGTTTGGCAATACTGATGCCAAATAATCCTTGCTTATTTAGAAAGGCATCTGATTGTATATATGCCGCATATTGATCTTCAGGATTGGGCAACAGTTTATCCAAGCATAAAATAAACCCACGCCTAATCTCCGGATGCTTGGAATGAGGATTGTCTGCATACTGGATATGAGGATTCAAAAAATAAGCAGCTACATGCAATTGACGGTGCAACTGAGACTCCCACCTATCATCAATTATTTTCCAAATCTCCTTGTATGCACCAGCCTCATTTCCCAAATTTTTTGTTATCTCCTCTTTTGCTATATCCATAGCACCATATATAAATCTCATACAAGGAAATTTTTCGCCATCTGTCATCCTCAACACATGAACTATAGGTTTGGTTGTTTTCAATGCATAAGCAACACAAGTCCAAAACCTATCATTAAAAATTATTTTTTTTGCATCTTTCCCTTCAGACTTCTTGGAGAAAGTAAGTTCATTCCACTCTTTTGAAGTAAACATTTGCTCCAACGATTCCTTCAAACCATACATACTTTCTAATGTTAAGAATGCATTTGCGAACCTTGTCGGTGCGGGGCGAACTAAATCCTTCTTTGTGAAACTTGTCATTAAAGCCAACACCGCTCCATGATTATAAATGAAATGACTAACCTGTTAAATGGCATTAACAATCATGAATTAATTATGTCAAATAAGAAGATATTTAATAAAATATGTTGAGGTAGATTTCTAATAATTTTACCTTTTTTTGCTTTTAACAAGGCATTTTTATGTTGAGGTAGCTTTCCAATATCTTCAAGAATTAAATCAATACAATGCGCCGCACATGGCGTCCACCACAATCGTTTCCTCTTTTCCATTAAAAGTTCACCTGCTTTTTTATAGTTTGATGCATTATCTGTAATGACTTGAATGACAATGTCTTCGCCTACTTCTTCAACAACATCATCAAGCATGTTGAATAATAAATTTGCATATTTCACTACATCACTAACATCCACAGATTTAAGAAAAATTGTTCTAAAAGGATTGTTCACAAGGAAGTTTACCAATTGTCTTCCTCTCATATCCTTCCACCCTGACATAATGCTAACCCATGTTTCACTCCATGTTTTCTTTACTTCATCAACAACTTCTCTAGTATTGTCTAACTCCTTTTTTAGTATAGTTGTTGATAACTCATATTGTGTCGGTGGTTTTAGTCCACGGCCAAAATTTCCAATTGATCGCACCATATTAACAAATGACGGACTATTAGCAACATTAAAAGCAATGCCATTCTCATAAAAAATCCTACCAATATCTTGTATCGTATGATTACGAAGATCTTGAACACTTCCTTGTGAGGGTTGTACCGGATTGTCCGCCAATTCTCCCTCTTCAAGATTAACCACAAATCTATCCATTGGCCCTCTAATTGTTCTCTGGGATATACTATTTGAACTACCAAAAGAAGTGCGGTGTAGGGAGGCACCTTCATCAATCTGTTCTTCTCGATAAAGTTGTGCAACCTTTTTTTGTATCTTATTTTTTTCTTCATATATTCTTTCATCTCGAATTGCACTTCTGGAGGAACCATCGTACATGACGCGACATTACCCTTAATACCTGCAAGATGTTCTTTCATTCTGTATACACCTCATTTGATTGTCCTAGTGCAAAAATGACATTCAATATACTTATATCCCCCATTTCCATCGTCCACAGTAACTTCATGCCCGTACTTCCAAGCCGAATCAGTTCGAGTTGACATCTTACTGAAAAAATTTACATCCAATTCAATTCTTACATCAAAATTATGTCGATAAGAGAATTAAGATAAATGCATTCACATGACATAAGAAACAAATGCATTCACAGGTAATGACATAAGATAAATGACATATTTTCAGCCAAACAAGTCAACATTTTTTAGCCAAACAAATTGATAATCTCATACTGAAATAAGTTGAAGCAGCCGAGAGAGATTGCAGCAGAGACGAGAGAGATTGCAGCAAATTAACAAATTGATAAATGCATTCACATTACAGTTTGTTGGTGGCTAAGAACAAATTAACAAATTGAGATTTCTCAACATTTTTTATCTCGATTCTTACCGCACACCGTGTCACCGAGAGAGATTGCAGCAGAGAGGCGGGCATTTCATAAAAAATGCATTAGGCGGCCGCCTTAATGCTCCGTCATCGCGAGGCGGCGACGCGGCGCCTCGAGGCGGCCGCCTCGACCATTTTTTTAAACACTGGATATGATATGCTTAATCCAATTGATTGATATGATATGTTTACTTCTTGATTTCTTCTTGTCTATCTTTTTTCTTTGGAAAGTCTTTCCTACATTCTTTTCTTATTTTGTTTACATATAGGTCCAACAAGGGTTGGGGGTTTCTTCTATTTGTTTACATTTGTGTCCATCTGCTTATATACCACTATAATTGTTTGTTGAATACACTTTAATTATTTGTTGAACATGCAGCTGAAAGTGAGGAACGTGAGGAGCTAAACACTCAGCGTCTCAGAAGATACATTGTGACAGTCAGAGTGCTCTGGACTTGAGCAAGAACTCAATGTATCATTCCCGGACGAAACACGTTGATATTCGCTATCACTGGATACGCGAGGTGATGGATCAACAACTGCTGAGACTAGTGAAGATCCATACAGATGAGAATCCAGCCGACATGTTAACTAGGGGTGAGCATCGGTTCTGGTTCTACCCAGAACCGGTTGGAACCGGACCAATTTTTCGGGTTTGGAACCGGAACCGGTTGTAATCGAGTAGGTTCTGGTTCCAAATATGAAGGAACAGATTTTATCCGGGTAGGTTTCGGTTCCAAAATAGTCGGAACCGGACCATGGAACCGGTTTATATGAACATAAATTTTAAACAATTGGTGTTCATTATTTAATTGTACAAATTTTAAAGAGTCGCAGTTCATATAGCAATATTTTAGTGCTTCTATCAAGTATATATAGAATGTATGTGTGTTTGTGTTAAACAGAGACGCTTAAAATTAGAAAATGAGCCCATTGCAAACAGAAAGCTGCTATAATTTAAAACTACCATAACTAGGGGAAAAATAATCAATCAATAAACAAAATTTTCCTTTACTCCATTTTGTTTTGCCACAATTTTGTTTTAACAAAAAAAAAACATCTTCTTAATCTAATTTGAAATATTCCAGCACAACAGAATAAGACTCTAAAATTATATGTATTTATTTTTTTATCTTTTCATTTTCCTTCCATTTTCCCAGCAACATAAGTATAATGAAAATCTATATATAACTAATGATATCAATAATCAAATATTTTGAAAACAAATAGTGGGCTATTGTATAACCTTTCGTTCTTGAGCTTCCGCACTCCGATTTGGTCCCTGTTTTTTCCTACGTACTCGTATCGGAATGTAGTTTTCATTAAAATATTTTAAAATAGGGTTATTCGGAACCGGATTGGAACCGAATAATAGGGTACCCTGTTTAATTGGGTAGGTTCCGGTTCCACTTAGTGCAGAACCAAATTTTTCATGTAGGTTCCGGTTCTATGCGGAACCGGAACCGAAACCGATTTTGCTCACCCCTAATGTTAACAAAAGTAGTTACTCTGGACAATGTAGGACACAGATGTTGGACGACGCTGTTCTAGGCTCGCGGCCTAGTTGGGAGTATGGAATAGCTCGCGGGGAACTAAACCGGAGAAATAACATGGAGTCGCCACCCGGTGTGAACTGGGAAAATGATTTAAGGCCGCACTCACCCCTCGCAAGGGAAGACCTCAAACCGTTGGGTTCAGAATGGTCCCTTACTTATGCCACTTGTAATGATATGATTTGTGCAATAATCTAACCAAGCCTAAGCAACATATTTCCAAGAATATTCTAATACTAAGTTCACATGCATGAAAGTAATCATCATAACGGAAAACATACGATATCACACAACAATCTCATGAACATGTTGAATCATCAACACGAGAAAAAAATAACAACCTAAACATAAACATAAAGAAACACCTACTGCGAAAGGAGATAACAAGATCATGCATAGAGGAATAACATACTAATGGCTAAATCATGCTTGAGAAACAAGGAACATCCTAACGACATAATCATGCTTGAACATAATCTTGCGAACACATCAAATAGATGAATGCGGAAATCCAAATGGATGATAATAGCAAAAGTGTCAATAATGAAATGGCATGGTTAATTACATAACGCAAGAGAAATCACACAAGAAGCAATCATGCATGAAATGTGATGAAAATGACTCAGTTCAGTGTATGTACGTTCGTGTAGCGTTTGAAAACGTGTTCGAACGGTAAACAGAAGGTTCATGTTCGTATAGCGTTTGAGAACGCGTTCGAACGGGACAAGACCTGATGAAACAAAATGCAGGTACGTTCGAGTAGCGTTCGTAAACGCGTTTGAACGGGAAATAGAAGGTTCGCTTTCGTATAGCATTCGAGAACATGTTTGAACGGGACAAGACCTGATGCATGATAAAACAAAGAAAACTCATGTGCGTTCGAGTAGCATTCGTAAACGCGTTCGAACGGTAAACAGAATGTTCGCGTTCGTATAGCGTTTGAGAATGCGTTCGAACGGGACCAGACCTGATGCATGATAGACGACGCAGCCCATACATAGATAAGAAAATCCACAATGTAAAACCTCATGTGCGCGATTGAACTCATTCCCATTAAATCGGGTGTACCTCGTCCGGTGATGAGCGGAAAATATATCAATATTTACCGCCCCTTTTACTTAATATTTTGTTTAGTTTCTCGAGTTTGATGAACTTTTGATGTGTTTTAGTTTATTTTGCAGATAAAATAATATTGGGACTTAATGAAATCATTTAAAATGAAATATGGGTCAAATAAGGGCAATTATTGGACTTGATATTTTAATTTTGGAGATTGGAAACTTGAAAGGGCGTTTTGACGAAGTGTAGTTTTGGAAATTCCAGTTTTGCGCATCTGTCGTATTTTGGGCATAACGTTTTACTCAGATATCGGATTGAGCTGATTCAAGTTCCATATAAAGAAGACTCAAAGATCTACAACTTTGAAAGACAAAATAATTTCTAATTCTGAAGATTTCATGCCCGCAATTGATGAACCATCCAGAAGTGTGTAGTGTGTAATTATTAAGTCACTTTCAATCATTTTCAAAGCAAAAAATAAATTAATAAATAAATAACAAAAATTATCAAATCATCACCAAACATGATAAGAGATTAGTGGAGCAATTAATAATGGATTTGGTGGAGCAATTAGTGGAGCAATTAATAATTGATTTGGTGGATGATTTGATGGAGGCAAAATTTTGCCTATAAATACCAAGCCATTTCATTGTAAAATTCATACTTTCTTCTTTGAAATTCTTAATGAATAAATAAGAAGATTGTATCTAGTTTGTTTATTTTTAGTTTTCAGTAATTAATTTTCAGTTTCGCACTTTCTTTTCTTTACTTTTCAGTTTTTACTTTCCGCAATTTACTTTTACGCACAGTACTTTTCTTTCTTTAATTTTTCTGTTTTTACTTTTCAGTAATGATGAGGTAACTTCCCCAGCTAGGGTGAAAGGTAATTCTTTTACTATTTCTATTTAGATTAATCTCCCTTAAATATAATATATTCACTATTTAAAATATTGACTTAAAAAGGATACCGCTATATTGGTCGGTTGGTAATTCATTTTAATCTGGTTTTAACCTGACTAATCAAGGATACCGCCAGATTGGTCGGTTGGTAATTAAACTTTCTTACCGCCTATATGGCAGGTTCATGGACAAATATTTTTACCGCCTTAATGGCCAGTTGGACTTAATTTGACTTAATCAGGTTACCGCCTATATGGCTGGTTGGTAATGTTATCACAAGTTTATATATTATATTATGGGAGATATCTAAATTAGTAGTAGTAAAAGTAATTCCTTTTACCTTAGCATTTTATTTTATTGTAATTTATTTTCAGTATTTACTTTACCGTATTTTTACTTTATGTCTTTTATTTTCAAGTTTTTACTAGCCCCAGTTATGTGTTGCAACTAAATTAGTTATCTGGGGTTGTGATGAAATCCAATATCACCGTTTTATAAGGGTTAGATTATAGTTTGGGTAATATAAAGATTATTTATTGAGTCTTAATCTTAATGCTTTTTCATTAATTGGCCATTAATAAAATTGATCTGGTAAATCTAAAATGAACTAGACATAGGGATTTTAGGTTTCAGCCTTAGACTCAATAGCCCACGATCTTCCTTGAGGATAGATAACCCTTTAATAGATTTCCTTACAGGATAGGAATATACCTGTCGGGCGGGGGTAGCCATAATTGGAACTTAAACTTAATGAATCCAGATAATTTGGTTGACATAGACATATTGTTCAATTGGGTTAAACTGGGTATTTGTGTCTGACCATCGACAGAGGCTCACACATAATTTATTGTTCCAGGTTAATAAATCAATATATTGCCCAACTTTAAGATAACCACTTCATCTTTAAAATGATATTGGAAGAAATCACAACTCTAGATAGTTTTTAATATTGAATTTTCTTAAAATCTATTTTCGATAACTTTATTTACTTATTTTTAAATTTAGAATAGTCACCTTTTCAAATCAATCAACAACCTGTTAGATACTAGTAATCATTTGACCTCATAAAATTAATAGAAGAGATATTAAGTCCTCGTGGGATCGATACTTTTTATACTACTTGAACGATACGTGCGCTTGCGTTATACGTGTGTGTTTACGCCGGTCATCTGGCGCGGCAAAACATCGTGGTAAAGGTAGCCTTTAGGCATTTTCCCTCAAATGGAGGACCTTGAATCCACCCTAGTTAGCCCATGCGCACTAGAATGTAATGCATGCGTAAATAAAACAATGTTATGCAAAGGGTAAATGACATAATAAAAGGCGCGGCAAAACATCATGGTAAAGATAGCCTTCAGGCATTTCCCTCGAATAGAGGACCTTTAATCCACCCTAGTTAGCCCATGCGCATTATGTTACCGTGCATATAAAATAAAGACAACAATAATATAGGACCTCGTATGCTCGATTAAACATATCTTCATTCAATCAAACATACTCCATCCGGCGCGGCAAAGTATTGTCGTAAAGGTAGCCTTTTGGACTTTTCTTCCCTCAAATAGAGAACATTTAGACCAACATACTAAGCCCATGTGCACTACATCATCAATACACAAACAAATAACGTGCAGAAGGTAAAGCGAAAATGACTAAATCATGCTTAAACTTAAATAACATACTAGCGACTAAATCATGCTCAAACACAAAGTTGGATGAAACGAAATATGTGTGTCTCTTAAGCGGTACGTGGCGTTGTATCCCGAGTACAGACCGCACTACCATCCATTCAGATTCGGCTATGAAATTTACGTTCGAGTTTCCATCTGATATACCACAATAGAGACCACATATTCCGTTCATCCAGAATTCACATCATGCATCAATCCATAATACTCACATGTAATAAAGTATTAAAAAAAATGAAAAATAAAAGAAAAAAACGAGAGATAGTAATGAAGAAGGTGCCCTCAGGTCTAACCTTTTAAATCACCTCTCGGACGTACGGTACACAATCGTCGGAAGGGTTAACGCTCCGCAACTCCTCCGGTTCACTGGTCCACTGCTTCCTTTCGCTGTTTCGTTGTTTGGACCGTTGTCTTTACTCCGTTTCGCTGCTGTTTTATTTTAGTCATTGTTTTCGTTGATTAGGGGGGCTGTTTTGTGGTTTCTGGAGGGATTAGGGGCTGTTTTGTGCTGTAATCTTAAGGGTTTTAAAGTGCAGTTTTTGTTCACTGTTTTTGGTGATTTAGGCTACTGTTTTAAGGTATTTGGGCTGCTGTTTTTTGGTGGATGTAGGGGTTATTTTAAGGGTGATTTTCGGCTGTAGAGAGTGAGGAAGGAGAAGAGAATTATTTTTTGCTTATGGCTTGTGTTATGCGTCAATGCTAGGAGTTTTTTGTGTGTGATTGAGCTAGGGTGTGAAAGGGTAGGATTTGTTTCGCTTCTATAGACAAAGGCTAGGGTGAATCCATGTTTGAAAATGAATGAGATTTGTTAATGAAGGTGATATCTTTTAATTAGGGACAAGATTTGGCTAGATTAGGAATATCATATATTTGATTTATTTAATTAGGCATGAGATTTCTTTTATTTAGGTAGGTGATTATTTAAATTGGGATGTGATTTATTTAATTTAGGAAGGATATTATTTCAATTTGTGACATGTGTTTTAAATATTTTAATTGTTTTGGATGGGCTTTGGTGGGCTAATTGGGCTTGGGCTTGAGGCTAGCAGAAAAACCAGAAGTACCGATACCGTTCGAACGCCGATTCGAACGCTACACGAACGTCCGCAATCTGCTTGACGTTCGAACATGTTAGCGAATGCAACACGAACGAAAGCAGTGAACATGTGAATTGAATCTGATGACATACTTATTCTGAGTTTTCCCTTCCGACATTCGTTTCTCGCGACTTCCGTTACTTAAAAGGTAGTGTCTCCAAATGAGACTCATCATAGGGACTTATATGCAAAATTCAGTGCCTACAGTCGCCCCCACTTTGATGGGACTTATGCAATGTGTGACAATGACAATCATATCAAAGTCGTGCAATGCATTTTTACTTACCTGGCTCGCCAGCTGCCACCTGACTTGTCTGCTGCCTCGAGCTGAGTTGATGACGCAGTGGACCTCGATCCTGGGACGTATCCCAATAACTGCAACGGACAAAGGGGGCCTCGACCCTGGGACGCATCCCAATACCGCTGACAATGTGGGTCACGAACCTGTGACGCATCCCCAAAACTGATGATGCAATGGACCTCGATCCTAGGATGCATCCCAATAACTGCAACCGATGTGGGTCACGACCCTGGGACTCATCCCCAAAACTGATGTTGATGGTGTGGGTCACGACCCTAGGACTCATCCCCAAAACTGCTACTGACACTGACGTAGGCCTCGTCCCTGGGACTCATCCCCAAAATTGCTGATGATATGTGTGGGCCTCGACCCTGAGACTCATCCCTAAAAATGATACTGATACTGACGTGGGCCTCGCCCCTAGGACTCATCCCCAAAATTGCTGATGATGGGTGTGGGCCTCGACCCTAGGACTCATCCCCAAACTGATGCTGACATGGGCCTCGCCCCCAAACTGATGTTGATGTGGGCCTCGCCCCCAAACCGATGTTGACATGGGCCTCACCCCCAAACTGATGCGGATGTGGGCCTCGACCCTGGGACTCATCCCCCAACTAATGCTGACATGGGTCTCGCCCCCAAACTGATGCGGATGTGGGCCTCGACCCTGGGACTCATCCCCCAACTGATGCTGACATGGGCCTCGCCCTCAAACTGATGCGAATGTGGGCCTCAACCCCAAAACCGATGCTGATATGGGCCTCGCCCCAAGCTGATACCGATTCATTCTTGAAACTGATGACACTGTACCGTTGTTGCTTCTGGTTGGCTTGCCTTTGCCGCTTTCTCTTTTTCTTCTTTGAAACCTGTTATTACAAAATAGAACAAACACAAAAAGGAATGGAGAATACGTTACATGTATGTATGCATGCATGAATGAGTTTCACATCTCGTTGGGTTAGGTCTTCCGCCAATTCCCCTGGTGACTGCTTGGTCTACTATTCATCAGGCAAAATACTGCTTCAATCTGTCTACGTTGATCGGCTCGGTGAACTCGTTCCCTTCCAAGTCTGATAGTCTCACTGCCCCATTTCCCATTACTTGCTGCACTATGTAAGGTCATTCCCAGTTGGGTCTGAACTTTCCTCTCGGATCCGTCGTCGACGGTCTTGACTACTTAAGTACCAAATCACCATTTCTGATCTTAGTAGGACGCACCTTCTTGTTGAATTCTCGGGCTAGTCTCTTCTGATATATCTGCATGTGATGCAAGGACTTCAGCCTTTTTTCATCCAGTAGTGCTAACTGTTCAAATCTCTGTGCGCCTCATTCTTGTTCAGGTAACTCTGTTTCTGCTAATACCCTCAAGGATTGTATCTCAACTTCCACTGGCAGTACTGCTTCCATTCCATAGACCAAAGAGTAAGGCGTGGCTCATGTTCCTGTTCTTACTGATGTTCTGTACCCCCACAGGGCATACGGTAGCTTGTTAGCCTAATCTTTACAGTTCTCTGTCATCTTGGCTAATATATTCTTTACTGTCTTATTGGCTTCCTCCACTGCCCCATTTGCCTGCGGCCGGTGAGGTGATGACTTGTGATGTCCAATCCCATATCTTTGTAGCATTGCCTCCGTTTCCCCTTGAAACTGAACTCCGTTATCTGTCACTACATGATGTGGCATCCCATATCGACATATGATGTTCCGAGCTATGAATTTTGCCATCTGCTTTGCTGTGACGTTACAAAATGACTCGGCTTCCACCCATTTTGAGAAGTAGTCTACTATGAAACGATGTTCATTCGATGCATTCGGTCGAATTTCTCTGATCATATCAATTCCCCAAGCTGAGAAAGGCCACGACTCTGATAGCCCATGCAACTCTGTGTGCGGCAGATGATTCAAATTACTGTGTGCTTGACAATCATGACAATATTTTACCAGATTTGCACAGTCTGTATCCATGGTCAACCAGTAAAAACCCTGTCTTACAATCTTGCGAGACAAATTCAACCCATTCATATGTGGTCCACATACCCCTGGCATGTATTTCTTCCATTGTCTTCTGAGCCTCTTCTTTTCTCAAACACTTCAACTGAACGCCATTTACCTGTCTCTTGTACAATTCTCCTTTCAAAATCACATACTGAGAAGCCAACTTCTGAATGGCTATTCTGTCTTTTCTGCTTGCTTCCTTTGGGAGTTCTCTGTGTTCCAGATACCTCTGAATGTCATGATACCAAGGTTTTCCATCGTCGATCTCTACTTCCAAAAATCTTTTTGTCTCATAGATCGGTTTGCTTGCTGTTGTCAGTTTCAATGGTCTCATCACTAACTTCTCTGGATTTTCCCAAGTCGCTGTAAGTGTAGCTAATGCGTCTGCCATCTGATTCTCTTCTCGCGGCAAGTGCTGAAACTTACAATCGGGGATAGATTGTGCCAATTTTCTGAGGTGAAAAAGATAAGGTTTCAACCGTTCTTCCTTCAATTGCCATTCTTCCTGAATCTGTCAGATTACCAACATCGAATCTCCGTAGACCTCCACGCTCTCAGCCTTCAAGGCTATCAATACAGTCAGTCCAAAAACACATGCTTCATACTCGGCCATGTTGTTAGTTACCCCAAATGTCAACCTCTTGGCCATAGGCAAGGTTTCCCCTTCGGGGGACACTATCACAATCCCAATTCCGGCTCCTTTGTAATTCACTGCTCCGTCAAAATACATCTTCCATCCCTAAACCGTTATTGCTTGGATCTATTCATCTGGGAATTCAAACTTATATTGATCCCCTTCAATAGGTTGTAATGCCAGGAACTTTGCCACTGCTCGCCCTTTGATTACTTTGGAGGTGAGATACTCAATGTCAAACTCTGTCAGCAACACTAACCATCTGCCCAACTTCCCCACTAGCGAAGGCACTGAATGTAGATACTTCAAGGGATTTTCTTTGGCTACCACCTGGATCTTGTAAGACTGGAAGTAATGCCGTAGTTTTCTGGATGCCCATACCACTGCCAAACAGATCTTCTCTACTTCTTGATAGCGGGCTTCGTACGGAAGCATCTTCTTACTGAGATAGTAGACTGCATGCTCTATCCCTGTCTCATCTGCCTGTACCATCATTGCCCCCAGTGCATCTGATTCTATGCCCAAATACAATACCAAGGGTCTGGCCGGTCTCGGAGGTTTCAATACAGGAGGCTTTACAAAGTATTCTCTGATCTTGTCGAAGGCTGCTTGACATTGCTCATTCCATTTCATTGGCTGGTCTTTTCTCAGCAGTTTGAAGATATGCTCACATACTGATGTCAACTTGGCGATGAACCGACTGATATACTGAATTTTCCCGAGGAATGTTCTGACTTCCTTCTCTGTCTTCGATGCTGGCATTTCAGTAATTGCTTTGATATTCTCAGAGTCTACCTCTATTCCTCCCATTCCAACTGTATGCCCCAGCAATTTTCCTGATGTTACCCCAAACACACATTTCTTGGGATTCAACCGCAAGTCGTATTTGTCAACTCTCTAAAGAAACTTCTCCAGTACTTCTATATGCCCAATTCTTGTCTCTGATTTCACCATCATATCATCCACATATACTTCAATCTCTTTGTGCATCAAATCATGGAATAATGTAGTAGCCATCCGCTGATAAGTAGCTCATGCATTCTTGAGCCCAAACGGCATTACCTTGTAACAATATGTGCCTCACTCGGTGACAAAGGCCGTCTTGTGCTTGTCTTCTTCAGCCATGAGAACCTGATTGTACCTGAAAACCCATCTGCAAATGAATACATGGCAGATAAAGCTGCACTGTCAACTAGCACATCTATATGAGGTAGAGGAAAATCATCTTTCGGGCAAGCCTTATTAAGATCTCTGTAATCCACACACATTCTGACTTTCCCGTCTTTCTTTGGCACCGGCACAATATTTTCCAACCACTCAGGATACTTCACCACTTCCAGGAATCCCACATCTATCTGTTTCTTGACTTCTTCTCTGACTTTCTCGGCCCACTCAGGTCTCATCCGTTGAAGTTTCTGTTTCACCGGCTTCATATTTGGATAAGTTGGAATTATATGATGGGCGATGCTTCTGTCTACTCTAGGCATGTCCTCATAGGACCAAGCAAACACTTTGGCATATTGGCCAATATTCCTTCTAATTCTCCCGCTCCTCAGAGGTAACCTCACTTGCAATTAGAATTTCCTTGGGGCTCTCTGGCGTACCAAGGTTGAATGCATTTGTTCTGGTGGAACTGATATCAAATATACTCAAGTCATGCAAATTGAAAGGGAAATACTCAGACGAGTAAGTAAAATGGTTGTCTTTATTGCTAGCAGATGCAGGAATACATTCAAATAAATCAGAGAGATAAACATATTCATCCTCCACAGATGTTTCATCTCCCACAGCTGGTTCTTCCTCCTTTTCCTCTAGGGTCAGGCCATCCAACTTCATCAACTCTTATTCCCATTTTTCCTCTACCTTCTTCATAATTTCCAATGCCAGTGACTTCTCACTTATCACCTCCTGAAAGATCTCAAACCCGGTACCACAATCCCATTGACTTCTACCGGTTCAGGTTCTCCCTGATACCCTGAAGCCTTACAAAGCATTCCCAATTTCAACCCTTTCTTTTTGGTTTTCGGCTTATCCTCATCAGACATGTATCCCAACCCTCTCCGGGTAGTCTGCCCCTTGAAGTTTGGCAATGTTGAACCTTTACCCGGCTCGAACTTCATCTTTTCCATGATCATAGCCACCCTAGGATCCACCCACTCCTCAAAAGTTATCGACACTTGGAACCTTGTGAAAGGTTGTATTTCTAAAGCGGCCACAACATTATCTACCTCAGCTCGAATGGTGACAATCTCTCCCCCTGCGGGAACTTAAAACCTGATGCAAAGTGGAGGGCACGCCCCTAAGCCTGTGAAACCAAGGCCTTCCCAATAACAAAGAAAAAGTGGCCGGGATGTCCAGCACTGTGAATTCAACCTCATCTTCAATTGGGCCAAATTTGACCATTGCTGCAAAAGTACCCTCAACTCCCCTCTTACTATCATCATAAGCTTTAATAGTCATACTGGAGGGATCCAGATCCGTTGCCTTCATACCCAGCTTCGCCAAAATCTTCAATGGGCACACATTGATGGATAAGCCATCATCTACCATCACACAAGATGTCTTCTTGCCCCTCACTTCAGCTCTGATGAATAAAGGCTTATTATGGTTCCTTCCCTCAGCCGGGAGTTCCTCCTCAGAAAAGGTTATTATCTGCAAAGCTTCCTTTTGCACTGATCCGACAAACATCGCGGGGTTGGCATCATCCGTTACCACTATCTTGCTCAAGGCCTCAACCATTGCCCGCCTGTGCTCCTGAGACGAACACAAAAATTCCCAGATGCTAACATGTGCCCGTGTCTTCCTTAACTGACTTAGCACTGCACCCCCCTCAGCATTCTCCACATTTTCATACACTTATCTGCATTCCGTCAACACTTTTTTACCCTTCTCAACCATATCACTGTAGAAATGCCCGCTGCGTGTCATTCCTCTTACCACCTCTTCATCACTACTGGAGAAATCTTCCCAGAAGTTCTTCCCCTGTTATTTCATTCTCACTGCTGCTATCCCAAATTCCTAGGTAGAAGACTTGGTGGTCAAAGGATTTGAGGACAAGGCTTTCGGGTAGGCCAGAGTTTATCATATAGGTTGGTGGTTGGACATAGTGGTAATTTGGCAGGGGGTTCTTGTGTGTGTTTGGATGTTCTGTTTCTGGGTCGAGAATCTTTTTGGAGTCTATAAGGTCCTGGATTTCATGGCGAATGTGGGCACAATTATCAGTGTCATGGCCCTTCTGTTGATGGAAATGGCAATAGTGGTTCAGGTTGAGATGCGGGGGGTGGGTGTGGAAGTGGTTTGGTCTCTAGGGCTTTCAGAAGTCCCTGTCTCTTTAATTTCTCCAACACCTTAGACAAGGGTTTCCTAAGTTGGAAAATCGTCGGTTTCGGATAGCAGCAATTTCAACGGTAACAGGCTTGGTACCTGATGTTCCCCCAATGGGCCTCCTGTTCAGGCCATAGAACTTCCTATTCTCCGCCTCTTCTTCTTCAATGTCTATGACAGTCTCCATCAACTGTCGAAAATCAGTAATCATGGAGGTCATCCTCCTCAACTTCCATAGATCGAGGGTTTAGTACCCTTGATAATCATCTTAATCTGGTCCTTCTCTGAGGGCCGAGTCTACATCTTTAGAAGCTGGATTCTCCAGCGGTCTATATATTCCTTGAAGCTTTCTTATGGCTTCTGCTTGGTGTTTTCTAAGTCCCGGAGTGACAAGTCGATCTCTAGATCTGTAACATACTGTTTCAAAAATGCCTCTGCCAATTCCCTCCAATCCTCCTTGATCTTCCTCTCCAGGTTGTGATACCATACCACGGGTGCCCCCTCGAGTGACATCCCAAACATTTTCTGAACCTGACGCTTGGATAAACCCACTGAACTCATAACTGAAATATACTGATGGAGATGGACCCTCGGATCCCTATTCCCGTTGAACCTGGCCATATCTGGCATTTTGAATTGAGCTGGCAACTGTTCTTCAAATGTCATTGCCTCATAATCTAGCAAGTCTTCATGTTTGCCCCTCATCTTACGGGTAACTGACTCTACCTGATTTCAGAGTTTCTGTAGTTCAGCTTGAGACCCTGCCACTTTCCCCGCAGCATATTCAGCCATATCATCATCAAAACCTGGAATATCATCACTCAATCTAGTCGGAGGGTCTTCACACCTCTCATTCTCAAAGTTTCCCCCAGTACGGGGCACAGCCATATTGGCCATAGCAGCAGCGAAGGCTTGCAATTTTTCAGTAACCTTGGTGAGATTGGTTTCCAACTGATCCATACGGGATGTTTCATTCTCTGATTCGCTCATGTTTGCTATTGTCCTTTTAAAAAGTCTTCCCTTTTCCCTAACCCAACAAATATCTATGATGGCTCTTAAGACACAAGAGAGTTAACATGATATGTGTATGCATAAGATGCATGAGATACGTACGATGTGTGAAACATATAATCCGGCCCATTGTCATTTTAAGGCTTCAATCATATTATTGCAAGACGCAAACTTATCCCAGTTGAAAAGGCCCAACAGGTTTACACATTTGCAATAACGTGGTTAAACAACTTCAAATGATAAAGAGCCCAAACACAGGATGGCCCATTGGCATTTCAGAAACTTTTGGCCCAATTGTCATAGGATACGAACTCATCCCAGTTTAAATGGCCCAACCAGTTCGCATTTCTGACAAGAGGTACAACTGCATCCAAATGACGATGGTCCCAAGCATAAAGCAATATTTCTACAGAGCGGCCCATCGACATTTTAGAAGCTTTTGGCTCAATTGTCATAGGATACGAACTCATCCCAGTTTAAATGGCCCAACCAGTTCGCATTTCTGACAAGAGGTCCAACTTCATCCAAATGATGATGGTCCCAAGCATAAAGAGATAATTCAAACATAAAGCAATAATTTCTACAGAGCGGCCCATCGACATTTCAGAACCTTTTGGCCCAATTGTCATAGGATACGAACTCGTCCCAGTTTAAATGGCCCAACAAGTTCGCATTTCTGACAAGAAGTCCAACTGCATCCAAATGAGGATGGTCCACACGCACAAGGAAATAGTTGCAATAGGTCATTCAACTCCAGCCTACGTGTGGGTTTGCGGGAGTGTGGACAAAGACTCTCGCTGGCGAAGGATTGCCCACAACTAGGTCCCCTCACACAAGGGTTCGAGCGACCAAGTGAGCCCACCTTTTTTATACCTTACGGTACGTGCCAACGAGTTATGGTGCGTGACTGACTGTCAAATGGATTTCCCATTGTAGATTCCCCAGAGGGAGAGCGGAGAGAACTCTCTTAAAAACCCAAGCCTCTTAGGCTCTTATCGTTTGGTGATAGGAATAAACAACGAGTCCTCCAAATTAGTCCATCACAGTAGGCTACAAGTACATGATTATCTAGGTGCCTTCGCAGCTTTTCCTTATAGAAAGGTAGTGAATGAGGGAAGACACCAAACCATTACCTAGCATTAAAAGTGCCTTTGATTAGACCCCTTTCAACCCACGGTAAAAATGGTTAATTAAAGCACAAATCATATCATTACAAGGCATTATTTCGGGGCCAATTCTCTATCCCCAGTGGAGTCGCCAGACTGTACGACATAGATGTTGGACGACGCTGTTCTAGGCTCGCGGCCTAGTTGGGAGTACAGAATAGCTCACGAGGAACTAAACCGGAGAAATAACATGAAGTCGCCACCCGGTGTGAACCGGGAAAATGATTTAAGGCTGCACTCACCCCTCGCAATGGAAGACCTAAAACCTTGGGTTCGGAATGGTCACCTTACTTGCCACTTGTAATGATATGATTTGTGCAATAATCTAACCAAGCCTAAGCAACATATTCCAAGAATATTCTACTTCTAAGTTCACATGCATGAAAGTAATCATCATAACGGCAAACATATGATATCACACAACAATCTCATGAACATGTTGAATCATCAAACACGAAAAAATAAAAATAACACCTAAACATAAACATAAGAAACACCTATTGAGAAAGAAGATAACAAGATCATGCATAGAGGAATAACATACTAATGGCTAAATCATGCTTGAGAAACAAGTAACATCCTAACGACCTAATCACGCTTGAACACAATCTTGCGAAAACACATCAAATAGATGAATGCGGAAATACAATGGATGATAATAGCAAAAGTGTCAATAATGAATGGCATGGTTATTTATAACGCAAGAGAAATCACCAAGAAGCAATCATGCATGAAATGTGATGAAAATGACTCAGTTCATGTATGGCGTTTCGTGTAGCGTTGAAAACGCGTTCGAACGGTAAACAGAAGGTCGCGTTCGTATAGCGTTTGAGAAGCGTTCGAACGGGACAAGACTGATGAAATAAAACGCATGCGCGTTCGAGTAGCGTTCGTAATGCGTTCGAACGGTAAACAGAAGGTTCGCGTTTGTATAGCGTTTGAGAACGCGTTTGACCGGCGTAAACACACACGTATAACGCAAGCGCACGTATCGTTCAAGTAGTATAAAAATATCGATCCCACGAGGACTTAATATCTAATCTATTAATTTTATGAGGTCAAATGATTACTAGTATCTAATAGGTTGTTTGATTGATTTGAAATGGTGACGATTCTAAATTTAAAAAAAGTAAATAAAGTTGTCGAAAATAGGTTTTAAGAAAATTCAATATTAAAAACTATCTAGGGTTGTGATTTCTTCCAATATCATTTTAAAGATGAAGTGGTTATCTTAAAGTTGGGCAATATATTGATTTATTAACCTGGAACACTAAATTATGTGTAAGCCTCTGTCGATGGTCAGACACAAATACCCAGTTTAACCCAATTGAACCATATGTCTATGTCAACCAAATTATCTGGATTCATTAAGTTTAAGTTCCAATTATGGCTACCCCCGCCCGACAGGTATATTCCTATCCTGTAAGGAAATCTATTAAAGGGTTATCTATCCTCAAGGAAGATCGTGGGCTATTAAGTCTAAGGTCTTAAACCTAAAATCCCTATGTCTAGTTCATTTTAGATTTACCAGTTCAATTTTATTAATGGCCAGTTAATAAAAAGCATTAGGATTAAGACTCAATAAATAAACCTTTATATTACCCAAACTATAATTTAACCCCTTATAAACCGGTGATATTGGATTTCATCACAACCCCAGATAACTGGCTTAGTTACGACACATATTTACAGGTAGTAAAAACTTAAATAAAATAAAAGACATAAAGTAAAATACTAAAAATTAAATACTGAAAAGTAAATGCTGAAAGTAAATTGCCGAAAAGTAAATGCTGAAAAGTAAATAAAGTAAAATTACAATAAAAGAAAATGCTGAGGTAAAAGGATCCACTTTTATTACTTTCTTTTTAGATATCTCCCTTAATATAATATATTAACTTTGCATGATAATTACCAACCAGCCATATAGGCGGTATCCAGATTAAGTCAAATTAATAATTAATTACCAACCGACCAATCAGGCGGTATCCAGTTTAGTCAGGTTAAAACCAATTTAAATAATACCAACCGACCAATTGCGGTATCCTCGTTAAGTCAGGTTTTAACTAGTTTAATTATATTATAAATTAATAGTAATAAAAGTTTTACCTTTTACCCTAGCAAAGGGGAGTTACCTCCTCATTACTGAAAAGTAAAAACTGAAAATTAAATAAGAAAAGTACTGTGCGTAAAAGTAAATTGCGGAAAGTAAAAACTGAAAAGTAAAGAAAAGAAAGTGCGAAAACGAAAATTAATTACTGAAAGCTATAAATAAACAAACAAGATACAATCTTCTTAGTATTCTTAAGGAATTCCTTAGAAGAAAGTATGAATTTTACAAATGAAATGGCTTGGTATTTATAGGCAAAATTTTGCCTCCATCAAATCATCCACCAAATCAATTATTAATTGCTCCACTAATTGCTCCACCAAATCCATTATTAATTGCTCCACTAATCTCTTATCATGTTTGGTGATGATTTGATAATTTTTATTATTTATTATTAATTTATTTTTTGCTTTGAAAATGATTGAAAGTGACTTAATTACACCACACACACTTCTGGATGGTTCATCAATTTCGGGCATGAAATCTTCAGAATTAGAAATTATTTTGTCTTTCAAAGTTGTAGATCTTTGAGTCTTCTTTAATCTGGAACTTGAATCAGCTCAATCCATATCTGAGTAAAACGTTATGCCCAAAATACGACAGATGCGCAAAACTGGAATTTCCAAAACTGCACTTCGTCAAAACGCCCTTTCAAGTTTCCAATCTCCAAAATTAAAATATCAAGTCCAATAATTGCCCTTATTTGACCCATATTTCGTCCTAAATGATTTCATTAAGTCCCAATATTATTTTATCTGCAAAATAAACTAAAACACATCAAAACGTTCATCAAACCCGAGAAACTAAACAAAATATTAAGTAAAAGGGGCGGTAAATATTGATATATTTTCCGCTCATCACACCCCCAAACCTAACATTTTGCTAGTCCTCGAGCAAAATAATAAAATTAAATTAAAATTAAACTAAGCCACTTTCGTAGGGATCACGGTTGCATTTAGCATATGCAACAAGCCTTTAAACCCCTAGGTGTCCCTAGTGGACGAGTTGTAGTCTCGTGAGGGTTTACAGCAATGATACCCACAAACATTTTACAAAAGTAAAAAGTAGTAAAACTAATGCACACAAAAGCAAAAAGACAAGCGAAAAGAGAATAAAGATGTTAGTGACTAATCAGGTGAAACTTCTACTCCAAGTCAATAATTGTTTTGTTTCATTTTAAATTACAGAATAAGTAAATTCTCCGATTATTTTTACCATTCTTCATATACACAGCCAACAAAATATTACAATCTCATTTTTGCCCACAACAGTCATAAGTGCAGTTGATAAGAGAGTAATATTTTTGTCCTAAAGTTCTATCAGATTTACACCTTTTGGTAGCAATGGAATAATTTTTCTCATTTTTCTGATTTTTTTCTTTGATTTTTTTTTCACTATTTTTTATTTATATACAATATCTTCCATCTATGTAGCGAGTGTTGGGGTCGGTAACTCCCAAACCAGTTGGCTTTAGGGCACCAGGTGTTAAGACACCCCTACGGACTTAATTACTCAGACTTCAGATATATATATTTTTGCAGCATCTTCGATCCATGTAACGAGCTTTGGGCCAGTGACTCCCAAACCAGTTGGCTTTAGGGCACTAGGTGTTAAAACACCCTTACAGACTTAATAACTCGGATCTCAGACGTTTTTTTTTTTTTTTTTTTTTTTACTCCATTGCTTTTTGAGATGCTTCCTCCAATTAAACTAGAGCACTGAATATTACAAACTTTTCAATTTACTCATGTCCGTATGTTACTATATATGTTGATAATATCTGTAACTGAGCATATGAAGATTCATTTTAGTCAGTTTTATGGAGAATTACAAATTAAATAATTCAAAATGAAATAAACAAAAATTAACTTGTTTCGAAATAGGTTTGAGATACGTCTCAGGAGTGGAAACTCCTTACTCAGCTATCTCTTACCAATTTCACATTTTTAGTCAAATAAAAAACAAAAAACGCAAAATATTTTTGTAATTTTTTAAAAATTTCAATTTTTTTGTATTTTTCGAAAAATTTTGGACTAAAAATAAAAATAACATACAAACTAAAAAAAAAAGGTACTGATCAACTAATTCCCTCCCCCAAACCTAAATGAGACATTGTCCCCAATGTCTTAAACAGTAAAAGGAGAGTTAAGAAGGTTGTACCTGGTTAGCTGAAAATCTACAGGAAATTAAAGGTTAAGATCCAGATTAATCCGACGCCTCTTACCACGATCGTCCTCGGACCAATTTATCTTTGAAATGATAGGGTCAACTTGTGGTTCATAGGCTATGAGTTGGTCTATTAGATCCGGAGCAGTTCTGGCAGTGAAGAGGAGTTCTTTCAAAGGTTTTGACACGAACCCATTTCTCCGAGCATCATCAAGAAACACACAAAGAAAATCATAAAATCCATCAACATTGAGCAATCCAAGCGGTTTCTGGTGTATGTTCAGGTTCGCCCAAGATAGTACTATAAAAATTTCCTCCAATGTGCCCAAGCCACCTGGCAAAGCAATAAAAGCATCAGCACGGTTAATCATTTCTACCAGTCGTTCAGACATACCTGGCACGATCAGTTCCTCTCCGTTTGATGATCCAATAAGATTTGCCTCTGCCAAGGGTTTTGGGATGATTCCCAAAACGTGACTGCCTCCTTCCTGTACAGCCTTTGAAACGATCCCCATAAGTCCAAGATTGCCTCCGCCATATATTAAGTGCATATTCCTTGCAGCTAAGACTCGACCCAATTCATGTGCTGCTTCTATGTATTGTGGTTTAGTACCAACACTACTACCGCAAAACACACAGATGTTTTCAACTCGTCTTCTTGAAGTGGCTTCCATTTTTTTTATGTGTTTCTTTCTCAAATCTGGATGCCTTCAAAAGTGCAATGACGGGCTGAATTTATAATACCTGAAAAGGGTGAGTAAAAATAGCACAAGTATCTTCCAGAGGACGATTAGTAGCGAAATATTATCGTGATAGTCAAAAAGGTCTGGATCCTGTCGGAGAAAATTAAAAGAAAACAACAAAACAAATCACAATTATTAGGAAAAGACAAAGAGATATAATATTTACAAGAAAAGTAACGGCTTGATTGACGTCTATGCGTCAGGGACAAGCTTCCCATCCAATTTTCTTATAAATTGGCAAACAGGGTCTTTTTGAGTCAGATTCCCGAGACTTAATTGTTGTCTTTCTTTTTGGAATTGTGTATGTAATTTGCGAATGGCAATGTGAACATATCCACTGGGATGCGTCTCAAGAGTTGAAGATATTTCATCTAAAGACTCCTTACTCAAGCCATCCCTAATGAATTTAATTTTGTCTTCGCGATTATCAGACACCATTCCTAAAGAACGACAACGAGTGTTGCAATTAAATCGTGCACATTTAAAACAAACACCCATTTGCTTAGCTCTTCGTTTCTTTGCATAGGTGCTTCTTCCAAAACCAGGCAGATGTGAAATAAAAGAGTCAGAAGACTCACCTGCCAATCGGACTCGTGCTTCAATTACCCAACGAATATCATTAGGAACACCGTGAATTGTCAGTAACCTCATCCGTTCCAAGCGAGCTTTGTAAACTTTCATCAGAGATTTTTGAGGGAGAGAAGGAAATTGCTTGCGAAGATTTGCGAGAGCATCTTCCATTTGAAATGACTAATCCTGCAAAAATTAAACACACAAAATAAAACACACCAAATCACAATATATACACAAATTGCATGGGTTGCCTCCCTGCTAGCGCTAAGTTTAAAGTCGTCAGCCAGACTTGGCTTCTCGAACGTTAAGCTGGATCTGAAAGTGTAACACTTTCTTTTTGTCGCTCAAATGATTCTCCCCAGTAGTGCTTGACACGCTTGTTTTTAACCTTGAAAGTTTTGTTAGCGTCAGGATCATGTATCTCAACGGCTCTATTTGGTAAAACTTTGGTGATCACAAATGGACCTGACCACCGTGATTTTGGCTTCCATGGGAAGAATTTCACCCTTGATTTGTTTAACAGTACCTTCTGCCCTGGTTCCAGTTGTATGCGCACTAACTTCTCATCATGTCTTTCTTGCCCTTTTCTTTGTACAATTTGGCATCCTCAAAAGGCTGATTGTGAAATTCCTCCAATTCGTTGAGCTGGTGAAACTTTTTCTCTTCTGTTGCTTGTAGTGCAAGAATTGGCTCCTTCAGTACAAAAGACGCTTTATCTTTAGGCTCCACATGCAATTGACATGTTTTAAGTTTGTCAGTAGAACTTTGCATTGCGTCAGAGTTCTGAATGGTACTGTGTATCACATCGAGTTTGAAACATTCCTCTTCTTTTCATCATCTGGGAAATTCATGGCCTTGAAAACATTGAATGTTACTTCTTGGTCCTGTACCCTCATGGTTAATTCTCCTTTTTGTACATCAATAATGGTTCGACCTGTAGCCAAGAATGGTCTCCCAAGGATGATTGGCACGTCTGCGTCTTCCTCCATATCAAGGACAATAAAATCTGCTGGGAAAATGAATTTGTCAACCTTGACCAGCACATCCTCAACTACGCCTCTCGGAAATACGAGCGTTCTATCAGCAAGTTGTAGTGAGACTGAAGTTGGCATTGTTTCTCCAATCTGTAATTTCCTGAAAATAGAAAAGGCATCAAGTTAACACTCGCACCTAAATCACACAAAGCCTTACCAAAGTTATGTTCTCCTATGACGCAAGGAACAGTGAAACTGCCAGGATCTTTCAACTTTGGGGGAAGTTTCCTCTGAATGATGGCACTGCATTCTTCTGTTAATGCTACTGTCTCGTAATCTCCCAATCTCCGTTTTCGTGAAAGAATATCTTTCATGAATTTGGCATAGGTGGGCATTTGTTCCAACGCTTCTGCAAATGGAATGTTGATATGCAGCTTTTTGAAGATCTCCAGGAACCGGGAAAAACTGCTTGTCCAATTTGTTCTTCTGAAGACGTTGAGGAAAAGGTGGAGGTGGAGTGATCTGTTCTTTTTCCTTTGCTTCTTTTTCCTCCATCTGTTGCTTTGTTTCTTTTGGAACTTCCTCAGCAGTGTTTGGCTCCAACATCTTTGTTGATTTCAGTACCGCTTTTTAACATGATGGCATGACATTGCTCATTCCCCATGTTTCTTGGATTTGGCTCTGTGTTGCTAGGAAGGGTACCTGGCGGTCTGTAACTCTGAGCATTGGCCAGTTGTCCGATTTGATTCTCCAGTGCTTTGATAGAGGCTGAATGGCTTTGAAATATAGTGTCATATCTTGCTGCTTGAGAGTCGTGTTTTGCTTCATCTTTTTCAAGTAGGTCAACACTTCTGTTATTCCTGGTTCATTTGCCTGCTCCTGGCCTTTGTTCTGTTGCTGGAATTCAGGTGGATAGTTCTGCTGTTGGCCTGAATTGTTGCTCCATGATAAATTAGGATGATTCCTCCACCCTGGGTTGTAGGTGTTGGAATATGGATTGTTCCCTGTCTGTTGAAATTGTTGACATAATTCACCGTCTCTTCATGTTGGTTTGGTTCTGGTGCTCCTCCATATGGTGAACTTGTGGTTCAGCGATGTTCACAACTTGCGTGCTAAGTGTTTCTAGACATTTGCATATCTGATCCAGCCTGGTATTCACTGCTGTGTTTGCTCCAACTTCATAAATTCCTGCAATTCTTTGGATCATGCTCCTTTCTGTTGGCCACAAGGAATTGTTGTTGGCCATTTCTTCGATTAGGTCCCAGGCTTGATCTTCTCCTTTTGCCATCAAGGCTCCTCCAGCAGCAGCATCGATTGTGGTTCTCATTATTCCAGAAAGTCCATTGTAGAAGGTTGAACTTGTAGCCACTTTGGAATCTCATGGTGAGGACATTTCCGGAGTAAATCTTTGTACCTTTCCCAAGCTTCGCAGAGGGATTCTGAATCTTGTTGTACAAAGGATGTGATGTCATTCCTCAATTTTCCGGTTCTGGCTGGTGGAAAGTACTTTGCAAGAAATTTGGTGGCTAAAGTGTTCCAAGTTGTGATAGAACCTGCTGGTAGTGAATGTAGCCAAGCTTTAGCTCTGTCCTTCAGGGAATATGGAAAAATCGCAGTCTCATTGCTTCTTCTGATGCTCTGTTGTAGTTAAAAGTGCCGCAAACTTCCAGGAAGTTGCTGATGTGGGAATTAGGATCTTCAGTTGCATTCCCCCGAACTGAACTGACTGCTGAATCATCTGAATGCATGTTTTGATGTCACACATTTGCTGGTAAGGGAGGAAGTACAATACAGGAAATGAGTCTGTCAACCACCGGAATGGTTCTGTCTCGAATGGGAATTGGTGGTGCAACGTTCAAAGGTTCAGGTTCCATGTTGACTAAAGCTTCTTGGCCTTCTCGCCTTTCCCTTCTCAACTGTCTGATGGTTCTTTCAATTTCTGGGTCAAGCGGTCGGAGTTCAAAGCTTCTGGTTCGTCTCATGAAGTTTCTGAGAACCTGAAACACAAGAAAACAAAAACAATAAGTAAAAAGAAATTAGATACAAGTAACGTATCTAACCCCAAATTAATAGTGAAAGATAAATAAGTCCCCGGCAACGGCGCCAAAAACTTGACCGGCGTAAACACACACGTATAACGCAAGCGCACGTATCGTTCAAGTAGTATAAAAATATCGATCCCACGAGGACTTAATATCTAATCTATTAATTTTATGAGGTCAAATGATTACTAGTATCTAACAGGTTGTTTGATTGATTTGAAATGGTGACGATTCTAAATTTAAAAACAATGTCAAATGATTAACTGGATCTCTAGGGTTGTGATTTCTTCCAATATCATTTTAAAGATGAAGTGGTTATCTTAAAGTTGGGTAATATATTGATTTATTAACCTGGAACACTAAATTATGTGTAAGCCTATGTCGATGGTCAGACACAAATATCCAGTTTAACCCAATTGAACCATATGTCTATGTCAACCAAATTATCTGGATTCATTAAGTTTAAGTTCCAATTATGGCTACCCCCGCCCGACAGGTATATTCCTATCCTGTAAGGAAATCTATTAAAGGGTTATCTATCCTCAAGGAAGATCGTGGGCTATTAAGTCTAAGGTCTTAAACCTAAAATCCCTATGTCTAGTTCATTTTAGATTACCAGTTCAATTTTATTAATGGCCAGTTAATAAAAAGCATTAGGATTAAGACTCAATAAATAAACCTTTATATTACCCAAACTATAATTAACCCCTTATAAACCGGTGATATTGGATTTCATCACAACCCCAGATAACTGGCTTAGTTACGACACATATTTACAGGTAGTAAAAACTTAAATAAAATAAAAGACATAAAGTAAAATACTAAAAATTAAATACTGAAAAGTAAATGCTGAAAGTAAATTGCCGAAAAGTAAATGCTGAAAAGTAAATAAAGTAAAATTACAATAAAAGAAAATGCTGAGGTAAAAGGATCCACTTTTATTACTTCTATTTTAGATATCTCCCTTAATATAATATATTAACTTTGCATGATAATTACCAACCAGCCATATAGGCGGTATCCAGATTAAGTCAAATTAATAATTAATTACCAACCGACCAATCAGGCGGTATCCAGTTTAGTCAGGTTAAAACCATTTTAATAATTACCAACCGACCAATATGGCGGTATCCTCGTTAAGTCAGGTTTTAACTAGTTATATATTATAATTAAGGGAGATTAATCTAAATATTAGTAATAAAAGTTTTACCTTTTACCCTAGAAAGGGGAGTTACCTCCTCATTACTGAAAAGTAAAAACTGAAAATTAAATAAAGAAAAGTACTGTGCGTAAAAGTAAATTGCGGAAAGTAAAAACTGAAAAGTAAAGAAAAGAAAGTGCGAAAACGAAAATAATTACTGAAAGCTATAAATAAACAAACAAGATACAATCTTCTTAGTATTAAGGAATTCCTTAGAAGAAAGTATGAATTTTACAAATGAAATGGCTTGGTATTTATAGGCAAAATTTTGCCTCCATCAAATCATCCACCAAATCATTATTAATTGCTCCACTAATTGCTCCACCAAATCCATTATTAATTGCTCCACTAATCTCTTATCATGTTTGGTGATGATTTGATAATTTTTATTATTTATTTATTAATTATTTTTTGCTTTGAAAATGATTGAAAGTGACTTTAATAATTACACACTACACACTTCTGGATGGTTCATCAATTTCGGGCATGAAATCTTCAGAATTCGAAATTATTTTGTCTTTCAAAGTTGTAGATCTTTGAGTCTTCTTTAATCTGGAACTTGAATCAGCTCAATCCGATATCTGAGTAAAACGTTATGCCCAAAATACGACAGATGCGCAAAACTGGAATTTCCAAAACTGCACTTCGTCAAAACGCCCTTTCAAGTTTCCAATCTCCAAAATTAAAATATCAAGTCCAATAATTGCCCTTATTTGACCCATATTTCGTCCTAAATGATTTCATTAAGTCCCAATATTATTTTATCTGCAAAATAAACTAAAACACATCAAAACGTTCATCAAACCCGAGAAACTAAACAAAATATTAAGTAAAAGGGGCGGTAAATATTGATATATTTTCCGCTCATCAGCGTTCGACGGGGCAAGACCTGAGAAACAAAATGCATGCGCGTTGAGTAGTGTTCGTAAACGCGTTCGAACGGGAAACAGAAGGTTCACATTCGTATCGGTTCGAGAACGCGTTCGAATGAGACAAGACCCGATGATGATTAAAACAAAGAAAACTCATGCGCGTTCGAGTAGCGTTCGTAAACGTGTTCGAACGGTAAACAAAGGTTCGCGTTCGTATAGCGTTTGAGAACGCGTTCGAACGGGACCAGACCTGATGCATGATAGACGACGCATCACATACATAGATAAGCAAATACACAATGTAGGACCTCGTGTGCGCGGAAAAACATCATGGTAAAGGTAGCCTTTAGGCATTTTCCCTCGAATGGAGGACCTTGAATCCACCCTAGTTAGCCCATGCGCACTAGAATGTAATGCATGCGTAAATAAAGCAATGATATGCAAAGGGTAAATGACATAATAAAAGGCGCAGCAAAACATTGTGGTAAAGGTAGCCTTCAGGCATTTCCCTCGAATAGAGGACCTTTAATCCACCCTAGTTAGCCCATGCGCATTATGTTACCATGCATATAAAATAATGACAACAATAATATAGGACCTCGTATGCTCGATTAAACATATCTCCATTCAATCAAACATACTCCGTCCGGCGCGGCAAAGTATTGTCGTAAAGGTATCCTTTTGGACTTTTCTTCCCTCAAATAGAGAATCTTTAGACCAACATATTAAGCCCATGCTCACTACATCATCAATACACAAACAAATAACGTGCAGAAGGTAAAGCGAAAACGACCAAATAATGCTTAAACGTAAATAACATACTAGCGACTAAATCATGCTCAAACACAAAGTTGGATGAAACGAAATATGTGTGTCTCTCAAGCGGTACGTGGCGTTGTATCCCGAGTACAGACCGCACTACCGTCCATTCGGATTAGGCTACGGAATTTACGTCCGGGTTTCTATCCGATATACCACAAGAGAGACCACATATTCTGTTCATCCGGAATTCACATCATGCATCAATCCATAATACTCACATGTAATAAAGTATTAAAATAAATGAAAAATAAAAGAAAAAAATGAGAGATAATAATGAAGAAGGTGCCCTCAGGTCTAACCTTTTAAATCGCCTCTCGGACGTACGGTACAAGATCGTCGGAAGGGTTAACGCTCCGCAACTCCTCCGGTTCACTGGTCCACTGCTTCCTTTTGTTGTTTCGTTGTTTGGACCGCTGTCTTTACTCCGTTTCGCTGCTGTTTTATTTTAGTCACTGTTTTCGTTGATTAGGGGGGCTGTTTTGTGGTTCTGGAGGGATTAGGGGCTGTTTTGTGCTGTGTAATCTTAGGGTTTTAAAGTGCAATTTTTGTTCATTGTTTTTGGTGATTTAGGCTATTGTTTTAAGGTATTTGGGCTGCTGTTTTTCGGTGGATGTAGGGGTTATTTTAAGGGTGATTTTCGGCTGTAGAGAGTGAGGAAGGAGAATAGAATTCTTTGTTGCTTATGGCTTGTGTTATGCATCAATGCTAGGAGTTTTTTTTATGTGAATGAGCTAGGGTGTGAAAGGGTAGGATTTGTGTCTCTTTTATAGACAAAGGCTAGGGTGAATCCATGTTTGAAAAGGAATGAGATTTGTTAATGATGGTGATATCTTTTAATTAGGGACAAGATTTGGCTAGATTAGGAATATCATATATTTGATTTATTTAATTAGGCATGAGATTTCTTTTATTTAGGTAGGTGATTATTTAAATTGGGATGTGATTTATTTAATTTAGGAATGATATTATTTTAATTTGTGACATGTGTTTTAAATATTTTAATTGTTTTTGATGGGCTTTGGTGGGCTAATTGGGCTTGGGCGTGAGGCTAGCAGCAAAACCAGAAGTACCGACACCGTTCGAACGCCAATTCGAACGCTACACGAACGCCCGCAATCTGCTTGACATTCGAACGTGTTAGCGAACGCAGCACGAACGAAAGCAATGAACATGTGAATTGAATCTGATGACATACTTATTCTGAATTTTCCCTTCCGACATTCGTTTCCCGCGACTTCTGTGACTTAAAAGGTAGTGTCTCCAAATGAGACTCATCATAGGGACTTATATGCAAAATGCAGTACCTACAGACAAGGTAGAGTTGTGCAGAGACATAGCCGGGATAGGTGTCGGATGATGATGGTTTCAGGTGCAGCTGGAGGGGGAGAATTGTAATGAAATCCAGCTAGCACAAGCAAACATCATACTTTCGGTGCTCCAGCAGCAAGCTTCCAACAGCCATGCACATCAAACTTTCTGTAACTCCTTGAAAGGTGGCATGAAAGCAGGAGCAATTTCAGGGAATTACTGTTCACTCATTGAAAAAGTGAGCAAGCATTGCCTATAAATTGAGGCCTCCCAATAAGCTTAGAATCATCCCCAAAGAGAGAAACATAGAGAGAGTGAGAGGTTTTTGTAATTCAAGTTTTGTAATACTTGTGTATTCTATTCTTGTATAGTAATAGAACGAATTCGGTTTTTCCTCAAATCTTCTCTAAAGTGATCGGTGAATCACAACATTATAGTGTTTAATATTATTCATCAACTTTTTAGCTTTTTAATATTTTGTCCTTTGTTGATAGGACAGTCAATAATATTTTTTTTGATGCAGAAAAAATTGTTCATTGCTATGGAGTCTGTAATGAACATGATGAGTGGAGTTGAAATTCAAGAGAAAGCTGCTAAAGAAGCTAAAGCAGCTGCAGAAAAGAGAGGTTTGGATAATTTTGTTAAGATGGAGGAACTGAAACAGATGCTGGCACATGCGAAGGAAACAAGTGATATGGTAATAGTCTAGTTTTTCAATGCATTGATAATGGAGTTTATAACTATTATTTGATTAATTATCCAGAATGCTGACCCTAGATTGTAACTGTGGCAGCATGCGGGAGAAACACATGGAGAGAAGGCAATTTTAGCTACTGAAGCAAGGGAGCTGCAGAATCGCCTTCTCAGTATGTCAGAAGAAAGAGATAAATCGCTTGCAATTCTTGATGAGGCACTATTTCATTTTCTATGTATATATCTCATATTGAATGATGCTAGTTGTCTGCAGTTGGTTGTTTCATGTGTGTCTATATATTTTTAAGTTTTTATTAATTTATTAATTTAAAAGTATTACGTGGTTAGAACCAGATTCTTCCTTTATTTTCTTATTCCAGATACTTTTCTCTTAAATTATTCTTTGAATGCAAATTTACTGCAGATGCTTGAAACCCTTGAAGCCCGACTAGCTGCAGCGGAGGAGATAAGGAAAGAAGCTGAAAAGGAAAATTTTGAAAGGGAAGAGTCAGCCCGAGCTTCTCTTGCTGAACAAGAAGCAACCATGGAGAAGGTGGTACAAGAGTCGAAGCTTCTGCAGCAGCAAGCAGAGGAGAATTCTAAGGTTGCTAGCTACACATTACATTAAATATCCTTACATCATTTGGCAGACGAATATCTCTGACTTATCTCATAATTAATTACTTTGTTGCAGTTAAGGGAGTTTCTCATGGACCGTGGTCGCGTGGTTGATTCATTGCAGTAAGTTCATGAAGTTTGGCTTTGCAATTAAAACCAGTGGTGATGGTTTTCTATCCCTAAGGAAAAATAATGGAACCGGGCATTTAATATGAATCTGTAGAGCCATATGAAAAATTTTGAAACTAGTAGGTACTGGGAAAATCCAGCTTTCCTGGTTGTTTGGCTTGTTTCAGTTATTTATTCCAATCTTCGTTGTGAAATTTATTTGCTGAGTATTCATGAACACTTCGAATTTCTGGTTCTGTTTTATAATTTTGCCTGCTATAATCAAACTACTTAGAAGTACTTTCGAAATTGATCATGTTAAGTTCCTTTCCTGGATTTATGTCCATATTTTGTCGTCCTGTGATGTGATGCCTTTCTGAAGTGATAAAATTTGTTTGATTTTTGGCAGAGGAGAAATATCTGTTATTTGTCAAGACGTGAGATTGCTGAAAGAGAAGTTTGATGAGTGTGTTCCATTAAGCAATTCTTTGTCCTCAAGCCAGACTACTTGCATCTTGGCCTCTTCTGGTTCGTCCCTGAAAAGCATGGCATCTCTAGTTGCCGAGGACTTCTGAGAAGTTTGATGAGCGTGTTCCGTTAAGCAAGTCCCCACTCACCGAAAGGCAGTTTAGATGATAAAAAACATGAAGATGAATGGAGGCAGCTTTCTGGTGAATAGTGGGATTTGGTTCGAGAATGAAACAGAACTGAATGGCAACGCCTAGCCAGAATAACGGAGCTCTGGATTTCGTCAGAATAGCCAGAATACAGTAGTACACTCGAAACTGGATTTCGTCACCGATAAATCATATATAGCCAAGAGTAGAAACCATCAAATCATGTAATAGAATAGAAAAACATGCCCTCACAATATTTACTGTACGTCTTTTTCACTGAAGTTGATATATATTTTAATTAGAAAGTACAGAACAGGAGCTGAAGGAAATGAAAGTGACTGAAAGAACCTCAGCAAGAGCGGGTTCAAAGAGGGGTCATGATATTATCATCTTTGTTTTTGTAATACAGCAAGCTTTCTGCTGCAGAAACTGATTTAAAAAAAAAAAAAAAAAAACACAGAAAGCAGCTCCAGTTAGGGTTGCCAACACGAGCATTAGAGAACATCTCCATATGATATAAAGCCGGGCACGCTGCTCTCTAATTTACTTTGAACACCTCTGCTGCCATGGCCTGGACTTGATCCTCCTCATATAATACTCTGCTGCAATTCAATATTTTTTTGTGTTGAATTGTTCGGGAGGGAGTTGAGTTCTTATGTAGAGTGTACTGTGAAAGTTAGGGATATGTAGTTGCTGTGATAATAGAGTTGGCAAATGGGTAGGACTTAGAAAAGTTCATTTCTAAATTTAAGTCTTGCTTATTAAAAATTTAATAATAAATTTATGTATTTATAATCAATGTTTTCAGAAATCGAACCGGTGATATAAAATATTTAATGGGTCACTGATTCGATCAATTGAACCGTACCAAAAAAATCGATAAAATCGGCTTACATATTAAATAATTTTATTTAATTAAAAAATACAAAATACAAAAATAAAACATTTTAACCAGTCTAGTCCGGTTTTGACCGATTTTTGTCAGATCGATTTTTTACATTTGGCCAGACTAGATTCACGGCCGATTCCCGATTCGACCAGTCGAACCGGCCAATCCGATCCGATTATGAAAACATGATTTATAATCCACATATATATAATTGAATATTAATGTATTTAATAAAAAATAATTTCTAATATTTATAACTTCTCTTATCAAACCGGCTTAACTCATTTACCGCATGATTAGGACACGTAGTTTTTTTACGATTCCTACGCCCCCCACATATATAGGGCGTATATATGGTCAATGAGGCAAGTCTTGACTTAATCAACTCGACTTAATGCTGTTAGGTCAAATAAATAACAGAGGAGTATAGATCAACAACAATTTGATATTTCACACCAAGTAATTTAGGTATAAAATGTCAATTCTTCATAACTTGGTGTGGATAGATGAAAATTTTCAAAAATACAATATATTTTCGGATTTTAGCTTAAAAGCATAACAACGAGTGGACAGATGATAATTTCTCTTTATAATTCATATGCAAAAGGAGATGGCGGTTGGAGACTGATAAGTGGTATTTATATCACTATTTCCTACTCATTTAACCTAATATTTTGTATAGTTTCTTGAGTTTTGTGAATGTTTTGATGTGTTTTGTGTTATTTTGTAGATAAATAAAGTTTCAGGACATTCTGGAAGTGATTTGGAGCAAAACAGTGAAAATTGGCGAAAAATGACATTTTGGTAATTTCCAGCGTCGCGACGCCAAGACCTTCAGCGTCGCGACGCCTAACGTGCACCGAGTCTTGCTAACGTGCGCCGGGTCAACAAGTCAGAGTTGAGAAGTTTGACTTTGCTAACGTGCGCCGTGCCACGTGTCACCATCACAACGGATCTGCTAACATGCGCCCGTCACGCACCACGTCAGCATGACGTCATCAATGACGTCATCACAATAATTGAGTCTTAGCCGCCTTGCCACGTGTCGCGTTAACAGTTAGCCGCCTTGCCACGTGTCGCCTCCTCAGCCTGCCACGTCGAACTATTCCAGCGTCGTGACGCCGGACCCCTATCCGCGCCTATAAATTCAGCGCGAAATTTCAGATTTTGTACACCTCTCTCTCTCTTCTTTTAGTTTTTTTTTTAGTTTTTTTTAATATTTAGTTTTGTAATTAATTTTAATTACGTTTTGTAATAGTAGTAATTTAATTTTTACTTTTTACAGTTTTTACTATTCATGAGGAAGTAATTTCCATGCTAGGGTAAAAGGTAATTCTTTTACTGTTACTATTTAGATTAATCTCCCTTAAAAATAATATATTTACTATTTAAAATACTGACTTAAAAGGGATACCGCTATATTGGTCGGTTGGCAATTTAATTTAATCTGGTTTAAACCTGACTAATCAAGGAAACCGCTATATTGGTCGGTTGGTAATTTAATTATGGTACCGCCTTAATGGCTGGTTGGACTTAATTTGACTTAAACATGATACCGCCAGATTGGTCGGTTGGTAATATTATCACAAGTTTATATATTATTTTATGGGAGATATCTAAATTAGTAGTAGTAAAAGTAATTCTTTTTACCTTAGCATTTACTTTATAGCTTTTACTTTATGTCTTTTACTTTTCAGTTGTTACTAGCCCTACTTATGTGTTGTAACTAAATTAGTTATCTGGGGTTGTGATAAATTTCAATATCACCGGTTTATAAGGGTTATATTATAGTTTGGGTATTATAAAGATTTATTTATTGAGTCTTAATCTTAATGATTTTTATTAATTGACCATGAATAAAATTGATTAGACTCAATGGAGGAAGAATATCACCATTTTTGTTCAATAAGATACCAAAGTGGATGATTGACTCATTCCATACTAGAAATAATCGCAGGAAATCTTTTGATAACACGGATTCCTATTTCTCAACGATATCCCACGATCAAGACAATTGGCTGAATCCTGTGAAACCATTTCATAGAAGTTCATTGATATCTTCTTTTTATAAAGCAAATCGACTTCGATTCTTGAATAATCCACATCGCTCCCGCTTCTATTGTAACAAAAGATTCACTTCCTTAAGGATAGATAACCCTTTAATAGATTTCCTTACAGGATAGGAATATACCTGTAGGGCGGGGGTAGCTATAATTGGAACTTAATCTTAATGAATCCAGATAATTTGGTTGACATAGACATATGGTTCAATTGGGTTAAACTGGGTATTTATGTCTGACCATCGAAAGATGCTTTCGCATAATTTCGTGTTCCAAGTTAATAAATCAATGTATTACCCAACTATAAAATAACCACTTCATCTTTTAAATGATATTAGAATGATTCACAACCCTAGATCTTTGTGTCTTTTGTATTTTCCTTAGTATTTTCTTTTGTCTTTTTATTTTTTATTTATTTAGCAAAGCCACATTCAACCAACCAAACAAACAATCTCTCTCTTCTCCATTTAATTAGATATTTGTAAATAAATAGATTCAACAATTAATAACAACAGTAGGAATTAAGTCCTCGTGGGATCGATATTTTTATACTACTTGAACTATACGTGCGCTTGCGTTATACGTGTGTGTTTACGCCGGTCAAGTTTTTGGCGCCGTTGCCGGGGACTTATTTTTCTTGAGTCGTTAATTTTGAAACTATCTAATTTACTTATATCTAATTTTCTTTCTTTTATTTTGTAATTTTTATTTTCTTTTGTTTTCAGGTGATTAAAAAAATGGAACACTACTGGGAGATTGAAAGATTACGAGCCTTACAAGAAGATACACCCCACATCTGGGAGCAACAGTCTGGTTTTCTAAGGCCTGTTGTTCATCCCAATAATTATCACAGGATGTCAGAACCAAGCAATACTACATTTGCTCAACAGAACTCAATGTGGAGATGTGACATATGTAATGGTAACCACCCAAGCGATTATTGCGAGTACAACTACAATTCAGGGTGGCAGAACTATCAGAATCCTTCATGGTATGATGAGCCATCACATTTCACAGAGCCACATTTTCCATCTTATCCACCATCTACCTTTGATCTTTACCAACAACCAGAACCATCCGAGGAAGATCAATTAATTCACATGTTCAAAGAACATGGAGCTCGATTTGATGCACAAATTCAGAGTAACGCAGAATCCATACAGAGAATGACAGATCAGATCAGACAATTAATAGAAAACCAGAGCTACATACCTCAAGAATCATTTTCAGATGAAGCCTCAGAGTACCAAACATTTCACGATGACACTTTAGCAGAGGAGGAGGCTGAGGAGAATCAACAACCAGAGGTATCAGTTCAGGAGTCCAAACCAGCAAAGTCTATATTTGACTTTTATTATTCAGATTCTGATTCTGACGAAGAAGCTGAGCTATTTGTACCAACTGTACCAACAACGGAGGATCAAACTTTCAATCCTCAAAATGAAGATCTTGGAGCATGCTTTACCATGATGTTTGATGAGAATCTACCTGAACCATCCATTCCAGTCATATCAGAGGATGAAGAACTAATGTCAGAAACATCTTTACATCCTCAGGTGGAGCAAGAAACAGAGCAAATGAATGAGCAATTGTCAGACCAAATTAAAGATCCATAACATTCAGGAAAAACATCGCTGTATCGGGGAGAACTGATCAAAGAAATCACCCAGAAGCTTGAAAGAATGGAACTTCCATTCCAAGTCAAGCACCATACGAGACCTCCTAATTTTATTTCTTTCTTTGTAGGAATCACTGGAGTAACAAAGAGCAAAAAGGTGGCACGAGCACTGAATGAGACAAAATTCTTTTTGCCACTTTACCGTTGGAAGAGACCCTTCAAAAGCAACGCTCACGGGATTGTCTTTAATTGGACATCCAAAACAACGCTGAAACCTCCTTAACAGATAAATTTCAGTCACGTTTGGCTGAAGACGAAAAATTTAGCGCTAGCAGGGAGGCAACCCATGCAATTTGTTGTAATATATTTTTGTGTGTGAACTTTTTAATTTTGTGTGTGAGTTTTGCAGGAAAAATTAAAAATGGAATTTATTAGGACAAAGCAAACCAGAGCAAGCGGGATTTTTTAAAAAATAAAAATTTGACAAAATCGCGAGGATATAAAGTTGATCCAGTAGAGATGGCCGAGTAAAGAGTCTGCTCTTGAGACGCGTCCCAGTGGATTTATCAGTCTAAAGACTTGGTTTTGCCAAAAAAAAAATCCCTAAAAATTACCGAGCGTCGCGACGCACAACCAATTTCAGCGTCGCGACACTGGTTTGATTACAGGTCTAAAAATGGGCAGCCACCAAGACAGATTTCATTCATCTTCTTCTTCTCTCAACAGCCACGGAGTCAAACCCAACAGAGACCAGAAGCCGAATCATCACCACCAACCACCAACCATCACCTCAAAACCGAGACTCAACATAGCCTCACCACCGAGCAAAACCCTGTCCTCAACTGAGACCAGAGACCAAACCGAGAGCCACCACCCACCACGCACGATCCAGCCAGCCGAGACCCACCAAACCGAGAGCCATCGCTGAGATCTACCAGAAACCAGAAACCCATACTTGCCACCATCGAGACAAACCGAGATCCACCACCGTGAGACCGCCAAAATCCACGACCGAAGCCGAACTGAAGCCATTACCACCACCACCGTGAACCACCGAGACGAAACCGAGCAGAGTCAATCCGCGCCGGTCAAACCTTTGACGTGTCTTAGCCGGAACTAACCAGCAGCCGTCGAGCCTTCACCAAGCCGAACCGTTGCTGCCAGTCACCAAACTGATCCAGCCAAGCAGAGTCAAATCGTGCCTTACCAGAACAGTCGCTACCAAGTCCACATCAAACCCAAATATTGAATGGTAATCTGCAAATAAAAAAATATTTTAGTTGACATTGATTGATTTGGATTTGAAAATTGTGGACCGTGGAAGTGTTGATTGGACTGAATCGCAGATTTGGAGGCGAATGGTGGTGAATTTGTGATTGAATTTGGTTGTGTTATTGGGTGAAATTTGCAATTTTAGCGGAAACTCTGTCAAATTTCTGAAAAATGCCGCTGAAAAGATCCAGGGCATCAACTTCTGCCGCTTCCACTTTTGATAATTTTAAATTCGTATCTGCCGCTGCGGAGAAGAGATACGAAGAGGGGATAAACCGGAAACATCATATTATGGAGAGGGGATTTGACATAAATACTGGGTTATTTCCTGATATTGACAGGAATATTGCAGAGCGGCACTGGCAAAAGCTTTGTCAACAGCCTCACCCAGCCTATGCAGCTATTGTGCGGGAATTTTACGCTAATGCTTATGAGCATCATGCATATGTGGCCATGGTGAGAGGTCAGCAGGTATCATTTGATTCCTCAACTATTAACAGATTTTATGGAATACCTGACTTGGAGGAGGATGAATATTCTGCGGTGTTGGGAAATATTGATATCACTCATCTCACGGAGACTTTGTGCATTCCAAATGCTGCTTGGGTCATGAGTAGTAGTGGGGAATATATGAAGATGAGTTCTAAATTGCTGAAGCCTGAAACAAAGGTGTGGTTCCACTTCGTGACTAGAACTTTGCTACCAGGATCTCACATCACATATGTCACGAAGGAACGTATGATATTGTTGTGTTGCATTCTGGAAGGTTACACAATTGATGTTGGTCAGCTGATTTCGACCAACATCGCATGGGCTGCAAGATCAACACAGGCTGGCCTGTTTTATTGTTATTTGATTTCATCACTATGCACACAGGCCAGAGTTCCTGTAGAACCAAGAGAGGAATTGACGCAACCCATGACAGCAGTAACTGCCAGAATTATTCAACAATTCCATACAGAGAGACAAGCTACTGCAGGACCATCAGCTTCCACACCAGCTTCTACACCAGCACCACAACAACCTCCTCAACCACCACAAAGATCATCGAGGCCTCGCACCATATCTCAGGAAGTTCGTCGTTTGGGATCTCGTGTGGATTATATGCTTCAATATAATAGAGCAATCGGCCATGCACTACAACAAATGGCAAATGATTTGCACATTACTGTTCCAGAGTTCCCTGACCCACCAGCTGACGACAGCGATGAGGAGGAGGAGGATGATTAAAAACTTAGGTACTATTGTTCCCTTCTTTTGATTTATGCTTTGTAACGCATTGGGGACAATGCTAAGTTTAGGTTTGGGGGTGAGGGTCTGTTTTTAAAATTTTTTCAAAAATTCCGTTAAAATTTTTCTTTTCTGCTTGGTGTATGCTTTATTTCAGTATTTTTATTTTCCGCATTTTTTGTGTTTGTGTGTGTTTTTAAAATCGAAAAAAATAAATAATAATAATAATAATAATAAAAATGAGTCCAATGATTTAAGTGTTTGTTTAGCTAAAAAGTTTTAGGAAAAGATAAATGTTAATTTCACTTTTATCCCTAATTTGAATTTCTAATCTAGGTCAGACTCGTGCGCACTTTTAAAATAATTTCGAAAGTAGTTAGATAATAAGAAATTAACAAAGTGACTAGTTAAAATAATCAGTGGTTGATGAATGACCGTTTGACTGAGTTTCTGTTTCTGTCTACAATTATTTGTGATGTGAGGTAAAAAAAAATCAGAAAAATCACATACCTCACCTGTGTTAATTATAGTAAACAAAACAACTTTAGATACTCAGATTGGTTTGACCCATTAACTACTGAGAATTGAGACGAAATCACCAAGTTGACAACTTAGAATCGAAGCTGTTTACTGGACTATTCACACACACACTTTGAGTCTGATTTAGATATGTTGTTCAAAAGAAAGGATTTTAGTTGGAATATGCATTTTGAAGGTTCCTCTAACTTTGATGCTGAACATTCTCTCAGGACAATATTTATTTAACTTTTATCTTTTCTTTTTGCTTTTGTGTGCATTAGTTTTACTACCTTTTTACTTTTGTAAAATGTTTGTGGGTATCATTGCTGTAAACCCTCACGAGACTACAACTCGTCCACTAGGGACACCTAGGGGTTTAAAGGCTTGTTGCATATGCTAAATGCAACCGTGATCCCTACGAAAATGGCTTAGTTAAATTTTATTATGTTATTTTATTTTGTATTTTGCTCGAGGACTAGCAAAATGTTAGGTTTGGGGGTGTGATGAGTGGTATTTATATCACTATTTCCCACTCATTTAACCTAATATTTTGTATAGTTTCTTGTGTTTTATGAATGTTTTGATGTGTTTTGTGTTATTTTGTAGATAAATAAAGTTTCAGGACATTCTGGAGGTGATTTGGAGCAAAACAGTGAAAATTGGCGAAAAATGACACTTTGGTAATTTCCAGCGTCGCGACGCCTAACGTGCACCGAGTCTTGCTAACGTGCGCCGGGTCAACAAGTCAGAGTTGAGAAGTTTGACTTTGCTAACGTGCGCCGTGCCACGTGTCACCATCACAACGGATCTGCTAACATGCGCCTGTGCCACGTGTCATCATCTTACGTTGCCGACAGTCGCCATCGTCACGTGACGCACCACGTCAGCATGACGTCATCAATGACGTCATCACAATAATTGAGTCTTAGCCGCCTTGCCACGTGTCGCGTTAACAGTCAGCCGCCTTGCCACGTGTCGCCTCATCAGCATGCCACGTCGAACTATTCCAGCGTCGCGATGCTGGCTTGGCGTCGCGACGCCGGACCCCTATCCGCTCCTATAAATTCAGCGCGAAATTTCAGATTTTGTACACCTCTCTCTCTCTTCAATTCTCTCTAAAGAGAGAGATTCTCTCTCTTCTTTTAGTTTTTTTTTTTAGTTTTTTTTAATATTTAGTTTTGTAATTAATTTTCATTACGTTTTGTAATAGTAGTAATTTAATTTTTACTTTTTACAGTTTTTACTATTCATGAGGAAGTAATTTCCCAGCGAGGGTAAAAGGTAATTCTTTTACTGTTACTATTTAGATTAATCTCCCTTAAAAATAAGATATTTACTATTTAAAATACTGACTTAAAAGGGATACCGCTATATTGGTCGGTTGGCAATTTAATTTAATCTGGTTTAAACCTGACTAATCAAGGAAACCGCTATATTGGTCGGTTGGTAATTTAATTATGGTACCGCCTTAATGGCTGGTTGGACTTAATTTGACTTAAACAGGATACCGCCAGATTGGTCGGTTGGTAATATTATCACAAGTTTATATATTATTTTATGGGAGATATCTAATTAGTAGTAGTAAAAGTAATTCTTTTTACCTTAGCATTTACTTTATAGCTTTTACTTTATGTCTTTTACTTTTCAGTGTTTACTAGCCCTAGTTATGTGTTGTAACTAAATTAGTTATCTGGGGTTGTGATAAATTTCAATATCACCGGTTTATAAGGGTTAGATTATAGTTTGGGTATTATAAAGATTTATTTATTGAGTCTTAATCTTAATTCTTTTTATTAATTGACCATTAATAAAATTGATTAGGTAAACTTAAAATGAACTAGACATAGAGATTTTAAGTTTAAAACCTTAGACTCAATAGCCCACGATCTTCCTTGAGGATAGATAACCCTTTAATAGATTTCCTTACAGGATAGGAATATACTTGTAGGGCGGGGGTAGCTATAATTGGAACTTAATCTTAATGAATCCAGATAATTTGGTTGACATAGACATATGGTTCAATTGAGTTAAACTGGGTATTTGTGTCTGACCATCGACATATGCTTTCGCATAAATTCATGTTTCAGGTTAATAAATCAATGTATTACCCAACTATAAAATAACCACTTCATCTTTTAAATGATATTAGAATGATTCACAACCTTAAATCTTTGTGTCTTTTGTATTTTCCTTAGTATTTTCTTTTGTCTTTTTATTTATTTATTTATTTAGCAAAGCCACATTCAACCAAACAAACAAACAATCTCTCTCTTCTCCATTTAATTAGATATTTGTAAATAAATAGATTCAACAATTAATAACAACAGTAGGAATTAAGTCCTCGTGGGATCGATATTTTTATACTACTTGAACGATACGTGCGCTTGCGTTATACGTGTGTGTTTACGCCGGTCAGAGACTCAGAATTATCATGGTAGATGTAGAGATCTAGAGAGAGCTGATGAAACTAAGTTTTAGGAGTTCTTATATCAATTTTAACGATCTTTTTTTGTTGAAATTCATGAATGTAACTCAACTCAAACTAGTTTTTATGTTGAGTTAGACTTGTGAAATTTCAATATGATATCGGAGTCGTTCTCATGTATGAGTGAACTTACAAATATCTATTCACATGATACGGATCAAGCAAAAAATCGACCTGCATATGACATACAGTATTGAGATAAATATCTCACACTAGTTGAGAAGTGATCATAATTTAAGAATATAAACATAACACTACCTTATACTCTTAAGCTAGTTAAGTCATTTTTGGAACAATTTATTTCTTGGAAGCCCCTGATAGGAATTAATCTATCAAAATTTCACCAGGTGGATGTCATGAACTTTAATTTTGTTAGTTCCTCGTTCTGTGAGACGCAGTGCAAATAATAAATCAGGAGAGAATGGCTCCCAGCAGGGAGGGATGGTGGAACTCACTAGTGCACGACCCAATTTGGATCCATCCGTTTTCGTTTGGCTTCCTGCTAGGAAATATTATAGGATATTTTGTGAGATATGAATTATGAAATGGATGGACGAGGTGATAGGCCCGAGTTTAATGTAATTTTTGGAACTCTCGTATTCTCTATTTCAACGTAGTGAAACTTAACAACCCTTTGAATATAGTCTAGATTTAGACGAACGAAATAAATTATGTGTTTATGTGATTATTTTTAATTTGTCTTATATATTGATTAACCTAGATTCTTAATAAAGGAAGAGTCCATACTGAAACAGTAGGTCGAACTATTATCCTCTTAGCGGCCACACCACTGGAGAGAGTATGTATTATCATTGAGTTGAAATTAGGTTTTGCAATTAGGCTCGGGTCAGGATTTTAGCCCAGCCCTTAATAAAAGGGTTGGGGCTAGGACCATAATAATTTAAGCTCTTTAATTATTAGGTCGGGCTAGGGTTTTTAAAATAAAAGCCTAGATTTGTTTATTTTACTTGTTTGTTATATTATGAATTGTGATTGTAAATTTATATGTTTATATTTTAGACTTATTTATTATTATTGTTTATTGTACTAGTGTTTTGCTGGTTATTAATGTTTTTGAAGCTTGTTTAAGTTGTATTAGTAATACTTGTTACTTTCTTAGTTTTTTTAACATTTAAAACTTATGATGTATTTTACAGGGTGTAGGACTAGGGCTCGCCCCCATCATAAATGGATAGGGCTTTTGAGGGCCTGAATTTTAATATATTTAATGGGCTAGAGTCAAGGCTTGGCCAAAGCGCGGTCCGGCCCGGTCCATTGTCAAACCTAGTTGAAATCCAACCACTGAATATAATAATGATTACCACTAGGCTTCTACGATTTGATAAGTTTGTTAAAAATAGGTTATTTATATTTTATTATTAAGTTTATAGTAAAATAATAATTAGATATTATAAATTTTGAAATATTATATTTTACTACTACACTTATGATAAAATAATATTTTATTACTTTTTCGTCAAAAAATCTTAGTTGACTGTTACATTTTAACACTAAAGTCAATAAAGTCAACTAAATTTAATGGTCAACTAACGGAAAAGTAGTAAAATGTTAGGTTTTGTATAACTTTAATAGTAAAATATTATTTTCCCGTAAGTTCAGTAATAAAATATGATATTTCATAATTCGTAGCACCAAATTACTATTTTGCTATAAGTTGATAGTAAATATAAATAACCCATATGATTTAGTAGTTTTGTTTGAAAAAAAAAAAAAAAACTTTGTCAATTGCAATAAATTATTGAACTATTAGTTTTTTTGGTTTTGTAATTTGATCTGTGCTGAAATGATATAAAATTATATTTGATCAAAACAGTTTTTAAATGTTTTGTTAATGACAAAAAATTATGATTACTAATCATGATTTTTTTCCTTTCAAAAATTGAGTCTTGCAAAAATTAAATTTTTACCTTTTTCTAACTATCAATTATTAGAAAAGCATACTACAATTATTTATTTAGTACAAATCAAAATTACCTAACACTATCTATAAAACATAATTTATTAACCATACCTGTTTAATTGCAATACCAAACTGAGCATGTGTCCATGAAAGAGTTTGAGAAAATCGTTAGAAAGTTGGTAGATATTTATATTTTCTGGTACCATATAATCAGTAAATTAGTATCAATATTTGCATCAATTTTTAATATGAATAATTATATAAAGGCTAAATGATGACAAAATAAAGATAAAATTACCACCAAAATGATATTGTTTTTGTTTATTTATTTATTTTGTTTTCTTTACCATTAAAATGCCGTTCTTTTGATGATAATATTATCATCAGTTTGTTATAATTAGTCTTCTCAATTCTCTCTCTCGTATATTTTAAAAATTCTCATCGCGTCATGTGATAACTTCATATTAAAAAAATTAAAATTAAATTTATAAAATATTTTTAAGTCTTCTCATTACACCACGTGGCAACTTCATATTAAAGGTTATAAATTAAATTAATAAATCTACTAAATAAAAATTATATTACAATAAAAATACATATTATAATTTTATAAAAATTCTATTATAAACAGAAAAAAATATAAGATTATCTATTAAAATTAAAAAAAAAAACACTATTAAATTATCTACAATTAACATAATCTGTACAATTGATTTTTTATTATTAAATTATTAAATTAAAAAAAGAAACTTATTAAAATAGAAAACATATTATAATTTCTTATTAAAATACAGTTACATATGTGACACTTAATCTATAAAATTAACCTCTATTATTAATAATATCCTATTAAAATAATCAACCTAAATAGTAGCCGCTCACAAAACCTAATCAATTTTTTTTTTGATTTTGAGTAAATATTATTTGTATTTTATTTTAAATTATTTTATAAATTTTTTATTTCATAAATTTTTTTATTATTCAATGTGCTTAGGATTCCGACTCTTACTATTAGCTATTACATAATAAATTAGAAATATTATTTGAGAACTGAGAGATAAACAATGTTAGGAAACATAATCCCTAATATATTTACATGTTTGTCCTCTTAGGATCTACCAACCATATATTAGTAGTCCTAGATTTATTTACATGCTAAGTGACATAAATCTAAGTTAATCACAAACACCATTGCATACCTTAAACTTGTAGAGACCTCTTAATCAAACTTAATTGATTGCTTAACTCAATAAGCAAATGGTCTTATTTATAGGAGGGAAATCAAGTTACTATTACCTCACATGCATGGATTACTATTAATCCTTGATTACTATTTAATCACATGCATTGATTACTATGTAATCACATGTATTTGGATGCATAATGACTTTCTCTAACCCTTCCAAAAATGTTACCATATGGGTGTACCATTGTTCCCCAATTAACATTTTACTAATTGTTGTTACTTAACAACTCTTGTTGTTACTAATTATTTGATTAAAAACAACTCTTGTTGTTACTTAAAATTTCCACATGAATCATTACTAATTGTTGTTATTTATCAACATCAAATAATTAAAACAATTAATTTCCAACATCTCCCACTCACACATGATGGGATCAACAATTTTTATTATCTCTACAAGAATATTCATACTTTGCAATTGTGACGTGCGACCAACATACTTCGAGAGCTCAATTGCTATACATCTGTTAGGAATATATAG
>SKCR01042152.1:0-58799 GCA_019454045.1 Zanthoxylum bungeanum
CGAGACTTAACTTCTCTTCTCCGTGATTGTGAACCGACACTAGAGCCGCTCTCTTGGGTTGGCATATTTGACATTATGTTCTCAGATGAGCTTGTCATTTTTTGTTTAAGAAATAAGTAATAAGAATAAGAAAATTGAGAATGATAATAACTAATTGAAAATAAGAGAATTGTAGGAATTGAGAGAGTTGAGAAATTGGTGTGTTGAAATAATGAAAAATGACTCATATTTATAGAATTTTAGAATTTTTTTGATACCGAAAATGCCCCTAAATATAATCGTTTTATTACCGTTATTAGGGGTATATTAGGAATTATATATTACATTTTTTTTATGGTTGTTGGCCTTTTTTATTTAGGGGCAGGAAGTAGGCATGGCAACCAGACCCGGACCCGGCCCGGGTCCGCACGGACCCGGACGACCCGGGTCTACCCGGATCCGTGATGAGTGGTATTTATATCACTATTTCCCACTAATTGAACCTTATATTTTGTATAGTTTCTTGAGTTTTGTGAATATTTTGATGTGTTTTGTGTTATTTTGTAGATAAATAAAGTTTCAGGACATTCTGGAGGTGAATTGGAGCAAAACAGGAAAAACTGGACAAAAAGGGCAAAATCGTCATTTCAGCGTCGCGACGCTGAAGCTTTGCGCGTCACGACGCCCAGAATGCGCCGGAATTGCTAACATGCGCCGTGGACACGTGGACCAATCAGAAAGTTTGCTAACGTGCGCCGCCTGCTAAAATGCACCGATCATGCTATCTTGCGCCTGCCACGTGTCACCATCACAACGGAGATGCTAATGTGCACCGGTGCCACGTGTCGAGATCTCACGATGCCGACAATCGCCCTCCACACGTCATCATGACGTAAGCAATGATGTCATGAACAGTGCCACATCATCGGATAAAGATCTGATCTCTTAGCCGCCTCGCCATGTGTCAAGCCGTCATTGTGCCACGACTCACTGTAGCTGGCGTCGCGACGCGGAACTGTAACCAGCGTCGCGACGCTGGAACCTTATTTACGCCTATAAATAGAGCTCGAAATTTCAGATTTCAGTGCACCTCTCCCTCCCACTTCTTTGATGTAATTAAGGAGTTCTTCTCTCTCTAAGTTTCTTTTAATTTAGTTTTGTAATTTTTAATTACGTTATGTAATAATAATAATTTACTTTCTTTATTTTACAGTTTTTACTATTCACTATGAGGAGGTAACTTCCTTATGCTAGGGTGAAAGGTAATTCTTTTACTATTACTATTTAGATTAATCTCACTTAAAAATAATATATTTACTATTTAAAATTTGACTTAAAAAGGAATACCGCTATATTGGTCGGTTGGCTATTTAATTTAAACTGGTTAAACCTGACTAAGCAAGGATACCGCCAGATTGGTCGGTTGGTAATTTAATTTTGGTTCCGCCTTTATGGCTGGTTATTTTGGTTCCGCCTTTATGGCTGGTTTACTTTGGTTCCGCCTTTATGGCTGGTTTAACTTAAATTGACTTAATCAGGTTACCGCCTATATGGCTGGTTGGTAATAATCATAAGTTTATATATTATTTTATGGGAGATATCTAAATAAGTAGTAGTAGAATTAATTCATTTTACCTTAGCATTTTATTTTATTTTATTTTTAAGCTTTTACTTTACTGCAATTACTTTTCAGCACTGTTACTTTATGGCTTTTACTTTTAAGTTTTCATTAGCCCTAGCTATGTGTCATAACTAAGTTAGTTATCTAGGGTTGTGATGAATTTCAATATCACGGGTTTATAAGGGGTTAGATTATAATTTGGGTAATATAAAGATTTATTTATTGAGTCTTAATCTTAATGCCTTTTTATTAACTGGCCACTAATAAAATTGATAAGGTAAACTTAAAATAAACTAGACATAGAGATTTTAGGTTTAAGACCTTAGACTCAATAGCCCACGATCTTCCTTGAGGATAGATAACCCTTTTAATAGATTTCCTTACAGGATAGGAATATACCTGTCGGGCGGGGGTAGCCATAATTGGAACTTAATCTTAATGAATCTAGGTAATTTGGTTGACATAGACATATGGTTCAATTGGATTATACTAGGTATTTGTAATTGACCATCGGAAGATGCTTTTACATAATTTAGTGTTCCAGGTTAATAAATCAATATTTTACCCAACTATAAGATAACCACTTCATCTTTAATTAATATTGGAATAAATCACAACCCTAGATAGTTTTTAATATTGAATTTTCTTAAAATCTACTTTCGAACAATTTTATTTACTTGTCTTTAAATTTAGAATCATCGTCATTTCAAATCAATTAAAAAACCTGTTAGATACTAGTAATCATTTGACCTCATAAAAATTAATAGATAATGTTTTAAGTCCTCGTGGGATCGATACTTTTTATACTACTTGAACGATACGTACGTTTGCGTTATACGTGTGTGTTTACGCCGGTCAATCCGCAAAAAAAATTTGCGGATCCGGTTATGAATTTCGCAGACCCGCACTGTCTCGGGTCCGGATGCGGGTCTGGAAATTTCCGGACCCAGGGTACCCGGGACCCGATTTTTTTTTTTTTTAAAAAAAAAAACGTAAAACATAACCCTAAAATGAGGGTCCCTAATATCCCTAATTCCTAAACCTCACGCAGCCACCCCCACAAACCTCACGCAGCCCCCACCTGACCTGCCAGTGCCACCAACCACCATCTTCAAGCTCACTCTTCCTAAACTAAATCACGATTCACGCAACCAGCCACCATCTTCAGTCTTCACTCTTCATGCACGAGTCACGACGACAGAAATCTGGTCTGGCAGTCAGCGATCGCCGGTCAGCCACCATCGTGTGTGTTTATTGTTTAAGTCTTCTTGTCCCAATCGTACTCGTTAATGAAGGAATTGCGTACTATAATTTGTTAACCTATTGTTTGCATACTGTAATGGGTTGGGTTCATTCTTCTGTTTGTTAGTGTGTTATTTTGTGCTTGTGTTAAGTGAGTGTGGTGTGTCAAATCGTGTGTTGTGTGATTTTTGAATACTGAAGTTAAAAAAAAAAAAAAGAGTTGCGGTACCCGGGTCCATTCCGGGTATACCCGGGTCCGGACCCGGATACCTTTTTCCGGGTCCACTGCCGGACCCGGGTCCAAAAAAGAAGTTGCGGATCCGGATCCGGGTCCATATGGACCCGGACCCGGATCCAGAAATTGCCATCCCTAGCAGGGAGCCAAACGGCTCCCTGCCCCTTTCCCCAACGACGGCTACTAGCCGCTGGGAGGGTTCTTGTTGGAACCCTACGGTTCTGGTTGAAACTGCTGGAACCGAACGGTTCCAACCGGTTTGGTTGGGGGTGGAACCCCAACCGAACCGGTCCATTACGGTTTCGGAACCGGAGCCGGAACCGATTGGAACCAGAACCGTCCGATTCCAACCGGTACGGTTCCGGTTCTGAACCGGAACCGTGGCCGGGTCTAGGTTCAGCAATGAGCACATAACACTTTTGAAAAAAAAAAGAAAAAAAAAAAAAAAAAAAAAAAAAAGCGTCTTATCTTATTCATTTCCTATAGTACAAGTTATACACAAATCGAGTTGATTTAGGTAATTTGACAGTACTTTGAAGTCAATTACCATTTTAAATTTTCATTGAGCTGTAATTGTACGCTGTTTTTTGCTATTGCTAATTTCATCGTACTATCAGTAGGGATCAGTAGAGCTTTTCTCCATCCATCAACTTCCCATAGCTATTTGATCCTTGATTATTATTTTACTGTTTTTAGTCAATGTTTAATTAGTTAGCAAGTCATAATACTTGTTAAAAAAAAATTAAAAAAAAAATTCCCATAACTATTTGATCTTAAATCAAATATATCTTTAATATTGAGCCGATCAGTCCATCACAGATCCAATAATGAATGATTGGAGATATAGGTTTAGTTTGTGTGATCATGCGGATTTGAGATGTCCATTAAATTTGTTTTTTTCCCAAAATAGAAGATGTTTTAATACTCTTCCGAGTCATATCAATCTCCATAGCTAATTAAATATTGTTTTTGTTTTTTTTTTTGTTTTTTTTTTTTGTGGGTAAATTAAAATTACAATGAGTTTACATTGTTACATCTGTTTTCTGTGCATGAATGAGTATACTGGTATATAAAATTTTACATATATGAAGTTTGTCACTAAATAGATAATAATTAATAAGTTAATACTTAATTATCGTGCTAGACATGAGTTCAAACCTTAGAAATAATTTTTCTGTGATAAAATAAGATAAGATTGTGTATAGCGGAGACTTTATACACTGAGTACGATTTTTAAGTATATGGAATTTTACTTTTTTTAAGAACTTTACTATACAATTAAATGTTGATGCTCATTCAGATATGTTTATGCAAGACTTGTGTGAATGCTGCCCCAATTGTCAGGACATCCTAAAAAAAAGGGCAAAAAAAAAAAGAGAGAAAGAAAGAAAGTTGTACCTCTTTCAACCTTTTATTTTTTTGGAGTTGATACAATCCCTCAGTTGTAAGATTCCTCAAAGTGACCCAAAATTCAACAAATGGTGGAATTATATTCAGTGCAGTTCTCCCTCATAGAATTTCATAGACCCAATCCAATCCAAAAATAAGTTTCAAAATTAAGAGTTTCTCAATGTTTATATTATTAGCGCAGCAAAGTAGTATCAATAAGTCAATTAGACGATATATTCACTTCAAGTCTTTCTATGCACTCATTATTGCATGCCCAAATGGCTAAAGATCAACAAAATGACAGAGAATATGCAGTTAAAATTTCTGTACAGTTTACTGAGGATGATATGACCTGGGTTTCTGCAGACTATGGTGCTGTACGAGAGAGTTCCAATAGCAAGAAGCCAAGGAAAAAAAAATCAATTGACTACTTAAAGAAAAAAATTGCTAAGGAAGCTAAACAATGACAAAATGAGAAGAAAATTATCATCGTTTTGATGCTAAATAAAATTTAAAAAAAAAAATTTGAAAACATATCAAAATTATATTATTTTAATGGTGAATTTCTCTATATTTTGTCTCCGTTTAGTCTCCATTCCATTGTAAAAAGAAAAAAAAAATATTGAAAAAGGAAACTCCATATTTAGAAGTATCAGTTGTAGCAAATAAACACTCAACTAACACCATACCACGACAAAACATTTATAGCAGTTGTAGCAAGAAATTAGCCTTGAGCTTATTTTTACGTTGATGAAGCAACTTACGTTCGTTCAAATTCATTCTTTAAAGGTAGTGGCATCACTTACTTGCAAAGGGAGGGCATCCATGTCAGCCTTCAGGGCGAGAACCTGCAGAGCCAAGCTGTGTTTTGGCAACTGGCTTTGAATAAGTGATTCCAAGTCGAAGGCACTCGTATTGTGTTCTTCGAGGAATCGTAGCTTTGGGTTTTCATGGATCTGTCTTTCTTACAGAGACTAGTTAGCTCACCAATCTTTATTTTATCTTGTTTAGCTGACATTAGAAGTTGATTTGTAAGAATTTCATCATAACTGCCAACAACTGCTGTGCTTGTGCAAAGATAAGTGAGTGGTAGAAGAAGCAAAATGGGCAGCAAGTACAAATAGGCAATCTCAATAGTCAATACCAATTGATTCGGAGGTTGAAGATTATGAATATTCAAATAGATGCAGTCGTGGGAGTTATTGTTGGCGACTTGGTCGCGTAATTGGATTTTGATGACGTCAACGCAATTGACGACTTCGACGTGCAAACACGAAGCAATACAAAAAGTGTCGAAGCATAAGGAGTGAAGAGCGAGAATGTGAAGACTAGCGGCAAATCGAAGATAATGATTAAGAGCTAAATTTTATTGTAAGTGAGTTTACTCAAGTGATCTAAATCTCTTAGGAATCATACATTTTGCATCACTTGCATTTAAAATGGATTAGAATGCTTAAAGAATCATTTGCACTTTATTTGCACAAAAATGAATTTCTATGCACAAGTGCATCGGTAAATGATCTTCCAAAAACTATCAAACGGTTGAATTAAACTTCAAATAATATACCGTTAGTTAGATATGTGTCTCTAGTTTGCTACGGTTCAAACGGAACATAATTCCGATGCATAGAACTTTTTCTAGAGCCTTTTTAGTACAACATGTTCAGATGTGCGTTTTCTGCATACACGTCACATTAGACAAATTCCATAAAATTCATCTTAATGTTTTTGGAGCTGAATTTTTACAGAAGCTAGATCTATGTGTCTAGTTTATGTATAAATTTACGGATCATGATTTGGAATTTTCTAGAGAAAGTTACGGCCAAAATACCAAGTGTCGTCAGTCTTGACTGATCATGCACATACTGAAACCAGGGAGCTCCATGCCGGTCCCCATGCCGGTTTGCTCGCCGGTCTCCATGCCGGTTTTAGCTGAGCAAATAATGCTCTCTGGAACCAGGGAGCTCCTCGCCGGTCTCCTCGCCGGTTTGCTCGCCGGTCCAACGGCTAGTTTTTTGAACGTTATGTTACCGTTGGAGCCCTAGACCGGTATGCCGGTCCCCTCGCCGGTTTGCTCGCCGGTCTCGCTGGAAGTTGGGGAAAGCTTTGCATTTTGTTATAAATAGAACCCCAACTCCTTTGCCTCAAGTTAGAGATCTAGAAAACCTTCATATACATTCTCTAAAAGCAAACAAAGAGTGTCATACACCTTCATATTCATAAACACTCATCCAAGCTCACACACACATCTTCCATATCATTTAGTGAGCTTAGAACACTTGGGTTTGCTCTCACACAATCTTCTCATTATTTGTGAGTGCCCAAGTGTGTTTTAATTCTTTCATATCAAAAACACTTGCGGTTTGTGAAATCCCATCGTTTGGGTAATTTGTAAAGGTTGTGAGTGCACCTACGTATAAAACTCAAACTTGTAAAAGGTTCGGAGTGTGCCTTGGCGGAAAACTCTTGGTTACGAGTCAACCACGGAAAACTCGATTTTAGTGGAAATCTTCAAGCGAGGCTTGGGGGAGTGGACGTAGGCACGTTTGGCCGAACCACTATAAATCGCGGTGTCGTATCTCTCTTTCTCTACTCTTTTATACATTTGCAAGTTTACTTATGCTTATATTTATTGATTAGAAACTTGCATATATGATATTTATTTACAAGAGAAAATTGACCTAAAACTCCTATTTGGTAATAAGAGCTTAAAATCGGTAAAGATTTTATAATTCCGCATTAATAGCGATAACCCAATTCACCCCCCCTCTTGGGTATAGAGATTTCTTGTCGCTAGTGCTTGTAGGTACTTTCAGTTATAACATCCGAATGGAATTAAAAGCCGTAAAGAAACAAGCTCCAGTACGCTAAAAGACAAGATACAATATATTATCAACCCATAGTTTAACTAACCTGTTGGCAGATTGAAAGAATGCAACAATGCTGAAGAATTTTGCGTTTCTGTCAGTAGATTTTCACAGGGAAGATACAATGATATATAAATACCTTCAATATAATACTACGTTACACATTATAAAAGCAAAAATACAAGGCTACTGCACTACGTACGCATTTTTACAAAAGATAAAATAAAAATAGATACCATATCCAAAGGCGTGGTTAGTAGTCATAAGGAATTAAAACGAGATACAAAAACAAGATGTGCAGATTATACAAAAGGATAAGATATCTAAGCAGCTTCAAAAACTAAGACAGCCATCTCCATGTGCTGACTAAGATTGCCAACATTACTACAACTCCAGCTACCCTGAACATAACAGAAACTGACCAATTTGAGAAGCCAGCCCGAAAGGTCTTTGAAGTATCTTTGTCCACCAAAATGTTGGCCTTTAATCTTCCATGTGTCATATAATCTGTAGTCAGTTCTTCAGAAATATTAATGTTTCCGCTCGACACTAGATGGGAATCTCCCTTTACCTCATACATTGCACTAGCAGCAGCATTAACAGTAAAAATCTTTTCAGCATCTGCTACACCCTGGACAATGAAATTTAATCAAATTCATAACCACATGTAAAGATATTGTCAGATCTTTTACAACCTCCATTTAAAAGCTTCTAACCTCTGCAACAATAGGTTTTGATTCGTCTTCCTCTGGCAAGCAGCTCTGAAGTCTAACTTGTCCAACTTGAAGTATACTCTGCAGCCTCAATCTTCTTGGAGCATCACCCTGCATCACAAAGCCTTGATTGTGTGGATGAATCTGTGGCTTGCGCATCCTGGTTCTGATACCAGGTGCAACAATATTACTGCTGCCAATTACATCCTGCTCGCAAGATTCAACATCTGCGCCGCAGAAGTCCCCTAAAGAATGTGAGTTTAATAAATTCGTCGATGACTCATCAAAACTATTCAGATAAGTCACAATACCGAAGTCTTCTGGAATTCTTTCCATCTGTAAAGTAGTCTCTCCTGCAATGTTCTCCTTAAAACGCAAACTGGTACACTCTGGATTGCGCTGCTGCATGCAGAACAATTACGTCAAGCAAATACTACCATTATAAAAACACAGCAAACAGATAAGTTTGTTAGCAAAATTTGAAAGAATATAATATAAAGAATAAACTTCACAAAATTATCATGTGGCTACCACTTACGAGAGCAAAGGTTAGTCCTGCATCTGATTCACTGTACGACCCAATGTCCTTAACAACGGCCATGTTACTTGGCATATCACTCTTGATGAATGAATCCGATTGAATGCCACTCTCATCAAACAAACTTTCATCTGAATTTTTAAGAAAAGATGCCACGAACTCTGTCATATAGGCATCTGATTCCAATGGTGGCTGCACATTCTCATCAAACGTGGTCAAGTCATTTCCGACAGGATGAGGCATGGAAGAAGATCCTTTCTCCCACAGAAAAGGTGAATGCCATGGAGGAAAGATGGTGCAATCAAGTGGCTCCAACATCACTTTATCAAACACGCCAAAAAAGTCTTCTTGAATGGCTTGATCAGTCTAAAGTGAGAAATATGAACTCATAAAATTATATTATTCCATTTCCCATTGTGCAAGATGCAGAAAATAATGGAATTGAGATTGAGTACATCATTTTCACCTCAGTAGCTACTACCGAGCTTTTGGTTTGACAATCAACTGGAGATTGCAAATTAGAAGTTCCTATCTCCGACGAATGAGAAACAGTGACCGAGCATTCAATATTTGTGGGTTTGCATTCTGGAGATGTTTGATCTAATGCAAACTCAGATTTGGCTGAAGTAGGAGACGAATGGCTTGGTTCCACTTCATCACAGCAGGAAACCTCAACACGCTCATCTTGTTTCTTAAACAAACGACAGAGCACAAAAGCACTCTGTAATACAAAATTTGACAAATTTAGTTGCATAATCACCTAATTCAAGCAATGTAATTCTACAAACTACATATAACAAACTTAACAGAAAAGTAGAGAGTGTAGCTACCTGGCCAGGTTTGGTGCCATCAAGATCATCCGCGGTTGCCCGGTACTCGTGCATAACCCAATTGGTTCTTTTACCTTTAGGAGCACGTCCCTTGTGAAATACAAGAGTCTTCTTCATACCAATTAAGTTTTTTCCAGACTTAATTTTGCGATCTTTACCAGTTGCTTTCCAGTAACCAGCTCCTGTAGCTCTATTCAATCTGTGCCCATTTGGGTACTTTCTATCCTGTGGGCAGAAGAAGAACCACTCTCGATCTATTGATTTTATAACCGATAAATCTACAAAAAATAAACAAAATAAACAAAATTCTAATATTATAAAAGTTAATATTGTGTTTATCTTAAAAATAATCACAAACAAGAACATGAAAAAGAAAAAATACTTGGCAAATCCCAAGGCTCCCATTTACAGATATCGATTTCGGAAATAACTCTGACTTCATCGTTTTTGCCGTTGATCTTCAATCTCAAATAAAAATCCACCAGTTCCTCATCCGTTGGTCTAAATCTAAACCCTAATGGCAGCGAATTCAGCGACAACACGGCCATCGCCAACAAACCCTAAAATCAAAATTCTGATTCTGAGACAAATTCACTACTACTATCGACTTTTATTTTTTAAAATTTCTCTTTTATTATATTTCGATTGTTTCGATTGCCCTCTTAATAAAAATGAAAAAACGAAACAAGTAAACTCACTTGTTTAGACAGACTTGCTGCTGCTGCTGCTGCTACTTCTATATTTAAAAAAACAAAAAACAAAAAAAACAAAAAACAAAAAACAAAAAACAAAAGAAGACCCCTCGTATATTCCGCTTGTACTCGTTTTCCATTTTCCGATTCCATTTCTACCCCTTATCATCGAACTGTTTCTTCGACAAAGACAAACGGCTATAGCTTTTCGAACAAGTTGTAAGTGGGGTTTTAGTCATTAAAAACTAAAAATTTAATTTTGGTTTGGAGAATGACATGTCGTGTGTACCAAAAAGGATGATAAAAGAGCCCTGCTTTCAATATTTTTATTTATTTGACCATCTGGGTTAAAATTTTGAGGAGATAAAAGACTATTTTTAAGAGAATAAAAAATTTATATCATCTCTTAAATTTAGTAAGTGAATTAGGATTTTAGTTTTTAAGAATATTCCTCGTTATTATCCCACTTAAGTTTCTAATGACCACACCCTTTATATTTAAGAGGAAGAAATGATGTTTACATAATAATCAACCTATTGATATGATATTATATGCATAATAATAAAGTAATTTACATTATACAATGAGGTATTTAGGAATATTGGTGGAGCAAATTCTCTAATATGACTCATTAAATTAAAAATGATATCTTTGGGGTAAATATAGAGAGCCCTAAGGGATAAAAAAAAAATTACAAAATAATGATAAAATAACTTTAAAAATAATGATATTTTAGATGTTAAGAAAAAATTTAAATAATAATAATAATAACTAACAAAAACTACATGGTGAGATTATTTTGTCACCCTTTTATACCAACTAGTCGGGATCCCGCGCGTTGCGTGAGTTCATTTTTTTTTTATGTTTTTTTAATTAATATGTGTGCGTGTTAATTTTTTAAATTATTTTTCCACTTGCTACATGTTTGTATTTTTCACTTAATAGTAACTCTAACCTACCCATGTACTCTAGCACATTTCTTATCATACATTGTAAATCTATGGCCGAATTTGGCAATAAAAAGAAATAATATGTTAGTCAGCAAATAAGTTAAAGATGTACATAAGAAAACTGGGAAAATTTGAAAATATAGAATTGAAATGAGGAAAATTTATGATAACATCATATAGCTAATTTCCTTTGACACAATGCATCAATAATAAGAAAATTAGGCAAAACAAAATATTTTCAGCAAACATATTTATGTTACTTTTGTCTACGATAACTAATTGTGGTACATTGTGCACTTTAAGAATCTTATTTCATGTGCTATATATATACACACATACTTACTTACTTTTCATCTTGCAATATATTTGGAAGCTTAAAATTATAAATAAATAATAATGACATGTGAATTAGGAATAGAAGTTATCATTTTGTATTTTTCCAAAATATTTTCATGTATCCACCATGGATGAACAATAATAATAATAACATGAGAATTGAGAATAGAATTTATCATTTTATAAAATTTTCCAAAATCTTTTCATGCATGCATCCACCATGGATGCACAATAATTTTTCAAAAAAAAAAAATTATAAAATACATGATTTTTTTGTAAATGTTGACATTTAATCATTTTGATCGTTGTTTGCATGTGTTTGATTCTTAGAGCAACATAACACATTGGACTGATTCTTCAAGTTTTGTGCTCATATCAACATAATAAATCAATAACATATGAAAATCACAAATTTCATTAATTATATTTGATGTATCCAATGACCAAAAACCAATAACAAATAACTTTATCAATATCAAAGCTAAATTAATGATAAATAATTTAATAAGTTTTATCTAAATCTTTCTTTATGCATTGAATCTCCAAAAATTAAGGGGAGAATGTTTAGAAAGCTTATTTTTATATATATAAAGATATCAATGCTAATCATAACAACAACTAACCAAAACTATATAGTGAGGTCGTTTCGTCACTCTTTTATAAAAATTTCAAAACTATTTTGGATTTCAAGTGTTTGGTTTTACATGTTTATTTAATCAATTCCATCTCAAATTAATAAAATTGATATGAAATTGGATTATGAAAATAAAATTAATGTTATTGGATAACATTAATTATTTATTTTAATCCAATTGGATCAATTGGATTAATCCAAAAACACACAAAGACTTTATTTTAATTTCATATATATCTCTACCATTGGATGATATTTTGATAATTATAAATATTTAATAATAGGTGTATTGGCTTGATTTAATTGGATTAAATCAAAATGATAGACATTGAACTAATTCATTAATTAAGTTTTATCTTGATTTAATTGGATTAAATTAAAGTGGTAGATGAAGGTGATTAGTCACACTTAATTATACATATTTGGATAAATTGGATTAAGCCCACATAAAAATTGATTAGAATTTTTATTAATTAAAAATTACATAAGTTTTACTATAAAATGCAAGTTTTAGCAAGTTCTTAATTAAAGCAAAACAAGCTAAAATATTCATTAAGCAAAGAAATATTAGCCTAAGTAAAGTTTTTATGGGAGAAGTTTCAGAAGTTCTCTACAATAATAAGGAGAAAAAAATTAGATCTTTGAATCAAGTTTGTTAGCTTTGGAAGTTTTTTACAACAATAAGGAGAAGAAGATTAGATATTCGTATTAAGCTTGCTAGCTTTAGAAGTTATCTACAATATTTCAACAATGAGAAGAAGATTGGACTTTCGAATCAAACTTGCTAGGTAAGTTTGATCTTCTCTAAAGTTATGTTTTCATTAGTGAGTTGTTATCATTAATGAAACATATAGTGATGTATTATGTATTGAATATATAATAATATAGCTTGATGTTGAAATTAGGTTAATGAATTGTGTATGAATGCTTTGGAAGCATAAACACAATATGCTTGTGATTGAGTCAAAATGTTCATGTTGGACACAGAACATTAAATTAGAGTTTAGAACTCTAGATGATAGCTTGGAGTTATGACTACCATTTTAGAATCATTTGACCACCTTTGAGTGACCAAGAATTATTCATGAGTCACTTTATTATGAGATTCTATTGGTTTAAGTTTTGATTCAAAGAAATACATACATGTATTTAGAATACATGTATGTTTGTTGTATAACATGTGTTGATGTTTGTTTTGTTGTTAAAATGGGATTTTATATGTATTGAAGTGTTTGAAGAAAATTGAAAGTGTTTTGAATTGGATTCAAGACAAATTTGCTCACTGTCAATATTTTACACAAGGTAGCGTCTCGACTCCGAACTTCAACGTCGCGACACTCAGCTCTCAGAGCTACAAGTATAGTATTTCATAAAATAATTTTTAAACTATACTTGATATTCATGGGTTAGACCTACTTTCGCTGCGCAGGGTACCGATCCGATCTTAAGGATCCCACAATCGCCCCAACATATTCAACTACTAAAATCATAATTGTTCGATCATTGTTTTTCAATACCTCCAATAAATGGAGGCTCCTCTAACCATGTATTTTCTGATGCCACCGACCACACCTCGATCCGATGTTGTTTGAGAAATTTATGTTTCTGAGGTGGGGACTAGTTTGGATTTTTGGTCGGAATTCGAAATTTGACTGTTGGATCTTAGAATGGAGCATACCAAATTGTTGTCATTGTCAATATGAGCATTTTGATATACATGTCCGCTGTTGAAAATTTCCGTGCAACGAGATCGATTTTAAAAAAACAGGCCCGTGTTCCTTGAAAAATGTGTCAAGCGAGTCTCGAGTTAGAACATTACCAAAATCACACTCAACAGAATCAGTTAAGATGGTCTAAGTATTTTCATGAGATCGACATCACGTGCATTAATGAGCTCAAACTCAAACTTTGTGTATTATCGAATTTTTACGTGTATTAAATTATCATTTCCAAAAACTTAAATAGTGTTAAATATTTTTTTGCGTTGTTGGAAAAAAAGTATCATTATATTGATGGTTTCCGATTATGTGGCTCCAGCTGACACATTGATTATTCACACTTTCTTTATAGTGTTTGATTCACGATCATGTTTGGATGACTGGTTAAGTGACACATTAATTATTCACAGCTCCCGTATTAAGTGTCTAGTTATGCAGCCACATGTGGTACTACTCAAATCTACCATTGATGTGTGACACATGACGATTTTCATAAAATGATTAAATAATATCAATGATGCATATTTTATTCCCATATATATATATATATATATATATATATATCATCGATATTTATACACACATGTATCTATATATTAACAAACCATGTAAGCTTTTGTAAAATCAATTAAGGTGAATACATTTAATTCCAAATAAACGTGTGGTTTGCTCACTCCTTAATTTCAACCATCCATGTATGACTCGGAATAATTTGGAGAGTGAAAAGTGTGGTGGCTCATTGAAGAATTTGGGTAATGTCGATGAGATTTCCTTACTAATTGTTTGTGGTACCTATTCAGAGTTACTTGACTTGTATCGTTAATAATTAGACTACAAAAATATTAGATGATGCATGGTTACTTCGGATTATTGATTAAATTTTTATACTTAAATCAAATAGGTGATCATATATAATTTTGGGATTTATTTTAAATAGATTTTACAATATTTTATATTAATTTATATTTTGAAATTCCCGGGTTATGTTTCTTATTTCTCTTGATTTTTTGATCATTTTAACTCCTCTTTGAAAATATTGTCGTCTAGTGTTAAAGTTGCTCTTTCAAAAAGAAAAAAAGGGTTGCTTTGACCTTTGTCTTTTATCATCTATTTCACCGACTTTTCCATGTAATTCTATTGGCTAATGTAGTGTGCGGTGTGATGTGAACAACACAAAAAAAAAAAAAAAAAATGTTATGGGGAAACACCGAAACAAAAGTAACAATAAAAAATAACAATATCCACTGACGTGGCCATCTGGGTTTATAAACAAGGAAAATGTTGAGCTCAACTGAGACCCCACAGGCCACAGCCCTACCGTATCAGCCTAAATGTTTGGATCCCACACACCGCACAAAAGTCAGAAAATTGAATCACTATGGGTAAATACGTAAAACCACTACGAGTTATATTTTTAGTGTGTATCGTTTGTAAACTAATAATGTGATGTCTTTCAAGAAAAAAAAAAAAAATACCAATAATGTGATGTCATGATTTTTCAAAATCAAATACAGAATTTTAAGGGGAAAAATTTACGTGGGGTCAATTGCCTACTCACTCTGTCCTTCGCTGTGGTCGGTGGCTGATGCTAATGTCACTCAAATCTCTTTTGTTTGTTCAAAAATGATTTAAAAATAAAGTGAGATTAGGAGATGAATAAATTTTTGTCTTTTATATTATTAGAAAAAAAAGTGAAATCATTATATTATAATGTATAAATACACCAAAAGAATAAAAAACTGTGTCCCCATTAGCAAGGATAATCCTGAGATTTTCGAGACTCAAGATAAATTTTATATTTTGAGATTCTTAATCATAATATAATTAAGAATCTCAAAATATAAAATTTATCTTGAGTCTCGAAAATCAAAATTTCGAAACCCTATCACTCTTCTTGTTTGTTGCATAAATTCGGAGATGAGGATTCCAACGGTACTATTTTGACTTCCAATGTCACAGATAGACAGTGTTGGTAGCATCAAAATGTGGTCAGCATGGAATTTTTCTAATTTTTTTAGTAATTAATTAAAAAAACAATAATTTAATATAATAATATTATTAAAATTTTAAAACATACATTAAAATAAGTACATGCATGAAAAGTCTTTGCTTCTCATCCTGATCATTTCGTTTATTGAATTAATGTTTTTTTGTTCGGATGTTGCCCAATTGAAGTGTTAATCTTGTCCACGAGCCTGGGAATATAAAAGGAGACAAAATAAAACCTCAGATACAGAAGGAACATGATCGAAGGTATGAATTAACTGGGAAAAATACAAAATTGTCTTTCTTTATGTCCATTATGTTCTAATAACTATTATCTAAATGGACATGTCCGTTAGGATCTTAAATTACACATAGGTTGAATACAATAATTTAAATAAAGATATAAGTAAATAAGTTTCATCTCCTTATAAATCGATTTTTAAAGATGAGTTCTGTCCGTGAGTTAACAATTTATATCAAAGAAGACACCACGTCGAGTATGGGGATCAAACTAGCTTCGTGATCGTTGTTACTAACTGGACAACTTGGGAGACTGCTACCCAAAGATAAAATCTATAAAGTCACCCATAATTGAATATGATAGATCATCGTAAACGTTGGTTGCCAACAAGATCTAGGTTGAGATGGTGAGTTTCCTCCGCTGGATCTACCTTTGTCATGTCAATCTGCGTCCATGTGAACACATCTTTATTCTTCCTAAGCATATCTACTACCTTCCCATTTTCTTTTGATGACAATGGGTTCCTACCAATACCTTCTTCTCTGGCTCTGCTTTGTCTAAAATCACCTCCTCGAGGTTCTCGATGGTAGTTTCTGGCCTATCTGGCTCGTCCTCCAAGTGCTTCAGGTAGGCTGGTAGGTAGGGATGAGCACCGGCTCTGGTTCTACCCGGAACCGGTTGGAATCGAACCAATTTTTCGGGTTTAGAACCGGAACCGGTGGTAACCGATTCGATTCTGGTTCCAAATTGAAGGAATCAATTTTTAACTGGTCAGGTTTCGGTTCCAAAATAACTAAAATCGGAACCGGAATCAGACCATAAAATCGGATTATGGAACAAAATGAGGAACCGATCTATGGAACTGAATTTAGAACCAGTTAGATAACCAAATTTAAAACCGAATTGAGACCCGATTTGATACCCAAATATTTGGCCAAACGTTTAGCAAACTTAAAAGTTGAAAGATCCGACGTCATCTGTTGTGGGACAGTTGCAGCCATTAAGCAGTTGATCTCCTTGTTCCTTTTTTATTCTACTCGTGTTAATATGAAGCCTTGTGTGACTTCATCATCTATTTTTGTGTGCTCTAGTAGGTGCAATATCAGACTCCTACCATGTCAAAACTGCATAAATATTACAGAACTCGAACTGTACATATTTTTATCTAGAGTGGTTATATTGAATTTTACCACAGAAAATTTTCAGCATCAAGTCCAAATTTACCTGAGAAACCTGATCAGCCAAATTTCCGATATTATATGAATACTGGAACCTGTAAATATAGAACTGATTGCAAGTTTCACCACCCAAAGGAAAGAATTGCTCAATCGGCAAGAAGTAATTAAGGTTAATAAGCAAGTCTTGGTGAATTTTACTATTGACAAGTTCAACGATGAAGTGTTGTGTGATGTAGTCCCCGTGCAAGTTGGGCATTTACTATTGGGGCGTCCTTAGAAGTTTGAAAAGAGAGTGATGCATGATGGGTTTCAGAACAAATATTTCTTTGAGAAAGATGAAAGAAAAGTTACACTGGTTCCATTGACACCCATGAGGTTTTCAAAGATCAAATAAAGATACAAGCTTCTGCAGAAAAAAACACCCAAAGGAGAGGCTGAGAGTGTGAGTAGAGTGGGTGAGGTAGAGAGTACCACACCAAGGAAAAATATAATGGTAGAGAGTTTCATGGTTTAGGAGAGTGAAATACTGAGAGTGAACAAAAGAAATAGAGTGGGTAAAGTTAAAAATAGTGTCTTTTCTAAAATGTGGGAAGTGAGAAGAGAATATTCCAAAAATAAAGTAATGATCATTCTCTTGTATAAAGAAACACTCTTTGGTTCTGAGGAAACTAACCCTAACACTTTTTTGCCTAGTGTGTTTGCTTCTTTATTGTAGGATTATGATGATGTGTTTGCAAAGGAGATACCTCATGGCTTACCACCACTTCGAGGTATTGAACATCATATCAGTTTTATCTAAAAAGTGGTCATTCCTAATAAACCAGCCTAATGTACTAATCTCGAGGAGACTGATGAGTGGTATTTATATCACTATTTCCCACTCATTTGACCTAATGTTTTGTATTGTTTCTCGAGATTTATGAACGTTTTGATGTGTTTTATTGTTATTTTGCAGATAAATAAAGTTTGGACAGCACTAGAGGCAATTTGGGGCAAAACCGGACAAAAATGCGTCAACAGGGATATTTCCGTGTTTTGCGCGTCGCGACGCTAGAACACTGCGCGCCGCGACGCCCAGCGTGAGCCGAATCTGCTAACATGCGCCTGGTCAACGGTCAACAATTTGAGAAGTTTTGACTTTGCTAAAATGCGCCGTGCCACGTGTAACCATCACATCCCATCTGCTAACATGCGCCGTGACACGTGTCATCATCATATGCTGCCGACACTCAGACTTGACACGTGTCGCCTCGTCATCAGCCATGTCAGCGGTCAACGAGTCAACCTTGCCACGTGTCATGCCACATCATCGTCCACGTCAGCAGGTCAACCGAGTCAACTTGCCACGTCAGCCTCAGCCAATCAGAACTTGACACGTGTCGCCACGTGTCGCAATCCTATTGTGCCGACAGTGAATAGTCAGCCGCCTTGCCACGCCATCGCCACGTCAGCGCCACGTCATCAATGACGTCATCACAATAATTGAGAATTAGCCGCCTTGACACGTGTCGCATGTACAGTCAGCCGCCTTGCTACGTGTCGCCTTCTCATTGTGCCACGTCGATGAATCCAGCGTCGCGACGCTGAGCGCCTTGGAGTCGCGACGCGCGAACAGTAAAAAATTTTGCTATAAATAGAGGGCGAATTTTCAGTTTTTTTACACCTCTCTCTCTCTTGATTTCTCTCTCTTGAGAGAGTTTCTCTCTCTAGAATTTTTATTTTTATTTTTTATTTATTTTTAGTTTGTAATTTATTTTAATTACTTTTTGTAATAATAGTAATTTAATTTTTACTTTTTACTTTTTACAGTTTTTACTATTCACCATGATGTTGTAACTTCCCCAGCTAGGGTGAAGGTAATTCTTTTACTGTTACTATTTAGATTAATCTCCCTTAAAAATAATATATTAACTATTTAAAATATTGACTTAATAAGGAATACCGCTATATTGGTCGGTTGGTAATTTAATTTTAATCTGGTTTAAACCTGACTAATCAAGGATACCGCCAGACTGGTCGGTTGGTAAATTTATTTTTGGTTCCGCCTTAATGGCTGGTTGGACTTAATTTGACTTAATCAGGATACCGCCAGACTGGTCGGTTGGTAAATTAACACAAGTTTATATATTATTTTATGGGAGATATCTAAATTAGTAGTAGTAAAAGTAATTCCTTTTACCTTAGCATTTTATTTTATTTTACTTTTCAGTATTTTTATTTTATGTATTTTATTTTTATAGTCCTAGTTATGTGTTAGTTAATTAGGGGTTGTGATGACTTTTAATATCACCGGTTTATAAGGGATTATTTTAAAGTTGGGTAATTTAAAGGTTTATTTATTAAGTCTTAAGTTTATTGATTCTTGTTGTCTGATCACCAATAAGATTGATATGGTAAATCTAAAATGAACTAGACATAGGGATTTTAGGTTTCAGCCTTAGACTTAATAACCCACGATCTTCCTTGAGGATAGATAACCCTTAATAGATTTCCTTACAGGATAGGAATATACCTGTCGGGCGGGGTAGCCATAATTGGAACTTAACCTTAATAAATCCAGATAATTTGGTTGACATAGACATATGGTTCAATTGGGTTAAACTGGGTATTTGTGTCTGACCATCGACAGAGGCTTACACATAATTTAGTGTTCCAGGTTAATAAATCAATATATTACCAACTATAAAATAATCACTTCATCTTTTAAATGATATTAGAATGATTCACAACCTTAGATCTTTGTGTCTTTTATTTTCCTTAGTATTTTCTTTTATCTTTTTTATTTATTTAGCAAATCTACAATCAACCAAATCAATCAAGCAATCAATTCTCTTCTCCCTATAATTAGATATTTGTAAATAAATAGATTCAACAATTAATAACAACAGTAGGAATTAAGTCCTCGTGGGATCGATATTTTTATACTACTTGAACGATACGTGCGCTTGCGTTATACGTGTGTGTTTACGCCGGTCAGAGACAAATGAGCTTCAAAGGCAAGTAGATGAATTGATGAGCAATGGGTACGTATAGGAGAGCAAGACTCTGTGCGCGGTTCCGGTCTTACTGGTTCCCAATAAAACTGGCACATTAATTTTTATTTCTTATGTAGGTGAAATAATTCTTTGGATGTATAACTAGAAAAATGGACGTGACATTTGGATTTTGGAGGTAAAAAACTTAAAAGGGTGTTCGAACAGTGTATAATTTCTAAAATTCCAACATTGCGCAATTTTCGTATTTTGGCCATAACTTTTTACTCCGATATCGAATTGAGGTAATTCTAGTTCCAGATGAAAGAAGAATCAAATATCTACAACTTTATTATTGAAAATAGTTTTTAGTTTTGAGATTTTTAAGACCGAAATTGATGAAAAATCTAAAGTGTGTTATGTGTAATTATTAAAGACTAAAAAAAAGATATTGCCGCTCCACCTTTCGATGGATTGGCAATTCTTTTGAAAATATTACAACATGAAAAACCATATTTTGGTTTGTCATGTTGTGTTTTGTATTTTACATGCAACCTTTGAAAGTTGCATGCGAATTTGTTGAAGGAGGTGCAGAGTATCCTCTATAAATAGAGGATGCTCAGCACCTTATTTCCTCAGTAAATTTCCACAGGTCTCTCTAAGACTTTGTGGGATGAGCTCTTGTATGTATTTTTCTTTTATAATTTATTTTTCTTTTATTAATAAAGTTATGAAAGTTTTTATTTATATATTGTTCTGCTAATTTTTATCATGCTGCGGTAAATGGTAAAGATAGTGATCGGTGAAATCACACACGTAACGCAAGCATACGTATCGCTCAAGTAGTATAAAAATATCGATCCCACGAGGACTTAATTTCTATTGTTGTTATTAATTATTGATTCTATTTATTTACATGTATCTAATTTAAGGGAGAAGAGAATGATTGCTTGATTGGTTGGTTGAATGTGGATTTGCTAAATAAATTAAAAAAACACAAAAGAAAATACTAAGGAAAATAAACAAAAGATACAAACATCTAGGGTTATGATTCCACACAATATTATTCTAATGATGAATTGATTTTCTTATATATGTGTAATAAATCAGTTTGTTAACCTGGAACACGAAGATATGCAAAAGCTTCTATCGATGGTCAGATGCAAACACCCAAAATAACCCAATTAATCATATGTCTATGTTAACCAAGTTACCTGAATTCATTAAGTTCAAGTTCCAATTGTGGTTACCCTCACCCGACAGGTATATGTCTATCCTGGAAGAAATCTACCTAAGGGTCACCATGCCCTAAGGTGAGATTGTGAGCTATTGAATCTAAGGCTGAAACCTACTCTTTCACAAGTTCATTTTAAGTTTACCCCATCAATCTTATTAACGGCCAGTTAACAAGAAGCATTAAGCTTAAGATTCAATAAACAAACCAAAGTATTAAACATAAAATAATTAAATCAATTATTAAATTCATGAATATTGTGCTTCATCACTTCCCTAGAATAAAAATAAAATGCTGGGGGTTAGGAGATTCACCTTTAATATTTCAAATGTAGAAATCTCACATTATTATAATATAGAAATTATCAGTGTTACCCAATTAAGTCAAACCAACCATAAATGTGGTGTTATATTTGTCCATAAACCAGCTATATAGGCGGTAATCATCTGTCATCTAAAGACTGACCATATAGGCGGTGTCACATAATGTCAAATAAATAAAATCAGCCATTAAGACGGTATCAACTTTATTCCATATTAAATTATAATTTCCATATTATAAATTAAGTGAGATTAATCTACCTTATCATATTAAAGGTTTCACCCTCCCCCAGCGGAAATTAATTACTAAATGTAAAAGAAGAATAAAAACACTCAAACTATTATTACTACTAAAATAAAAATAAAAATACATTACAAAATTAATAAATAAAACACACAAGATACAATCCTTAATAAACCAAGGAAAGTATGAAATTTACAAATGAAATGACCTGTTATTTATAGGTAAAATTTTGCCTCCACCAAGTTCTCCCCCAATTTCTCCATAAATTTCTCAACCAATTTCTCCACCAAACATGGCACCAAACATGGCATAAAATATGGCACCAAATCCTCCACCAAACATGTGGAAGTTTGACAATTTTCATTATTTTATTTTTTTTGTTTTGAAAATGACTTTAATAATTACACATAACACACTTTCGGATGTTTTATTAATTTACGTCATGAAAAATTTAGAATTCGAAAATATTATGATGTCACAGTTGTAGATCTTTGAGTCTTATTTAATCTGGAACTTGAATCATCTCAATCTGACATCGAAGTAGAAAGTTATGGTAAAAATACGAAAATTACGCAAAGTTGAAATTTCCGAAATTGTACTTCGTTAGAACACCATTTCAAGTTTCCAACCTCTAAAATCCAAATGTCATGTCCAATTTTTGCCCTTATTTGTTCCATATTTCGTCCTGATTGATTCCATTGAGTCCCGATTTTATTTTATCTACAAAATAAACAAAAATACATCAAAAAATTCATAAAACGCGAGAAATCATACAAAATATTAGGTCGAAAGGGCGATAAATAGTGATATATTTTCCGCTCATCACACCCCAAACCTAACATTTTGCTAGTCCTCGAGCAAAATAATAAAATAAAATAAATAGCTGAAACTAAATTAAACTAAGTTTTTTTCGTAGGGATCACGGTTACATTTAGCGTATGCAACAAGCCTTTAAACCCCTATGTGTCCCTAGTGGACGAGTTTTAGTCTCGTGTGGGCTTACAATAACGATACCCACAAACGTCAATCAGATGCACACAAAAACAAAAAGACTAAAGAAACAAGTTAGTAACTAAACGAGTGAAATTTCTTATCCAAGTTAGTAGTTATTTTCTTTCTTTCTAAATTACTAAATAAGTAAATTCTCCGATTATTTTTACAATTCTCCATATACACAACCAACAAGGTATTAATCAAATCATTGTGCCCACAATATTCTTAAGTGTAGTTGAAAAGAGAGTAATATTTTTGTCCTAAACTTATATCATAATTCACACATTTTTAATAATGTAATTTTTATTTTTATTTTTTATTTAGTTTTTTTTATAACATCTTTAATCCATGTAGCGAGCTTTGGGCCACTGACTCCCAAACCAGTTGGTTCTTGGGCACTAGGTGTTAAGACACCCCTACGGACTTAATTACTCGGATCTCAGATGTCTCTCTTTTTCTTTTAATTACATCTTCAATCCATGTAGCGAGCTTTGGGTCAGTGACTCCCAAGCCAATTGGCTTTAGGGCACTAGGTGTTAAAACACCCCTACAGACTTAATTACTCGGATCTCATATTTTTTTATTAATATACACAATATTTTTTTTATTCCATTACTCTTTTTTTAGACCCTTCCTCCAATTAAACTAGAGCACTGAATATTACAAACTTTTCACTTACAACTCATGTCCATATGTTACCATACATGTTGATAATACCTGTAAACTGAGCATATGAAGATCCAATTTAATCAGTTTTATGGAGAATTCATAAATTAAATAATTCAAAAATAAATAAACAAAAATTAACTTGTTACGAAATAGGTTGAGATACGTCTCAGGAGTGGAAATTCCTTACACAACTTTCTCAAACACAATTCCACCTGGTTAGTCAAAAAATTTTAAACAGAAGATAAAAAAAAATTTCAAATTTACACAGAACAACAACAAAATAAAAATAACAGAACAAATAAAAACAAGCAAGTCAAATATTCCCTCCCCCAAACCTAATTGAGACATTGTCCCCAATGTCTGAAAAAGAAGAAGAAGGGTATAGAAGATATCACCTGGTTAGCGCGGATTTGACAATTGCATTTATAACTAAAAATTACCGATTAAGATCTAAATCTAATTTATACTTCTTGCCACGATCGCTATTAGACCAGTTCAACTTGGAAACAATTGGGTCGATTTTTTGTTCATAGGCTAAGAGTTGGTCAATTAATTCATCGACTTTTCTTGCAGTTAGGAATATATCTTTTACCGGTTTCGAGATAAGCCCGAGTTTGTTAGCATCTGCAGGAAATACAAAAAGAAAATCGAAAAATCCATCCACATTAAATAGTCCAATGGATTTCTGGTGGATGTTCAAATTTTCCCATGATGCAACTGTGAATATTTCTTCCAGCATACCTAGCCCTCCTAGTGAAGTAATGAAAGCTTCAGCGTGATTGACCATTTCAATAAGTTGTTCAGACATGCCTGAAACAATGTATTCCTCTCCATTTGAGTCTTCAATGAGCTCTGTCTTTGCTAATGGTTTTGGAATGATTCCCAGAACATGGCTGCCACCTTCTTGCACGGCTTTTGAAACACATCACATTAATCCAAGATTGCCACCGTCATATACTAAGTGCATGTTTCGTTCCGTAATAATTCTCCCCAATTCTTTTACAGCCTCCATAAATTCTGGTTTGGACCCTGAGTTAGATCCACAAAACATACAGATATGAGTTACTCGTAGCTTGGAAGTAGTTTCCATTTCTCACTTATCTAAATTTTTATCTGGATGTGTCGAAGAGAGAAATGACGAGCTGAATTTATAGATCCTAAAAAAGGGGGTGAGTAAGAATAGCACTAGTACCTGCCAAATGACAATTATTAGATGAACGTTCAAATAAATCAAAGTAATTATTTAAGCCAACAGAATTGTGTACGCTATACGCTACTCGATTGGTATATAAATCCATTAGGATGCGTCTCAAGAATCCATTCCTTACTCAACCATCACTAATGAATTAAATCTCATCTTTGTGATTGTCAAACACCATTCCTCCTGTCTTGCTCTGCCTTAAATGCTTCGTTTGTGTTTTTCCCTACAGAAATAACACACAAAATTAAAAAAATCTGCAACATGTATACACAAAATACAAATAAAAATTTAAATGAAATTTTTTTTTTGCATGGGTTGCCTCCTTACTAGCGCTAAATTTAACGTCTTCAGCCAGACGTGACTGAAGTTTATCTGTCAAGGAGGTTTCAGCGTGGTTTTGGATGTCCGATTTGAAGGGTCTCTTCCAACGGTAAAGTGGCAAAAAGAATTTTGTCTCATTCAGTGCTTGTGCCACCTTTTTAAACTTTGTCGCTCCAGTGGTTCCTGAAAGAAAAGAAAGAAAATCAGGTGGTCTCGTATGGTGTTTGACTTTGAATGGGAGTTCCATTCTGTCAAGCTTCTGGGCATTGTCTTCGATTTATACTCCCAAATACAGTGATGTTTCTCCTGAAGTCATTATATTTTTATTATGGTCAGATATTTTCTCCTCCATTTTCTCTAATTCTTGCTCCATTATTCATCATATATTTATTTCAGAATTTCATTGTTTAGCTCATCATCTGTCATCTGTGAAATACATGCTCCATATATGTCAGCGTGAGGATGTAAAGATATGTCTGATTGTAGGTTTTTATCCTCTGTGGTTGGTATGAACGGCTCAGATAGCTCTTCTTCAAACAACTTTGCAATGCATGATCCAAGATCTTCATTTTGAGGATGTATAGTTTCATCATCACTTGTTGGTGTAGTTGGTACAGACAGCTCTGCTACTTGTTCATCCTCAAAGTCCGATGAATAATCAAGATCAAATTGAGATTCTGTCTGTTCGGGCACCTGAACTATTACCTCAGATTCTTGATACTGCCCAGCCTCTTCCTCTGTTAATGTGTCATCATATAGTGCTTGGTACTCAAAGGCTTCGTCAGTGTTGTTTGAATTTTTTCCGTGAGGTATGTAGTTCTGGTTGTTGATTATTTATCTCAATTCATTTGTCAGCTTCTGTAAGGTTTTTATGTGATCCAGAAACGTTGTATCCTGTTCAACTTCCTGTTTCTCGAGCCTATTTATCAACTGTCTTCCCACTGATGGTTTTGGTCCTTGAAGATCGTAAGTTGATGGTGGATAAGATGGAAAATATGGTTCAGTGAAATATGTTGATCCATTATATGAAGGTCTCTGATAGTTTTGCCACCCTAAATTGTAGAGGTATATGCATTGATCGCTCGGGTGGTTACCATCACATATTTCACATCTACCTATTGTGTCATGTTGAGCAAATATTGTATTGATTGGTTCTGACATCCGGTGATAGTTGTTGGGCTGGACAACAGGCCTCAGAAAACTGGATTGTTGCTCCCTGATCTGGGGTGTATCTTTACCTTGTAAAGCTCGTAATTCTTTTATCACCTAATGAAGATCCATTTCCAACCACCTGAAAAATAAAAGAAAGAAAAAAAAATTACAGATAAAAATAAAGAAAATTAGATACAAGCAAATTAGATAGCTTCAAAATTAATAACGCAAGAAAAATAAGTCCCCGACAACGGCGCCAAAAACTTGATCGGTGAAATCACACATGTAACACAAGCGTACGTATCGTTTAAGTAGTATAAAAATATCGATCCCACGAGGACTTAATTTCTATTATTGTTATTAATTATTGATTCTATTTATTTACAGGTATCTAATTTAAGAGAGAAGAGAATGATTGCTTGATTGGTTGGTTGAATGTGGATTTGCTAAATAAATAAATAAAACACAAATGAAAATACTAAGGGAAATAAACAAAAGACACAAACATCTAGGGTTATGATTCCACACAATATTATTCTAATGATGAATTGATTCTCTTATATATGTGTAATAAATCAGTTTGTTAACCTGAAACACGAAGATATGCAAAAGCTTCTATCGATGGTCAGATGCAAACACCCAAAATAACCCAATTAATCATATGTATATGTTAACCAAATTCCCTGAATTCATTAAGTTCAAGTTCCAATTGTGGCTACCCTCACCCGACATTTATATGTCTATCTTGGAAGGAAATCTACGTAAGGGTCACCATGCCCTAAGGTGAGATAATGAGCTATTGAATATAAGGCTGAAACCTAAAACCTCTTTTCCAAGTTCATTTTAAGTTTACCCCATTAATATTATTAACGGCCAATTAAAAAGAAGCATTAAAAGCTTAAGATTCAATAAACAAACCAAAGTATTAAACATAAAATAATTAAATCAATTATTAAACTCATAATTATTGTGCTTCATCACTTCCCTAGAATAAAAATAAAATACGGGGGGTTAGGGGATTCACCTTTAATATTTTAAATGTAGAAATCTCACTTTATTATAATATAAAAATTATCAGTATTACTCAATTAAGTCAAACCAACCATATAGGCAGTAATCATCTGTCATCTAAAGACCGACCATATAAGCGGTGTCACATTACGTCAAATAAATAAAATCCGCCATTAAGGCGGTATCAACATTAATCCATATTAAATTACAATTTCCATATTATAAATTAAGTGAGATTAATCTACCTTATCATATTAAAGGTTTCACCCTCCCCAGCGGAAATTAATTACTACACGTAAAAGAAAAATAAAAACACTCAAACTATTATTACTACTAAAATAAAAATAAAAATACATTACAAAAGTACTAATAAAACACACAAGATACAATCCTTAATTACTATTTAAGAAACTAAGGAAAGTTTGAAATTTACAAATGAAATGGCTTGGTATTTATAGGCAAACTTTTGCCTCCACCAAGTTCTCCACTAATTTCTCCACCAATTTCTCCACCAAACATGGCACAAAAATATGGCACCAAATCCTCCACCAAACATGGAAGTTTGACAATTATTATTTTTTATTTTATTTTATTTTTGTTTTGTAAATGACTTTAATAATTACACATAACACACTTCCGGATGTTTTATTAATTTATGTCATGAAAACGTCAGAATTCGAAATTATTATGAACATCACAGTTATAGATCTTTGAGTTTTCTTTAATCTGGAACCTGAATCACCTCAATCCGATATCAGAGTAGAAAGTTAAGACCAAAATACGAAAATTACGCAAAGTTAAAATTTCTGAAATTGTACTTCGTTAGAACGCCATTTCAAGTTTCAAACCTCTAAAATCCAAATGCCATGTTCATTTTTTGGCCTTATTTATTCCATATTTCATCCTGATTGATTCAATTGAGTCCCGATTTTATTTTTTCTGCAAAATAAACAAAAACACATTAAAACGTTCATAAAACTCGAGAAACCATACAAAATATTTGGTCGAAAGGGCGGTAAATAGTGATATATTTTCCGCTCATCAGTTAGTGGTATGAAAATATAGGTGATTTTTATTTATATGATATCTTTTAATTTGTGATAATTTCCCAAATAAAATTCACACTCTTTCTAGTTTATTTAGAACTCTTGACTAGCTGTAGACAATCCCCGATTGGCACAAATAATACTTGAATCCCATAAATGAGAGAGAGTGGACTATTAAAGATCTGGATTAATTATAGACAATAAGGTACTGCCTATATGGTTGTTTTATATATTTTCCATAATTCAGTACTTAACTGACTTGTTATAGACAAATGTTATCACCGCCTTTATGGCTGGTTTTATATATTTTGGCATATTTAGTACTTTTGCAGGACTAATTATCAATAGGACGGATCATATGTGTTGGCATAAATAATACCTGATAATTATGAAATAAATTGATTAAGAAATAATTATAATTTATATTTTTATAAAAGTAAAAATTATTTATATTTAAAATATCAATAGTGGATCTCCTAACCATACTATTTTATTTTATTAGTTGAATTTTTATTTTATCTTATTAAATTTATTCCCTATGGATCGACCCCAGACTTACCGGGTTATTTTATTACTTCGACACTCTTATATTTAGGAGTAAAGAACCACTTTGTGAGTGTGTCAGATGTCGTAGATTGTAGAGCAGTCAACAATATTAGTGTAAAGTATCACCACCCAATCCCAATAGTAGATGATATGTTAGATGAATTATATGGTGCTTGTTTTTTTTTTTTTTTGGCTAAAATTGATCTCAAATGTGGATATCATTAGATTAGGATGTGGAAAGGGAATGAATGGAAGACTAACTTTAAAACTAAATATGGCTAATATGAATCGATTGTGATACCATTTGGGTTTACAAATGCCCATAGCACTTTTATATGTCTAATGAACCATGTTTTTCGTGTTTTTTTAAGGTAAATTTATAATTGTGTATTTTGATGACATTTTAGTATACATCAAGAATTTAAATGAGCATATAGGACATTTACGTTATGTGCTAGATGTTTTTAAGGAAATAATTGTTGTATGCTAACCTTAAAAAAATGTAGTTTTTTCATGGAAAATGTGGTATTCCTATGGCATGTCATTAGTGCTCAAGGCATTGAGGTCAATAAGGTAAAGGCCAATGTTATTCGTGAGTGGCCTACACCTAAGAGCATCACTGAGGTTATGAGTTTCCATGGTCTAGCTAGTTTCTATATGAGGTTTGTGAAAGATTTTAACATCATTGCAACACCACTCACTGAAGTTATAAAGAAAAATGTGGGTTTTCATTGGGGAAACAATAGAGTGCATTTACACTTCTTAATGATCGTTTATGTACCACTCATATTTTAGTTTTGCCTAATTTTAACCAAACTTTCGAGATTTAGTGTGATGCTTCAAGTATTGACATTGGAGCAGTTCTTATGCAGGATCGACGTCGTATAGCTTTCTTCAGTGAAAAGTTAAATGGCACAGCTTTGCGGTACCCGACCTACGACAAAGAGTTTTATGCCTTAGTTAGAGCTCTAGAGACTTGGCATCATTATCTATGGCCAAACGAGTTCGTGATTCACATCGATCATGAATCCTTGAAGCATATCAAAGGCCAAGGAAAGCTTAACAGAAGGCATGCCAAATGGATGAAATTCGTAGAGACATTCCCATATGTCATTCGGTACAAGAAAAGTAAGGAGAATTTGGTTGTTGACGCATTGTCATGCAAGTATGCACTACTTACGTCCTTGAGTTCTAAATTTCTAGGTTTTGAATTTATAAAGAATTTTTATGTGAGCGATAATGATTTTGTTGAGATTTACAATGCATGTGAAGATGACTCATATGGTAAATTTTACAGACAAGATGGCTTTCTATTTAAAAAAATAAATTATGTGTGCCTAGTTGTTCCATGTGTGAGTTATTGGTGCGTGAAGCACATAGTGGAGACTTATAGGTCAGTTTGGTGTTAAGAAAACATTGGAAATCTTGCACGAACAATTTTATTGGCCTAAAATGAATAAGCATGTCATGCGCATCTGCGATGGCTACATTACTTGTACGAAAGCAAAATCTAAAATACAACAACATAGGTTTTGTACACCGTTACCTGTTCCCCAAGCACCTTGGGTAGATGTGTCTATGGATTTTGAGCTAGGATTGCCTAGATCTCGAAAGAGATGAGAATCTATTTTTGTTGTGATTGATCGTTTTAGCAAGATGTCACACGTTATTACATGTAATAAATTATATGATGCCACACATATTGTTGACCTATTCTTTCGAGAGGTTGTACATTTACATGGAATGCTTAGAAGTATAGTAACAGACATTGATGCAAAGTTCTTAAGTCACTTTTGGAAAATTCTATGGGGGTAAGATGGGAACTAAACTTTTGTTTTCCACCACTTGTCACCCATAGACTGAAATCATCAATAAGACTTTGTCTCCATTCCTCCGTACTATTATTTCTAAGAATTTGAAGTCATGGGAAGAATGTTTGCCTTTAATTGAGTTTGCATATAATCGTAGTACTCATTCCACTACTTATTATTCTCATTTTGAAATTATGTATGGTTTTAACCCACTAACTCTTCTAGATTTATTGCCTTTGCTCATTGATGAGAGGGTTAGTCTGGATGGTAAGCGCAAGGTCGACTTGGTCAAGTGTATTCATGATAAGGCATTAAAGCACATTGAGAAAAAGAATAAACAATATGCCTCGCACGCCAATAAAGGAAGACTGATAGAAACCTGCCTGAAACAAAGCCAAGCAAACCCATCCACGTGTTCTAAGCCCCAAGAACCGCGAATCTTGATTTTGTAAGAACAAAATCCTTCCAAGATCAAGTCCAAACCTTAAGGAACCTTACCCTTAAGAACCTTTCTTTATTTCTTTGGAGAATCCTGAACAATGATACAGCGCCATAATGCTTGCCACACGTTGATAAGCTTTTGTTCCGTAGAACCAAGGAAGAATCCACTTCCTCAATATGACACAAGTCACTTTGTTTTGTAAAAAGATATATTCTTAGTTAATTCCCAATTACAATGAATAATACCAATTTAAATAGGTGGATAACCCTAATTCTACCCAAATATAATAAAACCCTAATAAAATAAACCCAATAACATATAAAATACTTGAAAATTTCGTGCATGGGCTTTGTAATATAATTAAAGTTCAGCCCAGCACTTAAACAACACATAACCTTAAAAAAATATAAAATATAAAAACCGTAGGGATATGTTGCATCCTAATTTTTACCAATCATAAGTCCGACCTGGACTTTGATGTAAGCCACAAAGTTGTAGAGCTACAATTTCTCTTTCCACTGCAACTTGAATCATAAAAATCAGATATCAGACGAGAAAGTTACGTCCAAAATACGAAGACTGCGCAAATCCCGCCACTGCTAATGCACCATTCGGAAATAAAGTCCATAATCAATCAAGGCAGCCCATGCACGTCCAAGACCTATTCCAATATTGCTTTAGACATAATAAAGGCTTCACATAAAGTCTCATGCATGGACCAAACTCTAGAACCCAAAGAGTCTTCCAAATCCACCAAAATGGCCCAAATACACCAATTTGACCAAGCCATGCAATCAACCACAACTTCAAGTTAACTTGGCCCAATAAACAGAGCTTATTCTGGATCATATCATTCCCCCTCTCTTGAAAAGGATTCGACCTCGAATCCGAACCCAGGTCATAGATAAAAATGACAAGATTAATGTGACGAGAATCCTGGAATAAAATAAAATCACATGGAAAAAAATGGTTAAGGTGAGCAAAAGTCAATAAAGCCAATGAATGATTTTTTGTCCTCATGTCCTCACAACCAACATCAGATGCTCCATATGATATTCACCCTTAGTAGTAACGTCAAGCAGCTCATTGGCATCATGAACAACCAAATCATGATCACTAATGTTAACATGCATATCAATATCATCACTATCATCGACACCATCAACCACCTCACTCTTATTTATTGAAACATCAACATGTTTCATTTCATTACTCAAGGCTACGCTCATATCTTTCTTTAACTCACATTTTGCTAATGTCTTTTTCTCTATCAATTCTGGAAGCTCTCCTAGTAACATTCCAAACTTTGTAATCGCACTTTTCTTTTTAGCCCACTCTTCTTCACTCCTCTGCATGTACAACTCTTCGTTATAGACCTCTTGTAGGGTTAAAGGAGCAAGCTTGATAATTTTTCCATTATACCTAAATTTGGATATTCTCATCCATATCATGTACAACTCTCATCTGCATGTACAACTCTTCGTTATAGACCTCTTGTAGGGTTAAAGGAGCAAGCTTGATAATTTTTCCATTATACCTAAATTTGGACATATTCTCATCCATATCATAAACTAATTTATTGAATTTATACCAAGGCTTACCCAATAAAATATGTGAATGACACATAGGAACCACGTCACAAACTACTTGGTCAACATACTTCCCAATTGTAAAATTTACCACAACCTGCTTAGCAACCTCGAACTCTCCAAAATCAATCATCCACTTATAAGGTCTATCAAGAGGTATCAATGGTAATCCCAATTTTTCCACAAGGGTAGTGCTAGCTAAATTTGTGTGATTCCCTCTATTAATAATCATACTATACACTTTACTATTGATAAAGCATCTCGTGCGAAAGATAAATACTCTTTTGTCCATCAAATTATTTATATAAATCAACCCCTTACTTGAAAGATACCAATAATGAGGAAAGACTCAAAACAATCACTAAGAAAATATGAAAACAAACACAAAGAAAATGACTAAAAAAAAAATACCAAAAGTAAAACAAGAACACAAACTGAACTGAAACTGGACAAAATTCGTAACTATTGTTTGAAAGAGATTTTGAGACTCAAAACTTAAACGGACAGAGTGTGGACAATCACTAACGAATTCCTCTCCTCGATTAATTATAAATCAATATATTATGGGTCTCGTAACTCCTTCTATATCAAACGTTACAGCCGTTTTAAAATCAGTGCGCGGCTGAAAAATTCTGACCGAACTGATCCGAAAATTACAGATAAATTCGACCCTAATTGACTCAAAAACTCCAAGAATTGAATCCTATATGCTATTACCATGAAAGAAAATTATAATAACATCCAAGATTCGGTGATAAACATGAAAAACAGAAAGGAAATAATAATAAAAAATTGAAATGAGAAGAGACAAAAAAAAAAGGAATGCGAAGACTTCATAAAACGACAAAGAAAGAGAAAATCTTGACCTTGGAACCCTGAGCTCTGATATCAAATGATAAAAACCTGCCTGGAAAAAAGTCAAACAAACCCCTCCACGTGTTCTAAGCCCCAAGAACCGCGAATCTTGATTTTGTAAAAACAAAATCCTTCCAAGATCAAGTCAAACCTTAAGGAACCTTGCCCTTAAGAACCTTTCTTTATTTCTTTAGAGAATCCTGAACAGCGATACAGCACCATAACGCTTTCCACACGTTGATAAGCTTTTGTTCCGTAGAACCAAGGAAGAATCCACTTCCTCAAGATGACACAAATCACTTTGTTTTGTAAAAAGATATATTCTTAGTTAATTCCCAATTACAATGAATAATACCCTTTTAAATAGGTGGCTAACCCTAATTCTAGCCAAATATAATAAAACCCTAGTAAAATAAACCCAATAACATATAAAATAATTGAAAATTTCGTGCATGGGCTTTGTAAAATAATTAAAGTTTAGCCCATCACTTAAACAACACATAAGCTTAAAAAATATAAAATATAAAAACTGTAGGGATATGTTGCGTCCTACTTTTGACCAAGCATAAGTCCGAAATGGACTTTGATGTAAGCTACAAAGTTGTAAAGCTACAAGCTTTCTTTCCACTTCAACTTGAATCACCAACATCAGACATGAGACGAGAAAGTTACGTCCAAAATACGAAGACTGTGCAAATCCCGCCACTACTAATGCACCATTCGGAAATAAAGCCAAAAATCAATCAAGGCAGCCCATGCACGTCCAAGACTCGTTCCAATATTGCTTTAGACATAATAAAGGCTTCACATAAATTCTCATGCATGGACCAAACTCCAGAACCCAAGGAATCTTCCAAATCCACCAAAATGGCCCAAATACACCAATTTGACCAAGCCATGCAATCAGCCACAACTTCAAGTTAACTTGGCCTAACAAACACAGCTCATTCTGGATCACATCACAGACACCATGTGTCGTTTAAACCAGACAATTGAGTTTGGGTGCACATGTGCAAGGAGAGATTTCCAAAGAAACACCAATCCAAACTCTAACCGAGAGGCGATGACTTATTTCAGATACTTGAGAAGATCAATGACAACGCCTATAAAGCGGATCTTCTAGATGAGTGTATTATTTATGCTTCATTTAATATTTCTGATCTATCTTTGTTTGATACAGATTCGAAGTCAAATCCTTTTGAGGAGAGAGGGAATGATGAGACACAGGATGCAACCCATGATGCACAGGGACGTACCACCACTGTGCGTGTTTCAGAGAGCCCAATCACTAGGTCTCAAGCTAAAGGATTAATGAAGTAATTAATGGACTATTTCAAAGGGTCATATACGAATATTCACAACTCCAAGTGCGAGCCTCTACTACATTGCATGTGGGCTTGAAGATGGACGATCCTATGATAGTGAACCTTATTCAGGCTGTGGAGCAGCTTGACATTTAAGCCTACTTTAGCGCATTGATTTGTTTATTTATTATTATTTTATTTGGGCTTGACATTTGTTTTAATTCAGCCTTTTTATTTATATTAGCATATTACTTAGGTTTTATTATTATGTTTGGGAATTTGGTTAATCATGCATGTGTATGCATGTGGGGTTATCCTAAGTTAGTTTAGGATACACGCCTGTTGGCGTGTGGGCAGTTTTGTATTTTCATATTTTTGGATTAGGGTTTTGGTTAAAAGTTTCTTTATAAAAGGCTAACTTTGGCTTTGTTTTTGAACAACCTATCTTTTAATAAAATATATTATTTTCGTGAGCTTATGAATAACCCTCAACTTGTTCTCATTGAACCTGGGTTATCAAATATTTATCCCCCATGAGCACTCTGGGTTTCTGTTGTTTGTTCTTCAAATGTTCAGAGTTTGAGATCGAACTATGTTGACTTTCTTAGGAACGATCTCAATCTCGTGTGAGTTTGCTTAGCTTGTTCCTGGCAGGTTCTCATCAATATATATATATATATATATATATATATATATATATATATATATATATATATATATATATATGGGTTTTACCTGTTCCGCTTAAGCCCGGAAGGGGTGGTTTGGTGGTGGGGTTTCCAATGATTTCAAAAACAATTAGTGTCAGTAAAGACTTTTAACGACACTTGTTAATAGTGTTGGTAATTCCAAGATTAGAGATTACTAACACTAATTGTTAGTGTCGGTAATTTTCTAATACAACAATATCAATAATATTCTAACACAATATTATCAGTAATATTTTGACACGATAATATTACTAATACATTGATACTAAAATATTACTAAAATATTGATACTAAAACCTCACTATAATGTTGAAATAATTTTAAGTATCAGTATTTTATGCTACCATTTAGTGTCAGTAAATTATGTTATCATGTTATCTGATTTTTTTTAAATAAAAAAATTAAATATATATTTAATTTTTCCTGTTTTAATACATATATAAAATTTGAACTAACACAACCAAACACCACTAATACTGAAATCTAAACTCATAACCATCTCATAAATTCAACTTTGACGAAAACATTCCAGTGCATTAAGCTATTTCTCAAATTATCCATATGATTCAAAAATTCAATAAAGTAACCAGAATGCGTTTGAAACAGAGGATACATTTAAATGTTCTATATTTAAACACAAAATTACATCAACCACTTTCCAGATAACCAATCCTTCTAATCAGGTTCCATAAATTTCCTTGCTTAATGCCCTCATGAATTTCTGTTCCTATGACAAGTAAGAAGGTGTTAGGGCAGTTGTAGAATTCCAAGGGTCAGATCGGTGTCCCGTGTAGCAGAAATGGGTCTAATCCGTGGATATCAAATATGGTTATAATTTTAAATAATTTAATGAAATACTATATTCCATTACGAGTGTATAGGAAAAAACCGGGACTGAATCAAAGTTCGGAAGCTCCAGACGAAGCAAAACAAATTCAGCGCGCACAGTGCGCACTACAGTACATGCACGCACTATTCGTGCTACAGTGCGCGCACAGGGCCTTTTTTTTGTTTCATTACAAACAATACTTCAGCTCTCTAGAAAATTTCCAGAGAGCTTAAACAATTAGGGTATTTTACCCTAATTACTTCTAGTCTTCCCTAAACACTTCAAAAACATTCAAAATTAATTTTTTTAATTTCAAAACCAACATCAACATATGTTATAGAATAAAAATTAAGTTTTTCAAAATATCAAATATTTTTACAAAAACATAAATTTATTCTAAATACGCATTTGCGTAAATTTTGAATCCAATACACAAATCAAATTAAAATCCCAATAGAAATGTCTCGTGAATAATTCTAGGTCACCCAAAGGTGGTCAAGTGATTCTAGAATGGTAGTCATAGCTCTAAGCTTTAATCTAGAGTTCCAAACTCTAATTTTATGTTTATGTCTGACATAAATATTTTGACCCAATTACAAGAATATTGTGTTTATACTTATAAAGCATTCTAACACAATTTATTAGCCTTATTTCAACATTAAGTTATGTGATCATGCATCTAATACATAATTCATAAATTAAGAGAAGTTCAAACTTACCTAGCAAGCTTGATGCAAGATCCAATCTACTTCTTCTTAGTTAAAATGGTTGGAGAACCTCCAAGGTGTGCAAGATTGACATCAAGATCAAATCTTGATTTCCAATGCTAGCAAGCTTCACTTCAAGATCCAATCTTGATTTCTCCTAGATGCAATATTGTAGAGACCTCACAAGCTTCTCTAAAAAACTTCTCTAAAGCTTGCTATTTATAGCAAAAGTTAGGAAATTTTTAATTAATAAACGTTGTAATCAACTTTTAGGTGGGCTTAATCTAATTTGTCCAAATATGTATAATTAAGTGTGACTAATCTACATTGTCTCCCACTTTAATTTAATATAATTAAATCAAGCCCAGGATTAGGAAATGGATTAGTTCAATGTTTGCCACTTTGATTTAATCCAATTAAATCAAGCCAAAACCACATATTATTACATACTTACAATTACCATAATATCCTCAAATGGTAGAAATAATTATGATTTTACAATTAAGCCATTGTGTAATTATTGAATTAATCCAATTAGGATAAAGTAAATAATCAATGTTATCCAATAACACTTGATTATCTTAGTTGATTATTATAATATCAAATATTATCTTTTATCAAAATTAATTGGCTACCCAAGTATTCAACGACTACACTTCATATCAGGACTCTTTAAGTTCAGACACATTCGTCTTATAAGCCTACCTAATATGTACGCAATTCAGCCACCTCCAAATTCACGAAGAACACGAACGAACTTTCTAAACTATACAAGTTGAGGTTGTCACATATGTTTAATAAGCCATCCGTCGTAGGCTATCCGAGTTATGCTTAGGAAGCATAGAATATACCGTCAAGTTTCAGAGGCGCACTTCCCATGTCGACATGTCCACGATTCTTTATAACTGATGCGATCCACCCTAGATGATCGACTTTGGCCAAAGATTTAAGAATCGTGACTTTACTCACATGGATACTTAAACCCCTTGTGGTAAACATACAGGCCGACATATCCTATATTACTTCGCACTTGATTACTGAGTGCATCGATCCACACCCAACGAACATCTAGAGGTCAGACCATGAAAGGTTTCTGACATACATGGCATCAAAGAGTGGAGGATCTCACAAAAATCAATGTTATCCTATAATCAAAGGATTACATATGCTACTCGACTCGAGGAGATTCCTATTGACGGTGGTGTGTACTTCCAACTATTAGGAATCACTTGTGAGTCGGTCATTATTCGGTCCAACCAATACCCATACGTCTATACGAGTTTCCAAAACTCATGGTACATTGGGTTAAACCATTGGAACTCTAATTCTGATATACAACATGTGCTAGTCTTCTGGATTATAGGAATTGGACCGTATTCCAAAACCAACGACTATGAATATTTACTTTAAGAATAGTTTATAATAGTAATACTTATCCCATTGTCGGACCGCCTAATGTCCAGTATTACTACAAGACTATTCTAAGGTCGATGTCATACTTAGCATATCTATACAGCAATCTAATACACATAATGACAATATCCTTAATAAGATATGAAAATGTAGTTATTTTATTAATAAATAATAAAATGTACAATTAGGATTGGCACTCAAAGCACCAACTCCAAAAAACTCCCACTTGCTTAGTGCCAATCTGGATGGTACCGCAGTCGCATCTCCTCCACATATTTATCGAATAACTTAGGAGGTAAGGCCCTTGTAAGAGGGTCTGCTATATTGTCTAGTCCTTGAACCTTCAAGACCACTATGTCTTTTAGTTCAATTATCTCTCTAATTACGCAGTATTTCATTTCCACGTGTTTTGACTTAGAATACGCCATCGGCTCCTTAGCCTGTATAATGGCTCCATTATTATCACAGTACAATGAGATCGAATCCGTAATACTAGGCATAAGGTAAGTTCTGTGATAAAATTTCTAATCCAAACAGCTTTTTTAGCAGCTTCTGAAGCCGCTATAAATTCCGACTCAGTGGTGGAATCAGTTGTTGAGCCTTGCTTTGAATATCGCCAACTGACAGCACCACTATTAGGGGTAAATATGTATCCTGATGTAGATTTTCTATCATCTAGAAGTCGAAGTCTATATAACCCTTAACTTGTAGCTCATTTTCTCCATATATCAGAAACTTATCCATAGTATCTTTAAGATATTTCAGGATATGTTTCACGGTTGTCCAATGATCATTACCTGGATTAGATTGATATCGGCTGGTCACACTGACATCGAAACTGATGTCAGGTCTAGTACATAGCATAATATATATTATGCTCCCAATACGAGAAGCATATGACAAATTAGACATCCTAACTCTCTCTTTCTCAGTCTAAGGTGTTATTTTCTTCGAAAGATGTATACCGTATCAGAAAGGTACATTTGCTGTCTTGTAGTTGGTAAAACCGTTTCTTTCTAACATTTTATCTATATACGTTGATTGTGACAACCCTATAAGCTTTCTAACTCTATCCCAGTAGAGTCTTATACCTAGTATATAGGAAGCTTCAACCATATCTTTCATATAGAAGTACTAGCAAAGGTAGGCTTCCATACTTTGCATCATCCCTATATTATTTCCTATGATAAGGATGTCATCTACATACAAGATTAGGAAAATTATCATGCTCCCACTCACTTTATTATAAACACATGGTTCTTTCTCGTTCTTAATAAATCCAGATAATCTAATTATCTCATCAAAACGATGATTCCAGCTTTGGGATGCCTGTTTAAGTCCATAAATAGACTTTTGGAGCTTACAAACCAAGTTTGAAGTCTCACTGGATACGAAACCCTCTGGTTATTCCATATAGATATCCTCTTCAAGGAATCCATTTAGGAAAGTGGTTTTCACATCCATCTGCCATATCTCATAGTCGTGATACGCAACAATGGCTAAAAGAATCCTAATGGATTTTAGCATGGCTACTGGTGAAAAAGTTTCCTCATAGTCAATCCCAGGATGTTGAGTGTAACCTTTCGCTACCAGTCGGGCCTTAAAGGTTTCCACCTTTCCATCGGTCCCTCGCTTACTTTTGTAAACCCATTTACAACCAATAGGTTTAACTCTTTCAGGAAGTTCAACTAAGTCCCAAACTTGATTGGCATGCATTGAATCATTTCAGTTTTCATGGCTTCCTGCCATTTTCCCGAATAGATATCCAATATCGCTTCATTATATATAGTCAGATCTATTTCCTCCAAGAGGAGAACATCAAGGCTCACATCAGATGTTAAAAATAATCTCTCAGGAGGCCTTGATATTATTATCAAGTTACGTAAAACTTGTGTTGCAGATCCTTCATCTAATTGGATCTTTAGTTCCATCTCAAGTCCCTTAATGTTGGGATCAAACTCATCAAGTTTATTCTCTCTACAATTCCAACTTTCTCCCAAAAATTACTTTTCAAGAAAAGTTGCAAAGTGAACAACAAATACATTTCGTTGTTCAGAATAATTGATATCCTATGGAATTATTAGGATATCCAACGAGCCTACATTTATACCCTCTGGGTGCTAGTTTATCCCGCTGCGTAATTCTAACGTATGCAGGACAACTCCAAATCTTTAAATGCCTAAGACTTGGATTTCTACCGTACAATATCTGATATGGGTGATCAAGGAAACCACTCATGTTATGCAAGCGCACATATCGTTCAAGTAGTATTAAATGTATCGGTCTCACGAGGACTTAAAACCTATGCTATTAATTTACAAAGCTAAATTTGTACACGTATCTAATTGGTTTGATTGTTGATTGGATGGTGATTTTTATCTAAAACAAGTAAATAAAACAAAACAAAGGTAAATTTATAAAGGAATTAATGATATGAAAATGTCCAGGGTTGTGAATCCTACCAATATCTTTCTAAAGATGAGCTGATTATTTTATGCTTGTGTAATATGTCAGTTTATTAACCTGTAACACGAATGTATGCAAAAGCCTCTTTCGATGGTCAGATGCAAATATACAAAGTAACCCAATTAACTATATTCCTATGTTAATTAAGAAACTCAGAATTCATTAAGTTTAAGTTCCAATTATGGCTACCCACGCCCAACAAGTATATCGTATCCTGGAAGAAAATCTCTAAGGTGAATGTGAGATCATGAGCTATAGAGTCTATGGCTAAATCTAAAATCCATTTTCCAAGTTCATTTTAAGTTTACCTAATCAATCTTATTAGTGGCCGATTAATAAGAAGCATTAAGAACTAGACTCAATAAATAAACCAAAACATCACACAAGACATAAGAAAAGTCACCTTATTAAATCATTAATATTGGTTTTCATCACAACCCTAGACAACATAATTAGTTACAACATATACCTAGGATTTGTAAAGGCATAAATAAACAAAACATCATACAAAAAGTTGAAAATTAAAAAGTTAAAATAAAATAATAAAATAAAATGCTGGGATTAGGTGATCCACTTTTATTATTTCAAATATCTCTTATTATAATATATAAATTTATATTATATTTCCAACGAACCATATAGGCGGTATCCTGATTAAGTCAGATTTTAATTAATTCCAACCGACCATAAATGCGGTATCCAACTAAGTCAGGTTAAAATTAATTTAATTAAGTCCAACCGACCATAAATGCAGTATCCAATTAAGTCAAGTTTTAAGATAATTTATATATTAAAATAAGGGAGATTAATCTAAATTATCAAAATAAAAGTTTGACCTTTCACCTCGGCAGAAATAAGTTACTTACTCATACTTTAAGTAAAACAAAACAAAGTTTTATTACTAAAATAAAAATTAAATACAAGAATATTGAAATTAAACAAACAAGATACTCTCTTCTTAGTATTCTAAGGAAATTCCCCATAAGAAAGTATGAAGAATTCCTCTGATTTAGGCTACTATTTATAGGCTTCAAAATAGGTGCTCGTCGCGACGCGCCAAGTCCTCTGAGTCACGACGCATGTTACAGTAAATGGCGACTGTCGCAGACTGAATTATTATATTGGTGTCGCGACGCATGAAGGCTTGGGCATCGCGATACGTGCTACAGTGATGATGTAGTGATAATGTAAGCGATGACATGTGTCGGCAGATGAATTATTGGCCCAGCATCGTGACGCGTTGAGGGTTGGGCTTCGCGATGCGTGAACAGTAAATTTCCCATTTTGCCAATTTTCATTTGTTTTTCGCCGCCTCGATTTGATTCGATTGAGTAATGATATTTTATTTATCTACAAAATAAACACAAACACATCAAAACGTTCATAAAACTCGAGAAACTATATAAAATATTAAGTAAATGGGGTGGTAAATATTGATATATTTTCCGCTCATCACACCCCCAAACCTAACATTTTGCTTATCCTCGAGTAAAACATCAAAACAAAATTAAATAAACAACTTTAAAATAAATTAACCTAAGCCACTTTCAAAGGGATCACGGTTGCATTTAGCGTATGCAACAAGCCTTTAAACCTCTAGGTGTCCCTAGTGGACGAGTTGTAGTCTCGTGAAGGCTTACAGCGACGATACCCACAAACGTTAATTACATGTACAATCAATCATACAAAACAAAATAAAAAGATAAACAAGTTAGTAACTAAACAAATGAAATTCTTATCTAAGTTAATAATTATTTTCTTTCTTTCTAAATTACCAAATAAGTAAATTCTCCAATTATTTTTTTACCATTCTCGATATACACAACCAACAAGGTATTAATCAATTCATTGTACCCACAATATTCATAAGTGTAGTTGAAAAAAGTGTAATATTTTTGTTCTAAAGTTATATCAGAACTCACACCTTTTTGGCAATGGATTTTTGTGCAAATTTGTTTTTTTAATAACATCTCCAATCATTGTAGTGATCTTTGGGTCAGTGACTTCCAAACCAGTTGGTTTTAGGGCACTAGGTGTTAAGACACCCCTACAGACTTAATTATTCGGATCTCAGATGTTAACAGTTCTATCGTTTGACGCGAACAATCACTGTTTACTAAGGCAAGACGTCTGGTTACTAAGTAGAAACTTTATTATTATTAACTCAGGCTTTTCCGTTTGACGCGAATAATCACTGCTTATTGAGGCAAGATGTTCGGTTATTAAATAAAAGCATGGTTAATTATTTATATACATATTTTTTTAATCCATCGCTTTTAGGTGCTATTTCTAATAAACTAGAGTATTGAATATTACAAACTTTCACTTACAACTCATGTTCGTATGTTACCGTGTATGTTGGTAATACCTGTCAAATGAGCATATAAAGATCCAATTTAGTCAATATTATGGAGAATTCACGAATTTAAATAATTCAAAAGGAAATAAATAAAAATTAACTAGTTACGAATTATGTTGAGATACGTCTCGAGAGTAGAAACTCCTTACACAGCTATCTCAAGCATAATTCCACATTGTTAGTCAAGTTTAAAACATAAAAAATCAATTTTTTCTGTTATTATTATTATTATTATTATTTTGACTAAAAACAAAGCAAAAACAACACATTTTTTTTATTTTTTAATTTTTGAATAAAAACAAAGAAAAAACAACACAAAGAAAAAATAAAAATAAGATACTAGTCAACTATTCCCCTACCCCAAACCTAATTGAGATATTGTCCCCAATATCTAAAAGGAGAAAAAATGTTTAGAAGACATTACATGGTTAGCGTGAAATTGTACATAAAAAAAGTAAAGGTTAAGATCCAGATTTATCTTACACTTCTTATCACGATCGTTATCAGTTCAGTTCAAATTGTAAAGGATATGGTCAATATTTGGTTCAAACGTCAAGAGTTGGTCAATTAAATTATTGGCTATTATGGCAGTGAAGATGATATCTTTTACGGATTTTGAAAGGAGCCCATTTCTCATGGCATCTTCAAGAAACATAAAAAGGAAGTCAAAAAATTCATCAACATTAAACAATCCAATTGGCTTCTAGGGTATGTTCAAGTTCACCCAAGATATCAATGTGAAAATTTCATCCATCGTGCCCAAGGCACCTGGCAAAGCAATAAAAGCATCAGCATGGTTAATCATTTCAAAAAGTCGTTTAGACATACCTGATACGATGCATTCCTCTCCGTTTGATTGTTCGATTAGATTTGCGTCTGCCAAAGGTTTTGTAATGATCTCCAAAACTTGACTACCTCCTTCCTGTACGGCCTTTGAAACGTACCCCATTAGTCCAAGATTGCCACCACCATATACTAAGTGCATATTATGTTATGCCATGACTCTTCCCAATTATTTCCCTGCCTCAACAAATTCTAGTTTAGATCTAGAACTAATTCCGCAAAACACACAGATATTCATGACTCGTCTTCGTGAAATTGCTTCCATTTTTTTACTCTATTTCTAATCAGGATGTGTTGAAGATAACAATGACGAGCTGAATTTATAGATTCAGAAAAAGGGTGAGTAATAATTGCACTAGTAAATGGAAATTATTAGATGTAAAATAAAATATATCATGAAAGTCAAAAAGTCTAGATCTCGTCGGCGAAAATAAAAGAACTTAACAAATAAATCACAATTATTAATAAAAGACAAAGAAATTAAAGCAATAATATGTACATGTAGTAACAGCTTGAATGAACTCTATGGGTCAGGGACAAACTGCCCATCCAATTTTCTTATAAATTGGCAAACATGAACTTTTAAAGTCAGATTCCCGAGACTCAATTGGTGTCTTTATCTTCGAAACTGTGTAAGTAAATTGCGAATTGTGTGATAGACATATCCACTGGGATGCATCTCAAGAGTCAATGATATGTCATCTAAAGACTCCTTACTCATGTCATCCCTAATGAATTTTATTTTATCTTCGCGATTATTAGACACAATTCCTAAAGAACGACAACGATTATTACAAGTACATCGTGCACATCTATAACAAACACCTAATCGTTTAGCTCTTCTTTTATTAGCATAGTGATTTTTCCTAAACCAGGCGGAAATGAAATAAAAGAGTCAAATGACTCACCTGCCAAGCGAATTCGTGCTTCAATTATCCAACGAATATCACTAAGAATACCTTTGATCATCAGAAGTCTCATTCTTTCAATGTGTGCTTTGTAGACTTTCATCAAAGATTTTTGAGGGAGAGAAGGGAAATTCTTGTGAAGTCTTTCGAGAACGTCTTCCATCATGTCTGTGACTTTTCCTACAAAAATAAATACACAAAAATAAAACACATAAAATCTCAATATATACATAAATTGCATGGGTTGCCTCCCTGCTAGCGCTAAGTTCAACGTCGTCAGCTAGACATGATTGTCCAAACGTTAGGCTGGATCAGCCAGTATGAGACTCTCTTTTTGTAGCTCAAATGATTCTCCCCAATAGTGCTTGACATGTTGGCTGTTGACCTTGAATATGTTGTTGGAGTTGGGGTTATGTATCTCAACTACTCTGTATGGTAGCACTTGGGTAATCAAAAATGGACCTAACCACCTTGATTTTAGCTTGCTAAGGAAAAGTTTCAACCTTGAGTTGTATAACAACACCTGCTGCCCTGGTTACAGTTGTCTGCGCACTATTTTCTGATCATGTCATTTCTTTGCCTTTTCTTTGTACAATTTGGCATTCTCATAAGTATGGAGATGAAATTCCTCTAATTCATTCAGTTATAAGAGCCCTTTCTCCCCCGCTGCTTGAAAATCAAAGTTCAATTTTGTTAGTGCCCAATACGCTTTGTGTTCGAGTTCCACAGGCAAATGACATACCTTTCCACACACCAGACGATAAGAAGACATTCCAATGGGTGTCTTGAAAGCTGTCCGGTAGGCACATAATGCATCATCCAGTTTTCTCGACCAATCATTCCTTGTTGAACAAACAGTTCTATTCATGATTCTTTTGATTTCTCTGTTGGAAACTTCAACTTGAACACTTGACTGTGGATGGTAAGCAATGGTAACTTTGTGAGTAACTCCGTATTTAGACAGAAGGGTATCAAAGTACTTGTTGCAAAAGTGTGTTCCACAATCACTGATGATTGCCCGAGGTGTTCAGAAGTGAGTGAAAATATTTTTCTTGAGGAAATATAGAACTACTTTGAAATCGTTCGATGGTAGTGCTGTTGCTTCAACCCATTTCGAGACGTAGCCTACTGCAACCAGAATGTACAGGTTTCCATATGATAAAATAAAAGGTCTCATAAAATCAATACATCATACATCAAATATCTCCACTTCGAGAATGCTTTGAAGAGTTCCTTTATTTCTCCTCGAAATATTTCCCGTTCTCTGGCACCTGTCACATTAAAGAACAAATAAGTGAGCATCTTTAAACAAAGTGGGCAGAACAAACTTGATTGCAGTACTTTGGTTGCGGTTTTATCTCCGCTGAAGTGTCTGCCATATCTAAATGAATAAAATGTATCGATCCCACGAGAACTTAATACATATGCTATTAATTTATGAAGCTAAATTTCTACACGTATCTAATTGGTTTGATTGTTGGTTGGATGATGATTTTAATCTAAAACAAGTAAATAAACAAAACAAAGGTAAATTTCAAAAGGAATCAATGATATGAAAATATTCAGGGTTGTGAATCCTACCAATATCTTTCTAAAGATGAATTGATTATTTTATGCTTGTGTAATATGTCAGTTTATTAATCCAGAACACGAATGTATGTAAAAGCCTCTTCTGATGGTCAGATGCAAATATTCAAAGTAACCCAATTAACTATATTCTTATGTTAATTAAGAAACTCGGAATTCATTAAGTTTAAGTTCCAATTATGGCTACCCACGCCCGACAGGTATATTCATATCCTGGAAGAAAATCTCTAAGGTGAATGTGAGATTGTGAGCTATTGAGTCTACGGCTAAATCTAAAATCCCTTTTCCAAGTTCATTTTAAGTTTACCTAATCAATCTTATTAGTGGCCGATTAATAAGAAGCATTAATAACTAGACTCAATAAATAAACCAAAACATCACACAAGACATAAGAAATGTCACTTTATTAAATCATTAATATTGGTTTTCATCACAACCCTAGACAACGTAATTAGTTACAACACATACCTAGGATTTCTAAAGGCATAAATAAACAAAACATCATACAAAAAGTTGAAAATTAAAATGTTAAAATAAAATAATGAAATAAAATATTAGGGTTAGAGGATCCACTTTTATTATTTCAAATCTATAAATCTCGCTTATTATAATATATAAATTTACATTATATTTCCAACGGACCATATAGGCGGTATCCTGATTAAGTCAGGTTTTAAATTAATTCCAACTGACCATAAATGCGGTATCCAACTAACTCAGGTTAAAACTGATTTAATTAAGTCCAACTGACCATAAAGACAGTATCCAATTAAGTCAAGTTTTAAGATAATTTATATATTAAAATAATGGAGATTAATCTAAATTATCAAAATAAAAGTTTCACCTTTTCATCCCGGCAGAAAGATGTTACATACTATGCTTTAAGTAAAACAAACAAAGTTTTATTACTAAAATAAAAATTAAATATAAGAAAACTGAATTAAACAAACAAGATACTATCTTCTTAGTATTCTAAGGAAATTCCCCATAAGAAAGTATGAAGAATTCCTCTGATTTACGCTACTATTTATAGGCTTCAAAATGGGTGCGCTTCGCGACGGGCCAAATCCTATGTGTCGCGACGCGCGCTACACTAAACGGCGGCTGTCGGCAGACTGAATTATTATGTCGGCGTCGTGACGCGTGAAGGCTTAGGTGTCGCGACGCGTGCTACATGGATGATGTAGTGATGATGTAAGCGATGACATGTGTTGGCAGATTAATTATTGGCTAGCTGTCACGACGCATTGAGGTTTGGGCGTCGCAACGCGTGAACAAGAAATTTCCCATTTATCCATTTTTTTCATCCGTTTTTCGCCGTTTTAGCCCCGATTTGATTCCAATGAGTCCTTATATTTTATTTATCTATAAAATAAATACAAACACATCAAAACATTTATAAAACTCGAGAAACTATACAAAATATTAAGTACAGGGGCGGTAAATATTGATATATTTTCCGCTCGTCAAGGGAGTTGTAGAAACAGCTTTTGATGGAACTCTATTAAATATGTGGGCAACAGTAAGTAAAGCGTAACCCCAAAGGTAATAAGGAAGATCTTTATAACTCATCATTGTTCGTACCATATCCAATAAAGTACAATTTCTACGCTCAGATAGTCCATTGTGTTGAGATGTTCCTGGTAGACTATATTGACTCTCCCTTAAATAACTTCTGAATTCTTCACTGATGTATTCACCGCCTCGATATGATCTAAGGCACTTGATGATTTTTCTGGTTTGTTTTTCTACTTCGTTTCAGAATATTTTGAACTTGTCAAATGTTTCTGATTTATTTTTCATCAGATAGACATATTCATATCTAGACTTGTCATCTGTGAAAGTCACAAAGTATGTTGAACCATCATGAGCGGCATGATTTAATGGGCCACACACATCACTGTATATTAGTTCCAATAAATCTCCAGCACGGTGTCCAACACCTAGAAATGGGGCCTTTGTCATCTTTCATTGGATACATGACTCACAAATCAGATAAGGATCTAAGGTAAGATTTTGTAGGAGCGAAGCGGGGATTTGCCGCTATGCCTATGATGTTTGGCGACAACGATACTGTTGGGCTCACAGCCCATAGAGAGTACGAATTAGCCCGCGGGGGACTAATCGGAGAATAAAGGAGTCGCCACCCAGTGTGAACTGGGAAAGATTTAAGGCCGTACTCACCCCTTGCAAGGGAAGACCTCAAACCGTTGGGTTCGGAATGGTCCCTTACTTATGCCAGTATAATGGACGGGTTCACACAATGGTATAGCCAAGTCTTAATGCAGTTCATGCATAAAAGCAAATAAAAATGTTATAACATACCCAACCAAAATAATAATCACAATAACGTAGTTCCAAAAGCACATTAAATTAAGAAATACGAGATGCGATAACGAAAATTATAATAAACAATCAAAAGTAGGAAAAACATCAATAAATAAATAACAAACAAAAAACGGGGGTTAATCACGCATATACGAGTATTTCCCGTGTGGCACGTGGAGTTGTATCCCAAGTACAGACCGCACTACCGTCCATTCGGACTCGGCTATGAAATTTACGTCTGGGTTTCCATCCGATATACCGCAAGGATAATAACATACATAATCATAAATGCAATGTAAATGGACAAAAAAAAATAGACATGAAAACATATAACAATGCATATTCATATAATCATCAACATGAAAAAAAAAAAATAAGGGCGAAATAATAAAACAATAATAAAAGTGAATAAATAGATAAAAAAAAGGTAAATAACGAAATGCCAAAGAATGAAAAGAAATGTGACCAGAAATTTGGCCGTCTTTGATGTAAGACTTCGCATACCCAGCTGGACGTATTTCACGTCCAGCCAGACCTGCAGTGTCTGGAACTATAAAATAAATATGGTAAGGGTGCCTTCAGGTCCTACCTTTTAAGTTGCTTTCTCGGAAGTGCGTTAGGTCGTCGCCGGAAGGATCGCTAGTTCGTTGATTCGATGTTTTCTTATTGATCATTCACGATTTTTTGGTTGCTGTTTTTGGTTGCTGCTCACGCTGTTTCTGCTTATTGGTTCACGATTTTTGGCTACTGTTTCTGGTTGTTTTGGTCACTGTTTCTGGTTGTTTTTGTTCGCTGTTTCTAGTTGTTTTGGTTTCACGATTTTTCGGTTGTTTTTGTTTGCTGTTTCTGGTTTTTTTGGTGGATGGTTGTTGTTTCGGTTTCTGGTTGTTTTTGGTGGCTGGTTGTTTTTTGGTTTCTGGTTGTTGGTGACTGGTTGTTTTTCAGTTTCTGGTTGTTTTTGGTGGCTGGGTTTTTTTTTCGATTTCTGGTTGTTGTTGGTGACTGGTTGTTTTTCGGTTTCTCGTTATTTTTTGTGGCTGGTTATTTTTCGGTTTTACTCTCTGTTTTTGGTTTGGTTTCTTCGGTGCTGGCTGGTTATTTTTGTCTCGGTTTTCTTTTTGTTTTCGGTGCTAGCTAGTTGTTTTTGTCTCGATTTTCTTGTTGTTTTTTTGATGCTGGCTGGTTGTTTTTGTCTCTATGGTTGCCGTTCAAGGAAGAAGAAAAGGACCCCCCCTCTTGATAATGACTTGCTCCTTTTTTATAATGATTTGAAGGGATCTCCAAATAGGGAAATAAATCATGTTGATTTTAGGAAAAATATTATCAAATTATTTAGGGAATAAAATCTCATAAATTTGGTGATGATCAAATCTTGTTAAATTAATAAGGATGGGATTGTTGGAGTTTCTATAGGTCCCAAGATCAAAACTCAAGCATGAATCAAGAGTGAATACAACGACGGAAGTTGCGGAATACTTACATCGAGCGGTTGAGCAACGATTTAGGCAACAAAAAACGAAATCTGCCTTGACAGTGGACTGCACTGCAGTGGGCTGCTGTGAACAGTAACTTTCGCCCCTTATCTTCAAGATTTGAAGCTCCAAGCTTCATCATTTGAATCCCGGCTCATGGGTAAGCTTCCCTATCACCTTCGCATTGATCCCGGAGTGTGCTAGCAATCTTGTTTTGCCACAAAACACACTTGCTTCCCTCCGTTTTTCTTCAACACTCACGGCAGTTCACTGCCTTTGTAGAAGAAGAGAATGGCGTGAAAGATGGAGAGAATTTTGGCTCCAAAATGAAACCAACGTGAGAGAGAGAGAGTTGTAAAAGTTAAAAAATGTAATTGATTTCTAAAATCAATTTTTAACATATACCAAACATATAAAATTAATATATGTCATTCAAGCTTTTAAAAAAGCTTTTCAACAACTCCCATCAAGTCACATCACTCACATCACTCAATCAATCCAATCAATTGTCACATCACTCAAAGTGACATGATTTGACGCTTGATGTGACGCTAGATTCGACTAGCGATTTGACGCTTGATTTGACGAGTCGCGCTCGAATTCGAAATGCGAATGCGCTCGTAAATAATCTCGGGCTCGGTTTCACTAATTCCAAATTAATGAATTTTCCGTCGCGTCGTGATTAAATGATTACGCCTAGCGAAATCACTATTCACAACGCTAACGAATTAATTCTAAATTAATTCGCTCGCCCGAATTAAAATCTAATTTTAATTCCGCGTCGAAATCCAATTTCGTTTAATATATCAAATATATTAATTAATCGATTAATTCCAAATTAATCATTCTTCTCTCTCTTTAAATTGATATTTTATCCTAGATAAAATATCTCTGTAATTAATCCCAGATTAATTTTCTCTCTCATCATATTAATCCCAGATTAATAAAAGTGCGAGTCATACGTCATCGGTGAATCTTTGGGAAGCGACCCAGGAGATCCCCAGATATGTTGGCAGTCAAATCGGTCATCGGACTATCCGAACACGTGAGTACCAACTACGTTTTACCGATTTACAAGACAAGTTGGCTTCTAGCAAAGCACCAAGTCTACCCAATTCTCCGGACATATCCATCTAAGAATATTTAAGATCTGTATCAAGCGTAGTATACCAAGTATTGTGTATATCGGCCCAGTATCGGATAGTCACGTGCTAGGGCTAGGGCTGGATAAGTGTCTGCCCCGTCCGAAGCACATGTCGGATGTCTGGTAACTAGTCTCTATAATCGGATATGCATGACCTAGTCATAATATCCCGATGGTTGCGCAACACTTAAGAGCACTAATACCGTATCCTGCGTGACATCATCTCCACTATGACTGAAGTGATACTTCCGTCTTGACATCACACCCAATACTCTACGATTCTCAATATACCCAGCAGTTGGCGTACACAGAACCGATTAGAGTCCTATACGACCTCAACTAAAGTATATTGATTGTCGTAAGCATTAGCGGTGCAAGTCTCAGGTTAAGACCAAATACACCTACCCTGATGTCGGACTCCCATAGACACATAGTCATAATACCAATGGGATTCCGAGGGGTCTATCCAGAGCGAAGCTGTTTCCCGTACCATCGGTGAAACACAACCTCCTATCGCACTTGCATAAGTATCCAATACTTAAATATATGAGAACTATGCCATTGTGCCCTCACAACGCGCACAAGTGCAATACTAGCCTATTCCGCATTATCGATGTCCTGTCTCGATAATACTCCGGCTAGGAGATATTTAATGATTACCTTCGTGGACTGATACTGTCTCATATCATTCTCAATCCAGGAACTAATCATATGGACCTCTCTTCCTTTATATATCTATGGTGATCTAATCACAAACGATGAGAGTGCAATTTCCTTATTACATAGTTAATTTGTACAACAACACCATGATATGTACAAATAGTGACGCTATGGGTCATATTATCCAACAATCTCCCACTTGGCACATAGCCAGTCACTCGAGTGTCTAACACCCGAACTATGTACGGTTCGCTCAAATTGCTGAGAAAAGATTTTCGTCAGCGGATTTGCATGATTATCGTCTGACGCGATTTACACGATCATCACATCGCCATGATGTATGATCCGAACGAATCAGATGAATATCGAAGTATATATCTGGATCGTCGATGAGACCATTAATTCTTTAGCCTGTGCTGACGCCTAGCTCAGCCGCTAACAGAACTATATCTAATCTAATTAGATTTATTATCGATCCAAATGGCTTCTATTGCTGCCTCAGCTGCAGCAATAATCCGCATTTGTTGTTAATTCAGCAACAGTTATCTTGCTCGGAATATTTCCAGCTTACTGTCCCGTTATTCAAACTTTATAGTACCGCAGTATTTACCGGTTTGGAAACTTGCAGCAGTGATCCTAGTCACTTCAAGTTCTCCTACTCCATAATTTAAGACAGCATCTTTAGTTCTCTAAGATACTAACAGATGTTCTTAACTTCAATCCAGTGACTATCACTTGGATTGTCCTGATTGTGACTCCATATGTTCAAAGCGTATGAGACACCAGGTTACGTACATTATTCAATGTACAATTTCTCAGAGAGTGTTAACAACTCCAAATCTAGCCCAGTAGATCTTTATTCCTTGAATAAAGGTTGTTACTCCCAAGAATTCTACGGAGAATTTCTATGAAAGAATATCTATGAAAGCCAAGCTTTCACCGATCATTTTATGGGAATATCATTTCCAAGAAATGACATATTATCATTATCTTACATGACATTCATGTCAGTGCACTCCCACTAACCCTTTTATATACACAAGAATCATTTCGTTTTGAATTAAATCATACTCCATTATGATTACATCAAAACGACAATTCCTAGAACCTATGCTTGCTTCAATCCAAACATGGATCGAATAACCTGCAAACCTTGTTTTCTTGTTATGGTACGACAAAACCGACAGGATGTTATAAACATCCTCCGAAAGGTTTCCTTTTCAGGAAAGCGATTTTCCGCTAAGCTGTCATATTTCATAAATGAAATACACAGCTTTAGCAAGCATTATCCAAATGGATTTACAATGACAACAGGTAAAAGGTTTCGTCGGAATCAACACAATGTTGATAACTCTACCTTTCTTTACAAGCCTAGTTTAGTACGTTGGTATGTTGCCTTCCATGTATGTCTTCCTTGAAGACTTATAAAGTACCAATAGGCACAATGTCTTATGGTACATCAACTAGTATCCAAACTTGTTGATATACATGGAATCCATTTCGGACTCATGACACTTTGTCATAATAGGGAGTCGATACCTTGTATCACTACCTCATACGTAATCAGTTGGTATACCTTAAAAGATTAACATCTTTATTAGGTGAGATCAGAAACCCATACCCCAGGTTGTTTTCTGACTCTCTCCGATCTACGCGGTTCTTGTGTATTCGAAGATTAATGGAATAGTTTCATCCTTGATGAACTATATGTGTTCCATTAAGGATTTCGTGCCTCGAACAGTATTACTCCAATTTTCATCGAGTATCACCATCCTCCCACTGACCACTGCATATCGGTATTCCTCTTAGGAAAACCGCATGGTGAGCAACAATCATATTGTTCTCATGTGAGATTTATAAGTACTATTTTAGGATAACCAATTTGGCACTTATCCAATTTAGGTTTTTGTTTGGTATTATCCAAACATATGCCTAGCATCCCAAATGGTCAGGAACGAGAAACCCGGTTTCTTTCCCGTTCATATCTAATATGATATTTGTCAAACAAATTATTAATAGAACTTTATTCTAAATAAGTTATTGCATTGCATTGCACTTAAAACTTATCCGTTGAAGGAAAATTTTTAGCGTCAGGGGACTCATGCGACTCAGATTAGCCTTATCATGTCTAACATGATTCGGTTAATCCGTTCGGACGACACCGTCACTTTGACGTGTTCCAGGAGGAAGTCCTCATTTGAAAGAATACTATTTCTTTCAAGTATATAAGAAACTTACTGCGTAAGTATTTTCCATTACGGTCTTACCGTGACGGTATAATACTATAGTCGATCTGTTTGTCTATTTCGTATCGAAACTCTAAAAGTTTCCGATTCGTGTTCTTCAAAAGAAACACATAACCATAACGCGATGCCACATCCCGTAAGGTCACGAAATATTCATATCTACATCTAGCCTAGCTAGAACATGGGCCCACTTGCTTCATTATGAACTAGGGCTAATAGATCGGTGGCATTTACACTTTTACTAAATAAATAGTGTTTTAGGCGCATTGCCCAATAAACTAGATTCGTAGACTTTATTTGATTGGAATCAAACAGTCCGAGTACCCACTCTTGAAAGTACTTCGAGGTGGATATACGGTCTTGTTCGATTGTGTCCCAGACAACAATGCCATAATTAGTTTCTTCTGATCAAATCATTTTGAGCTATTTGTTTGTCATTATATATATTTGAGATTTATTTATATTCAAAATATAATTCTGTTATTCACATCTAATGTGTTTATCTCAATATCATCCTTATATAATAAAACACTTTATGTTCTAAAATATAAAGGTTCACCCGCAGTGGGTTAAAACACAGATAAAGAGATAATGTATCTAGTCAAACTAGTTACATTATAACAGTTCTCTAATCCTGCTCATAAGCAGATTCTGAACATCATATATATATTTATTATGTACCATATCAAGTATCTAAAAAATCCAATTTAATACTAGTAATGAACATAATTTTGACAAACATATTTGAAGTCAGAGCCTTGCTCGTCTTCAATTCCTTCATGTCTGCTTTGTCCAAACGACAGTCACGCTTCGCGATTCCGTTTGCCACAATTGTGCAGATTTTGGGATATGTCATTTATCTTCCAAGAAGACTATAATGATTTTGCCTTTGTCATTTTCAATATTCCAGTTGCCTTTGACCAAGCCTCGGGTTTCCAGAATATTGAAGTAAGGTGTGCCTTGCACTACTTGCCTAATTGCAAATTTTGACTTTATCTCCTTTAGAATAGTCTTTAATTTCTCAAGAATTATTTATTGCAATTTTTAAAAGTACTTCCAAGATCTAATCTTTGAATATCCTTCAATTTCAATATCATACTTTAAGAATCTAATCCTTAGTTCTGATAAAGAAATTAAGGAGTCTATATGACAAGTATTATGGATTAAGCACTAAAGTTATCATTACATGAATATTCCAAATATCATGTTCCACTTATTGCTTAATTCCCGGACTTAGGCATAATATTGTTTTATCAAATAAAATAAACTAATTAGTTTTCCAGGACCATCCTGAAAATTTATTCCCGATTTGAAAATTAAAGTCGTTTAAATACATTTTTCACCCAGGATTATGTCTAAACACTAATCTTTCATATCTATCTTGATTCTAATAGTCCAACTATTTAATCAACGATTTGTGGTACTATTTATTATAATGATTATAATAGTCCAACTATATAATCAAATATAATCTAAATTAATTAACCTCAATTACATTGATTACTATAATCCAATTATAAAATCAACTGTAAACTGAAATTAATTAATTCAAATATATTGATTAATTTAATCCAATTATATATAATCAACTATAATACAGTCCAACTGTGTTAAATAAAACAACAATTTAAATATTAGTCCAACTAACATTTAATCTAATGACGAAATAATTTAAATGAGCGCGTATGGCGAGTAATTGAACGAGTATTGCAAATTCATTCTTGCCTCCCACTATTTTTCGGCAGAGCCTCTAACCCTCTGTCGAGTACTCGAGAACCGTGTTTCCTAGTGGGCTAGGATCCCGTTAAATATCACACAATCTTGACTTTGGCCAACAAATTGTATGATAATTAACTAAGTAGATCTCTAAGATCAATTGGATCCAATCCAATTCCTAGATCCAGTAGGTGACTTCCAAATCCTAAACATATATCTTATATATGCCAATACATCACAATGTATTACCTAACCTTTTTCCTCTGAATCAACTAGGCCTGGCCTTTGGCACAACAAACCTAATGATCCCAGTCAAGCGCGACCCATTGACCATGGAAAGCTTCGTAATCAATGTCGATGGACAGAAGTGGTCTTTGACTTTGGCCAACCAAACCACAACTTGGACAAGACACTGACATGTAACAAAGCCTTCGTGATTCAAAACACATCTTCGACAGACAAAGGGCTTGACTTTGGCCAACAACCCAATGCCGTCTCGGATCTTGAGTGAGAATCACTCAATGGAAGGAAAAACGCATGATATTTGATGAGGGTTTTTCGTGTGCAAATTGGCAACCAATTTATTATCTTTGTTAAGGTCTCATCATCATACACCCTTAACCATGCATTCTAAACACATAATAAAGCGGATATGATATAATAAATAATAATGATATGCGGATGGATATTTTACACATTGATCCTAGATCAAATCTCTCACTTTCTCTCTCCCGCTAGCACAAATATTTCTTCTACCCGTTACACATACACTTCTAAAGAAACCTCATTTACATTGAGGGGAATAGGTGAGAAGAGAATACAAAGAATAGGAGGTGATAAGGCTGGACACGCAGGTCCAATTAATAAATCAAATTTATTACAACACATTTCTAAATTGCCCCACCCATCTAATATCCATCCGATATACATTATTCATGCATCACAAACCATGTATTCACTCAAAAGCATGCTATCAATCAATCTAATCAAATTAATTAATCTGATATTATGTGATCATCCAATGTTCAAACAACGATTGTGATTTTGCTCGAGTCAAACTCATTTTTACGAATAAGTACTTAAAGTACAAATTCTAGAATTAAATTAAACTACACAATTAAATCCAATTCAATTTGTATTTAATTCTAATTCACTATTTAATTCCAAATTAATATCACACTTTATTAATAAACCTTTTTACGAATTAAATTCCAAATTTAATTGTTACGGGTCTCAAAGCCCGATTAACGTCCAACGTCAACTTAATTAAAGTCCAATGGGCTTTTAATTAATTTCTTAAGGCGTGGACTTTTGGTCAACTCGGTCAAAACCCGCAACCAAAGTCCAATCCGGGATTTACCCCCATAAGCCTTTAAATTAATTTGGCCCATTAGGCCCAATTAAATTACAAAGGTCCATTATGTTGCATTTGGGCTTTATGGATGCGGTTTTGGGCCCAATTGGATCCAACCAATTTTGCCTAAAACAAACTTTTGTACAACAAAGCCCAATAAGCCCAATAACAACAATTCAAGCTCAATTTCCAAAATTAGCCCAATTAATTAAATTACACAAATCCAATTTCGCAATTTAATTACCTAAAGTGTATATCATGATTAATCACCATAATTAACATTTCTAAAACACAAATTAGGCTAACTAATCATGCTCATTTTCATCATCACATGTCCAACACATAAGATTAAAATCGAATCAACCCATTACATGCTTTAATACTCTCGGTAATGTTGGACTATTTTATGTCAATTCCGAATTCAATCCAATTAAATCCAAATTAACATTAAATCAACATCCTCAATTTTTCAAGTCATCCAATGATCAACGAACACAATTAACACCAAGATTTAGGGCATACTCCTATTCGGCCAACACATCAAAATTGGGGAAATTTGTTCAAACAATATTTAATCAAATTGATCCAACCAATCATCAATTAAAAATACATTCAAGCATACTTTATCATCCAATGTTCATAATTGCATGCTCAAATCAATTTACCCCAATTTCAAGCTTTATGACATACTTGGCAATTTGGGGATTTTTCGTCCGATTCGAATTCAATCCAATTGATTCCGCAATCGACATCAAATCATATTCCCGAATGATTTCCAACACATCCAATTGTCAAAAATCAAAAATCCCAAGACATTAAGTCATCATCGATTTTCGGCCAAGGTAGTAATTTGGGGAAAAAATGATCCAATCACAATTTGTTGAAATTGACCCAATCAATCTTCAATTCAAACACAATTAAGCATACAAATCCATACAATTTAATTTATCATGCTCAAAATCAAGTTTGCCCAAATTTTAGCCCTAACTTTTTCATGCTTTTAACCTAGGCTCTTGATGCCATTGTTGGAGTTTCTATAGGTCCCAAGATCAAAACTCAAGCATGATCAATGCAGCGAATACAACGACGGAAGTTGCGGAATACTTACATCGAGCGGTTGAGCGACGATTTGGGCAACGAAAAATGAAATCTGCCTTGACAGTGGACTGCACTGCAGTGGGCTGCTGTGAACAGTAAA
>SKCR01042153.1:0-58609 GCA_019454045.1 Zanthoxylum bungeanum
TAGTGATGGTTTTTCGCGTGCAAATTGGCAACCAATTTATTATCTTTGTTAAGGTCTCATCATCATACACCCTTAAACATGCATTCTAAACACATAATAAAGCGCATAAGATAAAATAATAATGATATGCGGATGGATACTTTACTTTGATCCTAGATCAAATCTCTCTTTCTCTCTCCCGCTAGCACAAGTATCACTTCTACCCGTTACACTACACTTCTAAAGAAACCTCATTTACATTGAGGGGAATAGGTGAGAAGAGAATACAAAGAGTATAGAGGTGATCAGGCTGGACACGCCGGTCCAATTAATAAATCGAATTTATTACAACAATTTCTAAAATTGCTCCACCCATCTAGTATCCATTCGATATACATTATTCATGCATCGCAACCATGTATTCACACAAGCATGTTATCAATCAATCTAACCCAATTAATTAATCTGATAATTAGTGATCATCCAATGTTCAAACAACGATTTGATTTTGTTCGATTCAAACTCGTTTTGTGAATAAGTACTCAAAGTACGAATTCTTGAATTAAATTAAACTACAAAATTAAATCCAATTCAATTGGTATTTAATACTAATTCACTATTTAATTCCAAATTAAATATCACACTTTATTAACGAACCTTTTACGACTTAAATTCCAAATTTAATCGTTACGGGTCTCAAAGCCCGATTAATATCCAATATTTATTTAATTAAAGTCCAATGGGCTTTTAATTAATTTCTTAAGGCGTGGACTTTTGGTCAACTCGGGTCAAACCGAATAACCAAAATCCAATCCGGGATTTACCCCATAAGCCCAGAAATCAATTTTGGCCCATTAGGCCCAATTAAATAATTAAGGTCCATTAAGTCATAATTGGACTTTATGGATGCAGTTTTGGGCCCAATTGGATCCAACCAAATTGGCCTAAACCTAACTTGGTACAACCAAGCCCAAAAGCCCAATTACAACCTATAAGGCCCAAATCCAATTTCAAGCCCAATTAATTAACTTATAAAATTCCAAATTCCACAATTAATTAACCTAAGTGTAATACACAATTAATCACCCAATTAACATTTCTAAAACATCAATTAGCCTAATTTATCATGTACTTTAACATCAAATAATGTCCAACACAATTCAATCAAAATCAAACCCAATACATGCTTCAAGTGTCTCGGCAATTAAGGTTTTTTACAATCCGATTCGGTTTCAATCCAATTGAATCCACAATCATCATTTCCCAAATCAATTCAACTCATCCAATGAATCAAAATCAAAAAACACCATGAATTTCAAAATTCAACAAGTTTTCGGCCAAGCCTTTAATTTGGGGAAAATTGTCCAATTCAAAATTCAATCCAATTAAACCTCAAATCAACATTACCCAATTGTTTTAAGTCATCCAATGATCAAAAAACAAAAAATTACCAAGACATTTAGGGTTCCACATTTTCGGCCAAGCCAAAGGTTTTGGGGAAAATTGATCCAATCCAATTTCTTGAAATTGATCATGCATAACTTCAATTCAACCTCATTCAAGCATACTTAATCAAACAATTTAACCAATTCATGCTCAAATCGATTTTGCCCAATTTTAAACCCTAAAAATTTCATGCTTGATATAAGCTGAAGATACCATTGTTGGTTTCTAATTAGGTCCCAAGAATGAAATCAAGCAAGAAAAAGGCATGTGAATACACAAAGGAGAATGGCGGAAACATACTCACAATGATCGGTTTGGATGCTACGAAGAACACAAGCCTTCAAGCTCCCTCAAAGGTCAGGGCAGTAGCTTCTCCTTGCAGGGGGCTGCTCGGTTGTGGCTGGTTTTGCTCTCCACCATTTTCGGCCATGGATGACCTCCATTGAAGCTCCAAGCTTCAAGCTTTCAAAGATGATTCCATGCTCATGTGTCACTACCCTATCACCTTTGTATTAACCCATTTGTGTGCTAGTACCTTGTCTTCTTCCTTGCTTCTCACGGCCAAGCCATGATCTTGAAGAAGAAGAAACGGCTCAAACCGAGAGAGAAGAGGAGGGAAAATGGATTTCCTAGAAACCGTATGTGTGAGGAGAGAGAGAAAGAAAAGAAAAAAATGTTTTATATATATATATATGATTTTATTTTCCAAAAACAAAAACAAATACACAAAACCATTTTCCATTTACAAAAAAGTCAAAAAGCAAAAAGCAATTAATGCTTTTCAACTACCACATCAATCACTCAATCAATCAATCAAATTGTCACATCACTCAAAGTTACATGTGATTTGACACTTGATGTGACTAATGATTTGACGCTTGATTTGACTTGCGTGCCGCACTCGAATTCGAAATACGAATGCGCTCGTAAAAAATCCTGGGCTCGGGTTCGCTAATTCCAAATTAACGAATTTTCCGTTGCGACGTAATTAAATGATTATGCCTAGCGAAATCACTATTCACGTCGCTAACGAATTAATTCTAAATTAACTTGTTCGCCCGAATTAAAATCCAATTTCAATTCCGCGTCGAAATCCAATTTCGCATAATATATCGAATATATTATTTTATCGATTAATTCTAAATTAATCGTTCTCTCTCTTTAATTTATATTTTATCCAAGATAAAATATCTCTGTAATTAATCCCATATTAATTTTCTCTCTCTTCTAATTAATCCCAGATTAATTAAAGTGCGAGTCATACATCATCGGTGAATCTTCGGGAAGCGACCCATGAGATCCCTGAATATATTGGCAGTAAATACGGTCATCGGACTATCCGAACACGTAAGTACCAAGTACTACGTTTATACCGATTTACAAGACAAGGTTGGCTTCTAGCAAAGCGCCATGCCTACCCAATTCTCCAGAAATATCCTTACACGAATAAGCGATCTATATCAAGCATAGTATACCGTAGTATTGCGTATTTCGATCCAGTATCGGATGTTCACGTGCTAGGCCTGGGGATGGAATTATGTCTGCCCCGTACGAAGCATATATCGGATGTCTGGCAACTAGTCTCTATAATCGGATATACATGACCTAGTCATAATATCCCGATAGTTCGAGCATTTAAGAGAACGAGTTCCGTATCCTATATGACCATCATCTCCATATGACTGGAGTGATACTTCTGTCTTAACATCACACCCAATACACTACGATTCTCAATATACCCAGCATTGGCGTACACAGAACCTGTTAAAGCCCTGGACGACCGCAACCAAAGTATATTGATTGTCGCAAGTATTAGCGGTGCAAGTCTCAGGTTAAGACCAAATACACCTACCTTGATTTCGGACTTCCATAGACACATAGTCATACTACCAATGGAATTCCAAGGGGGTCTATCCAGAGCGAAGCTATTTCCCATACCATCGGTAAAACACAACCTCCTATTACACTTGCATGAGTATCCAATACCCAAATAAATGAGAACTATGCTGTTGTGCCCTCACAACGCGCAAAAGTGTAATACTAGTCTTTTACGTATTTATCGATGTCCAATCTCGATAATACTCTGACTATGGATATTTAATGATTCATCCTTCGTGGACTGATATTGTCTCATATCATTCTTCGTCCAGGACAAATCATATGGACCTCCTATCATTTATATATCTCGGTGATCTAATCACAAATGATAAGAGTGCAATCTCCTTTGTCACATAGTTAATTTGTACAACAACACCGTGATCTGTACAAATAGTGACGCTATGGGTCATAATTGTCCAACACCTTATTCCTAGAATAAAGGTTGCCTCTACCAAGTTTCTCATGGAGAATTTTAATGAAAGCCAGGCTTTCACCGATTTAAATATGAGAATGTCATTGCTAAGAAGCAATATATTATCATCGTATAGGACAATCAATGTCAGTACGCTCCCACTAACCTTCTTATATATACAAGAATCATCATCGTTTTGAATGATACCATATACCATTTTGATCTTATCAAAACGTTGGTTCCAAGAACGCAATGCTTGCTTCAATCCATAATGGATCGATTTAACTTGCAAACCTTGTTTGCATGTTTTGGCACGACAAAACCGTCAGGTTGTTGTATATTAACATCCTCCAAAAACTTTTCGTTAAGGAAAGCGATTTTGATGTCCGTTTGCCATATTTCATAATTGAAATATGCAGCATTAGCAAGCATTATCCGAATGGATTTAATCGACACCATGTTGATGACGATACCCTTTCGCTACAAGCCTAGCTTTGTACGTTTGTATGTTGCCATCCATGTCTGCCTTCACCATGAAGACTCATTTGCTACCAATAGGCATAATGCCTTCTGGTACATCAACCAGTGTCCAAACTTGGTTGCATACATGGAATCCATTTCGGACTTCATGGCAAATTGCCATATAGCGGAGTCGATACCTTGTATCGCTACCTCATGCGTAGCCGGCTTATTATCCTCAATAAGATTAATATCTACATGAGGTGAGATCAGAAACCCATACCTCTCAGGTTGTTTTCTGACTCTCTCCAACCTACGCGGTTCTTGTGTATTAGAAGATTATGGAACAGTCTCATCCTTGATGAAATGTTCGTGTTCCGTGAGGGGATCGGTGACAGGAACAATATCACTTTGATTTTCATCTAATTCTACTTTCCTCCCACTTACTACTGCATTTAGGAATTCCTCTAAGGAAAATTGCATGGAGAGCAACAAATATTTTGTTCTCTTATGGGTTGTGGAAATAATATCCTTTTGTTTCCCTAGGATAACCAATTACAAATAGGCACTTATCCGATTTGGGTTTTAGTTTGGTACCATCCAAATATTTAATATATGCCCAGCATCCCCAAATCTTCAGGAATGAGAAACCCGGTTTCTATCCTGTCCATATTTCATATGGAGTCTGTCCAACTGACTTTGTCGGAACCTTATTCAAAATAAGTATTGCACTGTTCAATGCGTATTCCGTGAAGGAAATTGTAGCTCAGTGCGACTCATCATTAACCTTACCATGTCCAACAAATTTCGGTTTCTCCGTTCGGACACATCACTCAAATGAGGTCTTCCGGGAGGAGTCCACTATAAAAGAATACCATATTCTTTCAAGTAATCGAGAAAATCATTGCTCAAGTATTCTCCACCACGGTCCAATTGTAATGTTTTAATACTTTTGCAGGTCTGTTTTTCTCTACTTCGTGTCCAAACTCTTTGAATTTATCAAATGTTTCCAACCTGTGTTTCATAAGACACACATAACCATAACGTGATGCAACATCCGTACAAGTTACGAAGTATTGATATCCACCTCTAGCCTGGCTAGACATGGGCCCACATACGTCACCATGAACGAGGACTAACAGCTCGGTGGCACGTACACCCTTACCGCTAAAAGGCGTTTTATGCATTTTGCCTAATAAACAAGATTCGCAGACGTCATTTGAATTGGAATCAAATCCGTCCAAGTATCCATTCTTCCAAAGAGTGGATATACGAGTCTTGTTAATGCGTCCCAGACGATAATTCCACAGATAAGTTTCATCTGATTTACTCAGTTTGAGGCTTTTGTTTATCATGTTATATGTTTGAGATTCATTTATATTCTAAATAAAAATATTGTTATTCACATCTAATGTGTATATCTCAATATCATCTTTATAAACAAAACACCCAGTGTTCTGGAACATAAAGATTTGCCAGCAACGGGTTAAACTAGATATAGAGATAATGTTTCTAGTCAAACTAGGTACATTATAACAGTTTCCTAATTTAAGTACATGCCCAAAGGGCAGTTACAAAACTTAGGTTCCCACAGCCAAAACAGCGACTCTCATCACATTTCTGACTCGCAGGTCGATCTCATCTGAAGCCAGTCTCCTGCTAATCAGCAGATCCCGCACATCAGTACATATGTATGTACCACATCCAGTATCAAAAATAAAATTTTAAAACCAGTAGTGGACATGTTTATTACAATAACAAACATACCTGAAGTCGTAGCCTTGCTCGCATTCACTTCCTTCATGCCTGCCTTGTCCATACGGTAGTCATGCTTTCAGTCACCTTATTTGCCACAGTTTAGGCAGACATCTTGGGATATGTCATTTGTCTTCCCAGAAGACTGTGACGATTTTACCTTTGCCCTTTTTTTTCACACCCCCAAAAGCCTTCGGCCAAGCCTTCGGCCTTCTGGGATGTCGAAGTAAGATGCGCCTTGTGCTTCTTGCCCTTTTGGAAGCTCTGGCTCTGCCTCATTGAGCATAGCCATTAACTCTCCAAGAGTTTTCTCTTGGTTCATGATGAACCCACCCCAGCATTCGGGCAGAGACTGTAAGATCAAATCTATGGAAGTCTCGGCCTCGTTGGTAATGCCCAGCTAACCTAGCCGTTCGATGTCAGTAATCATCTGCGACACCTAGTGCTCGACAGATGTACCCTCTGACATACGCGAACGAAAGAGCTTCTTTTGCAATTCGTACTTTTAAGATCTAAGGTTAGATCTATGAAGATCCTTTAATTTCAACATCATGGTATAATGATCTAATCCTTAGTTCTGAAAACGAAATTAAGGAGTCATGGCGGCAAGCATAACTGATTGAGAACTAAAGTTATCATCATGATGAGTCTTCCTAAGCTCATGCTCTACTATTTACTCAACTCCGGGCTCAGGCCCTGAGAGGTTTCTCTATCCAGTAGAGTAACTTCTCAACTCCCAAGACTATCATGAGATTCATTTCCCAATCTGGAAATTTGGAGCCGTTAAAGACATTATCGCCCATGACGATGTCCCTAACGCTAATCTTTCCAACCATCTCGATTGCAATAGTCCAACTATTCAATCAACGATATCGGTTACACTCAAAATGTAATGGTTACTATAGTCCAACTATATAACCAACTACAAGTGGATTAGTGTGAAAACAGTCCAACTGTTCAATGAAAGCAATAAAAGATATTAGTCCAACTAATATATATTTATAACAACGATAAATAAAATAAAAGAGCGCATATTGGCAAGTATTTAAATGAAATTGCAAATTTAATACTAGCCTCCCACTATTTTTTGGCGAGCCTCTAACCCTCTGTGGAGTACTCGGGAAACCTAGTTTCATAGTGGGATAGGATCCCGTTAAATAACACACAACCTTTACTTTGGCCAACAAGTTGTATGAAACTTAACTAGGTAGATCTCTAAGATCAATTGGATCTCATCCAATTCCTAGATCTGGTAGGTGGACCTACAAGTCCAAGATATATATCCAATATATATTTCCTAATCTTTTCCTCTGAATCAACTAAGCCTTGGCTTTGGCTCAACAAGCTTAATGATTCCAGTTAAGCGTGACCCATTGATAGTGGGAAAGCTTATTAATCCATGTCGATGTACATAAGTGACCTTGACTTTGGCCAACAAATCACAACTGCCCAAGACATGTGATATGTAACAAAGCCTTCGTGGTTCAAACACATCCGCGATGGACATTGATCTTGACTTTGGCCAACAAACCAATGTCAATCTTGGATCTTGAGAAAGAACGCTTAATATTAAAGTGAGGGTTTTTTCGCGTAAATTGGCAACTAATTTATTATCTTTGATTAGGTCTCATCATACACCCTTAAACATGCATTCTAAAAGCATAATAAGGCGCGATTAAAATTAATAATGATATGCGTATGGATATATAACAATTTGTTTCTAGAACAAATCTCTCCATTTCCTCTCTCCCGCTAGCACTATTCATACTTCTACTCAATTACATAATACATTAAAGAAACCTCATTAAAATTGAGGGGAATTGGTGAGAAGATAAATACAAAGAGTAAAGATATAATAGGCTGGACACGCAGGTCCAATTTAATAAATTCTAAATTTATTACAACAATTTCCAAAATTGCCCTCACCCTTCTAATATCCATCCGATATACATTATTCATACAAATACATCCAAGTATTCATACAAAGCATGTTATTCAATTAATCTAATCCAATTAATTAATCTTTGAATTAATGACCATCCAATGTTCAAACAATGATTTGATTTGCGCGAGTCCAACTCGTTTAAGAATAAATACTCAAAGTACGTATTCTTGAATTATATCGAACTATAATTTTAAATTCAATTTAATTTGTATCCAATACAAATTCGAATTTAATTCCAAATTAAATAATTACACTTATTTTAGTGTCTTTTAGACTTAGATTCTAAATCTAATCTAAATGGGTCTCAAAGGCCCAATTAGTATCCAATACTATTTTAATTAAAGTCCAATGCGCTTTCAATTAATTCTTAAGGCATGGGCTTTGGCCAATATGGATCCAATCCAAGATGCCAAGGCCCAATAAGGAATCACCCTTTTTGCCAAAAATCAATTTAGGCCCAATTAAATTTTAAAGGCCCAAAAGTCATATTTGGACTTTATGGAAATGGTTTTAGGCCCAATTTGGATCCAATCCAATTGTCCAAAACCATGCTTGGCCCAACCAAGCCCATTAAGCCCAAATACAACAAATTAGCCCAATCCAATTTAAAGACTAATTTATTATAACATAATATTCCAAATATCACATTATTTTCTATTAAAGTGTAATTAACACAATTAATTTATTAATCTAATATTTCCAAAATATTAATTAATCAAATTAATCATGCTTAATTATCCAACTCATTTTCAACACAAATTGAAGCAAAATCAATCTATTACATGCTTCAAACTCCACGGTAATAGGGCACAAAATAATACTCAATTTGATTTCAATCCAATTAAATCAACATACAAGATTTATTTCATGCTTTAAACTCATCCAATAGTGTAAAATCAAAAAATTTCCATGAGTGTATAAGGGTTCATTTTCGGCCAAGCTCAAGAATTTGGGGAAAAATTAATCTAATCAATTTTCTCAATTCTTATGATGCACAAATCCAATTATTCATCATCAAAGCTCGACCAAGCAACCAATTTTGAAAAATCATACTCCAAGCACAAAATCCCCAATAAAGTATATGAACCCTAAAATAAATCATGCTTAGATATGGCTCATGATACCATTGTTAGTGTCCTAGACAAGCCCAAGGTCTCTAATACATGATTTGTGTGTGAATATTAAAGAAGTTTGCGGAAAAAAACTTACAATGATTGGATGTTGGATTTCAAAAATCTTTGTATGTTTTGTCACGGTGCTTGATAATTTTATATTTTTGACCCACCGTGATACTTATATAGGGGTTTTCCCAATTGCAGGGGGCTGACCCGACCCTCTATCGACAGGGGATCATTTCGTTCATTGTCTGATCTATGCGCGCGTCGGGACTTGGGCGTTTGTTTATGTTTCGTCCAATTGAGTTATGTTGGATGCTCGATATAATTTTTTGATAATGGATTTTGAAACTGATTTTGTTTACAGTTAAAGAGTTTTTCAAATGTATTTTTGAAAGAGATCGTTTTACCTTTTCTATTTTGAATAATGACCGAGATTGACAGCTTTCAGACTATCAACAACATAAGATCATGTAGGATTATTTGTCACTTCTGTCCGTGACAATGGATGTATTTGTTTATATAAAAGATTATGTTCATCACAAGAGTACGTATGTAAGTTTATGGTTAATCACATATCCTTTGGGTATTGTGATGGTTATGTGTGCTATGTTGTCAGCCATACCATGTTGTATGTGCAATAGGATATATACGTATGTAAACTTTGATATTGTTGTCGTTTACATAAATGATATAGAATGACATGATATGAATGAGTTCCGTTTTATATTGTGGACGAAAGAGATAATATGAAATTTGTGTTACGTTTTCGTTTTGAAACTGTATTTGGTTGTGTGCAAAGAACATGTGTTATGTTTCTCATTTCGGGTGATGTATGTGATTGGCTATATAGAATCATTGTTTGACTTTCTTTCTGTTGATGGATGAGTGTGAAATGATTTGAGCGTGTTTCTATGGATAAGTTTGAATATAGATGATAAGTTTGATGTGTTATTGGTATAAAATATAAAATTCGATATGTTTCATTTTGAAATAGCATAGTTTGTGTTGGAGTGTGAGATACGTAACTTTTGAAAAGGGGTAAAGTGTGGTGACTTTCGAATACGGACAAGATGGTAATGTACGTACGATCGGTTCCAAATGATCAGAAATAAGGACAGAGAAATTTCGAGGTTAAAATTTTTATAAGGAGGGGAGGATGTAATAACCTGAGTTTTTCGGATCAATGCCGGAAGGTTTCCGAATTAAAGTTAAGGATTTGGAATGGGATGGTAATCAAAAATCAGAGTTTATGTGTTGGGAAATGGGTTGGAATATTTTAAATTGAAGATTCATCGTGTTGGAAAACGCATAGTTTCCAGAACCGATTACACAATTTCTGATTTTATCATTATACGCGTAAAAGTATCTTGTCTCGGCTATAAAGATAGCAAACGAACTTCAATTGAGCTGATTTTTGAACCATCAGACTCGTTTTTCCAAGAAGAACAACTATCATGTTGAATAGTTTTCGATATTTGCGCAGAAGGGCTTCAAAAATACAAAATTTCTAGAAAGTTCCATGGTAGGGACCTGATTGTAATTTCGTGGGGGCTTGAAAGTAAATTTTAGAAACTTTCTTATAAGTAGACCATAGTTTCCTCTAATTGCAAAAAGGGCATAAGCTCTCAACTTCCCACAAACGACCCCCCGTCTCTCAAAAAATGAACCAACTATTGCCATGGTGCACCGGCGGTGATGGTCCAGAAAGAAGCTTTCAGCCACCGTACATCTGATGGTGGTCGGCGGCGACGCAGAAAATGCCAGCAATGGCGAGAAATGGAGAGAGAGACATGCGACAATAAACGAATCGAATACGAATTAAAGCTCATTGATTCGTTTATTCGTTTAGGATTAGTTTTATTTTTTTTATTTACTAGTTCTTGTTAATTTTCAATTAAGATTCAAGAAATTATAGCTAATTACCATAGAAAAGGTAATATTTTCGATATTTGGTGAGGTATTTTTAGTAAATATATTAATTACATATTTCATATGTATATATTTATGAAGAATTAATGTAAATCAAGTTTAGTAAATTTATTTTATTAAATAATATCATGACTAAACGAATAAACGAATATTCGTATTCTATTCGTTTATTTAACGAATCGAATACGAATCTTGATATTAGGATTCGTTTAATAAACGAAATGAATACAAATCCATCATATTTTGATTCGATTCGTTTAGGATTCGATATAAATTTCATTCGTTGATTCATTTTGCCACCCCTAATGATTTGTTGGCATGGGGTTGAAGTTTTTCCTTATAGCCAAATGTTGATGGCATGAGTAGGGTACATTCGCCAGTTTGTTTAATGGCTCGGGCTCGGGTTATGTCCCACCGAGGCCATATTGTGCTTGTTGGTATGGGGTTAGTGTTTCTCCCACATGGCCAGGTGATGAGTGTCACAAATGGGGACATTGCCCTTATGGCCGAGTTGACACACTAGATCGGGTCCAAATGTATTCTCTAGAGTGGGGGAGAAGGTCAGGCAAAGGCTGCTAATTTTGAAGAAGTTCTGAAATTTCTAAGTGTTCGAAGAAGGAACTCACGTGGGGCTCGGGCATCAGAGTTTGTTAGATGGCATGACCTCTTGGGGGAACAGTTGTGTTAATGTCGATAAAAAATGGCTAAGTATTGAAGAGAGTAATCGGGACTCGAGATTTTTTCAGATATGCGCTAAGTAGAGAAGGAAAAGAGAAGTGTAAAAGCAAAATTCATTCATTAAGATAAGATTTTCTTTAATAAGGCCCCCTCAGGGTCACCCGAACACACACAAAAAGAAAAGTAAAGGTTAAGCAACAGGGGCATCAGGTTCTGTAGCATGGGCATGCACATAAGCTTCAATGGCAGTAGAGAAGAGGCTGGGGGCTTCTTCATTTGGTGCAATAGGGGAGGAGGGGTCATGAACTTCTTTAGGCAGAGCAGCGGAAGTTGAGGGGCCGGGATCGCCTTATGTTGGAGGTGTCGTGGAGATCGGCTCGGGATCTTGGAAATCCTTAGGATCTTCATAAAAATCGCTGAAGGCCTCTTCTTGAGAAATTTCTCATTTGCACACCTTAAGGATCTTGTAAACCATGTCGAAGTCCACATTGGGGTGAAATGCTTCGAAAATCCCAACACAGTCCTCCAACCCTTCTATTTTAGCCTCTCGTTTGGCGGTCTCCAAACGTCCAAGATCCTCGTCCTTTGTCTTCCTTAGATCTTCAAAGGCTTTCTCAATATGCTTTGTCTTTTCCTCAAGTTGCCTCTCAGTTGCGGAAATCTGCCATTTCAGAGACTTGTTTTCATCACCTTACCGGGTCACCTCAGCCCTTGCGTAGTCCCTCTCCTTCATTGTTATTCCCGAGGCCTTACGGAGGGAAGTTGCATCAGATTTGGTATCAACCTCTAATTGTTTGAGGGTCTTGATCTCAGCTTGGGCCACCTCCAGCTACTTAGACAATTCTTGTTCCCGTTCGGTCAGGCGATTTTGAAGCCTTTGTGTCTGACCTCATTCGGAGAAGGTGCTGATTATTAAGTCTCGGTTGTGGCCATGATGTAGGCCATCTGCACATAAAGAATGGTGTCATAATAGCAGAATGAATAAATAAGTTACTAAGGAAAAGTTCAGTTATCCATGCATAGAATCTGTAGGATCTATTGATGATGTCATCGAGAGAAAGTTCTCCATTCTCTTTGGCTTTCTCCAGGTTGACAGTATCGGCCATGTAATTTATGGCCATGAGGAGGTGGGTCATTTTATCCCTTACCCCCTCAGGGAGGTTGTCGATCCCGAACAGCGGGACACTATCGTCGGCTTGAGGGGGGATTGTCGGGTTTTTACCCTTGCGGCCCAATAATTTACTCTTACTTTCTCTCTCTGTTGGCTCATCAGTATCTTCCGATCTGATGGGAGCATCGTTTATGGTCGGGAAGGAGCAGATATGGCTTGGGATACTTGGGCGCGTCTACGATTGGTATTGGCTGAGAAACATTTGGTCGCTGGATTGAAGAGGTCTGTATTTGGGTGGCCTGAGGATCACTCAAGGGCCCGACAGACGAGGTAGACGAGTATGCCATCTTTTGCCTAGCCTCGGGAGGTGTAGTCACTCGAGACCGAGTACCTCTAGATCTTTCCTGAGCAGCTCTCAATACCTCCCGAGCTACCTGGGCGGGGTCCTTTTGACCAGACATTCCTGTGAATAGAAGGGAACAATTAAGGTATGAGAAGGGAAAAAATAACATCAAACAAAAGACAAGGCAACAAATAATAAGTTAGTGGGTCGGTCAGAACCTACCAGCCTGCCTGGATGGAGGCAGAGAAGTAATCGGGATGAGACCCGAGTCGGCCAGAGCCGAAGGATTGAAGAGGTCGCAATAATGTCCTCCGTATTCAAATGTCTTCTTTACCCTGGCTCGGGCATCGTGGTGGACTTTTAGGATGTCACCCCTAACAGGCTGCAAGTGACACGAATATTAGAGGGTTATGCAAATCAGTCCAAATGAAGAGATGAGATCGGGTTGTTACCTTATACTCGAAAAACATTTGGGACTACGAAGCCTTCATCGTCTTCCTACCGGCACAATACCCAATGACCCCCGGCCCAGAACCAATTGTCCTTGAAATTCTTATTAGTGGCCGTGAGATTGGTGATTACTTGGTGGACCCCGGCGTGAGATGAAAGGTAATACAAGGGTTGGCATTCATTCGATACAACCTTTGCACTTCGGAGAAGGTTGGTTCTCCTAGCCTGGCTCGGTTTTATATCACATAGAGGCCGGCCAGCACCCTCCATCCGTTCAAGTTTAGTTGACACGGGGCCAAGTTCATGGCTAACAACATTTTCGCAAAGTATTTTTGCATGGGCAAGTGTAGCCCCATGTCAAAAAAGACTGTGCTCAGCGCTACCCGACCTCTATCAGGGCAGCTTTCCAGATCATCTTCATCAGGAACTTGAAGACTAATCTCCATGGGGATATTGAATCATTCTCTCAGCTGCTGCAGGTCAGCTTCGGTTATTGAAGAAGCCCGATCCATGTCCAGGTTTACAAAGTCGAGCTCGGGGTGGCTTGGCTTGGGTTGAGTGACCCATTTTTGGTAGCTTTGCCTCTCCTCTTCAGACGCGTTTGGTGTGGTGTTGTGGTCGTCGGGACTGTTGGATCCTGAGCTATGCACGACCTCGAGCCTGGGCGGCACAGTGGGAGGTAAGGTGTTGAGTGGAGTAGGGGAGGAAGACTCGGAGTCTGACATTCCTAGTAAAGCACGACCCGAGGCAGGGAGTTGGTTGACACACTCAGTTAGCAGTGCACATTAAAAATAGGGTTATCATCTTCATCCCTACCGAGTATCTAACCCTAAAAAAGCTCTAAAAAGCCCTAACAATGGTGGAACAATAAGTTTTCCAAACTAACCAAAATAGGCACAAACAAAATCCAGAAACATGTCTCTTATACCTAAAGAAATGGCACACCCACATATATACACAAACAACACACATACACCCACATGAATAAGCCCACCCTCATACCACAATTATCGCAAAAATCTCAAGAAACCAGAGCACAGACACAATCATTCATAGCAACACAGAGCAACAGAAACATGAAGCAAAGATGGAAGTGTAAAAGAGAATAAGTCATTTGTTTGATTTGAAGGGAGATGTTGAGAAGCTACAGATGGTGGTGAATGACCGAGGTTGCAGATCACGGGATAAGCTTTGGAGTTATTAGAAGAAAATGAAGTTGCTAAAAGAGAAAAATGGCGCACAATGGTCCTTTAGATAGACAGCTCGGGTTGATCCTGACCATTAGATCGAGAATAGAAGTCTTGATCAACGCCACGTGTAGCAGGAATTTCATTGGTTGGATTTCAAATATCGAGACAAGATAGAAGCGATTGTTCAGTTGCCGTCCAACTATCCAATTACATCCGATTTTGGAGCACAAGCCACAGGCACACGATGCGTGGCATCTCGAGGAAACGAAGCGGATGAAACCCTAGAGTGATGTGACGGGCATTAAAAGAAGGCAATGATATTAACACGACTTCCGAATGACAGTTTGAGAGCCCGAGAGAAGCATTCAATGAAGCAACCGTCACCAAGGCATGACTTTTTGTCCAAATGATTACTTTCCAGATCCGGGGAGTGTGTAGTTTGATTGACAGCAAGATCCTGACCCAAAGACTAGGGGACGATCCAAACAACCATTATAGTTCCCGGCACCAGCTCGCAGACTCGTTGATACCGAGAACTATGAGACATATATTGATGGTGATTTCTTGACCCGAGAAGAGCCGAAGTATGAAAAATGATATTAAGGAGATTTCACTAGCCAAGATAGGGCCCAAGATCTTTACAATGATAAGACTCCAGGCTCGGGGGTGCGTGACTCGACCAGTAGATCAGATTCAGCTACATTTTTATACTAACTCGAGAAACATTGGGAATCAGCTGAGACACAGTCACATACATCTGAAGAAGGTGAGCACTAGAAGATACAAGTTAGAAGAAAGTCATAACAGTTCAGACTGTCATCGATGGAAGCTATTTCTCAATATTTCTATATGAAAATGGGCTTAGTGTAGGCTTGACCTTTTTGAAGAGAATGTGAGGGAAAAGTTATTCTACCAACCCGACCTGTTAGTAGATGCAATGAAGGACATTACTTATTTCGACGGACCGACCCAAGGATGTTGGTCGGAGTTGCAACATTGTGTTCTTAGATAGACGACGTAAGCCCTAAACGGAAGTTTGAGCTTCCCAAGGATTGATGAGATAGAAGTAGGCTAACGGCTGATGTGACGGAGCAGGACTGCAAGCTTATTGACTGACACATGCAACCGCATAAGAGTGGTTGGAATACAGGGTGGCACATGGGAAGAGCATGTAATAATTGCCAAGAATGGGTAATTTAATGAAGTTCAAATGGCAGGTAATATAGGTGTCAGGCGACTGGGTTATTATCTATAGTGTAATTGGGGAAGAGAGCCTAGGCAATAATGGCTTAGCAACGTGGCTGACGTCATGAATTGGTGTAATAATAGAATTTGACCTATTATAAAAAGGGGTTGAAGACTCGTTGTAAGAGGTTGGTCAATTTTATTCTAAGTACTCTTGTAATTTATAATAGAGAGAAAAGAATCTTGAGTTAGAGGGAGAAAAGAGGTCGGTCGACCCGAGGTGGTAATAAAAGTGCTTATTCATTTTGTGTCTATAGACGTAGGTTAGATCCATTCCATCGAACCACGTTAAACCCTTTGTCTTGTCTGTTGTTTTCTATCTTATGCCAAGTTTGCATTTGGTTCCCAACAAACCAAATAAATTCTCAGTTGATGAAGGTTTGTTCGAGGAGTAATTTTCCCGAATCACCATTGGAACGAAAATCAACCGTCAACACATACAAAATAACTAAGCCACTTAATTTAATTTGATTATACATATTTGTTTCTATATTTAATTTGATTGGATGAATTGTTTAGTTTAATTTATGGTCAGATGATTAAGCATGGCCTTGTATTATTTATCATGTTAGAAAATGTTAGGTTTTAAATTTTGGTGATTTTAAATTTTTTCAATAATATGTCTACTCGAGTAGATCCGACATGGAAGTACGACCATGAAGTTCATGTGGAAGATGGAAAAGGGGGACATAAGTATATTGAACGTCATTTTTACGATAAGACAATCAAAATGGGTGTACAAAATGAAAGAACAACTGATTGCAAGTAGACCATCTGCACAAAAGAGGAGAAGAGATCAAAGTAAGTTAATCTTTACAGATAATACAATTTACATAATACAAATTAAATAATGATACGACTTTATGTTATTTGTTAGGCAAAAGAAATGCTCCACAATTAAAGGATAAAGACAATACAAGTGAATGAGACTTTTTGGATGGTGATGGGGTTTTGACCAAGTTTCATGTCACTGGACAAAAATGACAATAGATTTACGGATTAATTATAAATTATTTTTTTAACTTAATTTGATGGATGGATAAATGAATGTGTTTTGGAGTTTTTTTGAAGTTACTTTGATGGATAGATAAATGAATGTGTTTTGGACTTGTGGATGTTTTTATTCTATTGATTTTAAAATATATATATTTTTTTACATTCGGTTTAAGATGCCCACCTCACCGTCTTGAGGCGGTCTGCCTCGCGCATCAACGGCTGACTGCCTCGAGACGTTATCTGTATTTTTGAACATTAGTCCTGCAACAAAGGGTTACCCATAGGATTCAAAACTTCTAAATGTGATTTAAACATCTCCTCTCCCCTAGAAAACTCCCTCTTAAAGGATATTTACCCTTCCTTGTCTTCAACGATAAGGGATCTTCAATATCCTTAACTAAAGTCATCTTTCTTCTCACCTTATCATCAACTGGAATCTCATCTGATCCAAACGCAACCTTAATGTTATCCTCCACATTCGACCCCGAGTAATCAAAATCCCTTTCGTCATTGATCTCTTGTTGAATGCGCGCATCTTATGGAGCCACCAATATGATCGAAGTAATAACCCCATCATATTGGTGGCTCCATAAGATGCGCGCATTCAAAAAGAGATCAATGACGACAGGGATTTTGATTACTCGAAGTAATTTTATCGTCATATTGCTGGCTCCATAAGATGCACGCATTCAGCAATATGATCGAAGTAATTTTATCCTCAAATTATTGCCGTTAAAATTAAAGGAGAATAGTGGACATTACTTGATAATAATCGATAGTGGAGAAGTGACTTGAACTGAGCTGAGCTATAGCCTGTAAATATTTGATGAACAGACCTTTCTCTGAAATAGGAGAATATGCAGGCTAATTAAACTCATTTCACTAACTTTTCTTTAACAAAATATCAATCACTGGAAAGTGGAAACAATATTCCATGAAGTCAAGCATGTGATGCAAAAACCAAAATTACCTAAATTCTAATCCTAAAAAGTAAAAAACAGAGCCAATCCAAGAGAGTGTTACTTTCCTCTGCTGCTAAACTTGAAAAGCCAAACCGACAGGTCCAACTCTAACTACTATATAGACATCAAAAAGAGACATTCCAAGTCTCTGTCTGTTCACCAGATGCAGGCCTGTAGCATACAAAATTTCATTGGTGCGTGCTCGTAGTAATCATCAAAGTGATTGAATACATTTAAGCCCTTGTAAAAAACTATTCCAGGTGCTTCAATGAGTCAGTAGTAGCTACTCCATTTATAGATGTTAGGTTATTATCTGCAAGTGGTTGGGATAATCTTGCGCTTCTAGTTGCTTGCGGTTGTGTGGCATTGCCCTGTGATGATTTCACAACCGCTTGAAAGAAGAGCATTTCCATCATCATCATTTTGTTGTATATCCACTTTGAAGCTTTTGCATTCACTTGCTATGACTTCCTCGCTTGCCCTTTCTAATTTAGGAGTCTGATTATATGAGTCATTCACTGTTCCGACTGCAACCTCACATTCCAATTTTGGATACAACTGCATGTTTCTAGAGCATTCTATTTCACCAGATGCAATCCCATTATTACTTCCTTCACATGCTTCAAGCAATGATTCTTGTTGAACAGAGTGGGTGCTACTATTGAGATCTTGAAACAATCTATCCATTACTGAATCCTTGTTTGTCAATCCTTCCTCAGAAATTGAAGATGATATGGTTCCAATGTCAACATTTTGAGACAATTCTTTTCCAACTTGAATAACGTTACTAAATGTTGCCCCATAAATTTCCAAGGAATTTTCTTTGCAAGTTGAGACTTTTTTAGCTTCAATATTATTGTCTGCGTGACTGATATGACTAGATTCATGCAACAGTTCAAGTTTTTGAGTGTCAACATTGATAGTTTTGTCATCAATCAACTCATTCTTACTGAAATTTGGCCTAATCAGCTTCCTTCTTTTATGCAGTCCACCTGCACAGCACTCAGTTTCTGCACTCCAACCACAACCATCAATCTTACTATCACTACCATGACTCTTTCGTAGTTCACTACGACGCTTGAAATCCACAAAAGGCATCTTTTCAGCAAGTTGGTCACTATTCTCTTCACTGGCTGGAATATCCTTCATTCTCACCTCATGTGAAATCTTCTTGAAACGATCCTTCAATAATTTGGAATCAGAGGTGGTTTGTCTCATTTTCCTAAAATCAGTGGTGTCAACATTGAAAAACTGCCCTTGCTTTCTCATTTTCAACCACTGGTAGTGACTTTGGTGCAGCATTGACATCACCTCATCCACTGAAGTATCCATGCTGTCTTCATCAACACCAACAAGGGTATCATATTCTCTAATGCGTGCTTTTGGAGCCAAAGCTAAGCGTGAAAACACACTTTTTCGGTTCTTTTGGCAGTCAAAATACATGCCTCCAGGATTTTTACAGTCATCATCAGGCTTCAATGAAGAATTATCATGGTGGTCTATGTTGAATTTGACAGGATAAACAGGACCATGCAGCTGGTTCGTACCCTCTTTCAGATTAATTCCACATTGCATCATTTTCTGATAATTTTCATCTTGTGATGCTTCACGACATCCAAAATCAAACAGAAAAGAAGGATACTGACTGGGACTAAAGGAATAAGAAGTACCCCCATCCATTCCCTCACTATTTCCACTATCTGCAAAAGGCAGAGGACCAGGTCTTGAAAAGGAAAAGCCACTACAACCCCTATTCTCAGATGGATTGGCTGCCATATTTTCAGAATAAGAAGCCTCCAAGAACGGCATCCTAGTCCTTTGGGAGTTCCCATAATGGTTGGGGGAAGCCATTGGAGCACCATAACCTAACATAGAACTGAAATCTGGGCACCATTCACGTCTTGGCTCAGTGTATGGGAGAATAGATTGGTTTTCAGATGAAGGTAGTACATTCTCAGCATTATTGTTCTCCCAAAGCAAAGTCCTTTGGGAGTTCCCATAATGGTTGGGGGAAGCCATAGGAGCACCATAACCTAACATAGAACTGAAATCTGGGCACCTTGCACGTCCTGGCTCAGTGTATGGGAGAAAAGATTGGTTTTCAGATGAAGGTAGTACATTCTCAGCATTATTGTTGTGGGGGAAAGCAAAGTTCTGCACTGGATTGCTATTGTGCACATAAGATGACAAGTGCCTAGATTCAATAAGGGGGGCGTCTGGATCATAAGGAAGACAGCTTACAACTATTGCATCTCCAGTAGATGTTGGACAGGTGAGATTCATGGCTTGTGGTTCCATTGAGCGACAGGATGTTGAAGACAGCTCAAATTGACGAGGGTAAAATGTTGAGATGGCTGCCCCATCAACACCAGCACTTGTTGCAAACCTCCCATCATCAATCGCTCTTCCATCACTGCCTAAACAGGCACCATTAAAGTGGTAAGTAGAGATGAGTGATCCACGACTAAGGTCAGCCTCTTCCCCCTGAGTACTTATGATAGACTTTTGATCATCAGCTGCTCTTCTAACTTTGTCCACAGAGTACCTAGCATATTTTTGACCAGTAATATGTCCCTGAGGCTTTAACTTTTTCAAATCGAACAGGTACAGAAGCTTATGAACCTACAAGATTACATAGAAAGAGAAATTGATTACAACTCCCTTATAAGGAGACTTCATTTGATTAAGGTCAAATTAATGGACAACAAACAGACCTGATCTTCTGATAGTCCAAAATTGAACTTTTTTGCCGAGTAGTAATTTTCTTTGATCGCCTCCCTGAACTCATCTTCAGAAAGTGGACTACATTGCCACAAATGGGTGAACTTCACCTTCAAAGAGAAGGGAAAAAATCCACATTAAAGAATTAAGTAATGCATAAGACTTTTGTCAAATCATAGGAGAAAAAATGGCCAGAAATTAAATATAAATACCCATACCTGAGCAGGGAATTGCTTCCCAAATGAACTATATGCATGGGGAACAATATTCATAGCACCATCAGTGCTAGCTTGATAAACACCATGCAGTTCTCTCCTCTCAAATTCAAACAGAAACAAAAGCATACCAGCTTTAATTTGTTTTACAAAAGGGGCCTGCCCAAATGGAAGACCAAATAGCTTTCGTCTGAAACACTCTACTTTTGTTCTAGTGTTTGACATGAATATTGCTCCAAAATCTGGAATGCGTCCAGGATAACCATTCTGATCCTCCTCCAACTCCATTGTTGCCCTTAACGAGAAGCTGTCAATTTTAATAATGCTAATACCAATAACAACCACAAAATCAGGGAGTATAAGGTTGCTAAGGTGAAAGGAAATTCAAGCTCCTTGTTTCAAGGTAAAGAATTATCTTCAGTATTCTAAAAAGTGTAATAACTTCAGGGAATCAGGACAGAATACCAGAGCAGTTACACACCGACATATACAGCAACAAGAAAAGAAATATAGAAGAATATATCAAAAGACAGAAAGGGCGGAAATAGACTATGCATGTGTGCTTCTTAAAAAAACATCAATCTTATGGTTTTCTGTCTTTAAAGATTCAGCAAGCCGATAGAAAGAAAGAAAAAGGCTCCTAAACTCACGTCTCAGTAATTTGCAAGATCAATGGTGAATAATAAGATGACGTTTCTCCAATGTAGAAGAAAAACTTTCACTAAACTTTCTTTGTTATCCATCCCAACCCACCAAAAGTAAATGCATAAACATATATTCTTTGAGCATATTTAAAATCATATAGGGCACATATATGTTCATAGAGCTGGCAGAGCTATCAAGCATATTGACACACAGGATTTTTTCCAGCTTACTTGACATTCAATATATTCCTTTTTCAAAATGTTGTGTCAAATAAGTTACCCCAAGGTCCCTGATGGTTGCGGATTAGGTCCATCATGTTTCGAAACACATCACTCAGGTCCCCTTACCAAACAAAAATTAGCCCAAACTGATTGTTATGTTAGTAAATAAACAGTTATACATCTGCATAGTTTTAATCATTTATATTAAACTGCAACATTATGAGAAAGGTCTCAAGCTTAAGACCTCAACGGTGAGAGTTGGCATCCTAACCATCTCAACTAAATTGCTTACACAGTTAAGCAAAATTAAATAGGATAACACAAAAAGTTGGCAAAATTTTTAAACATCAAGTATCTTTTACCAAAATCAAAGACCATTTAATTTTACACCCAAATCCCAAGCCAGACACAGTGACCACCAACTATCAGGCCAAGCATCACACCACAGTGACCTCCCAGCCACCACACATACAAATAACTTTCATTAACTCTTCAGGTTTCAACATTTCAGCACAGAAAATTTCTAAGCTGGAGAACATTATGGAGGAGTAGGCAACAACTTTAACATCTAAGGTGTTGGTGGTTTGTCGTGATCTCCCCAGCTTTTGTTGTTACACATTTGCACCTACCAATGAGATCACCACAGGCCTTGGAGATAATGGTTCAGTTGGTAGTTGAGATCACATTTAACTGTCTTTGAATCCCATTTGAAGACGCTCACCCCTCTCCCTATCACTCAACAATTTGTTAATTGGTGTTTTTGTGGATTTCCAATCCAATGATTTTATTTTTTTTTCTTTTCTGGATTTTATTGACTAATCATCCATTAATTTTGTTAGTTTCCTAATCAACAAAATAGAAGAGGAAAGGCTTTTTAGGTGTGGCCATGTGAAGATGGTGTGATTACAATTAAACATCATATGATTTAAACAAAATCAAAATATCATTGGTTGATGAAGCAGGTGATAAACTGACAACAAAACAAAGAATGCAAAACAACTGAAATGATCTTGCATCATTACATTTGATTCGACTTCCGTTCAGGCAAGGAACATTAGTGACAAGACCTATTTAAACACAATTTACATAATCAGCACAACACAATCGTCAACTGTTCATAAAACCAAGCAAAACCTCTACGGTTTTCTGGAATCCACAATGTTCATAAAAACAAAAGTTAAATCTCAGATACTAAAAATGACAATAAGAAAACGACAGTAATGGAATCAAAAGTAATACTAAATATCACTAACAGAGAGTAATAAAATAACGACGAGCGTACACTCTTTTACCAGCCAAAAAATCCAGCAGCGGCGCCGGAAGTTGTATCGGATTCACGGTGGTTCGAACAGAGAAACTCAACGGAATTCTCGCAGCTTTCCCTCTCTCTCGCGCGACGGATCGTATTTTTTATTATGATATTATCCCTATTTTCAATAGCGCCTGAAATACTAATATTATAATATCATTGGTCTCAAGGGTAATAGGGGTTTTTTACTCCCCAGACAATCCTCCTCCAACTGTGAATTTGTTTTGTTTATGGGAAACTAAAAGCAAATTTGGCAAAAGATAGATAAATACACCAATCAACAAAGAGATTTAACGTGGTTCGGCGGATCAGATCCAACCTACATCCACGGGCACAGAACGGACGATATTTTATTATTGAGATATGTTTCTCTGATATGTTTCGTGCTTACAAGTCTAATTCTCTTTTTGTTCTCTTCTCAACTCTCAACTCTTCAACTCTCAACTCTCAACTCTCCACCCTTCAACTCTCAACTCTCAACTCTCCACTCTGCCTTACAAGCACGTTTTCCCCTCCTATTTATAATAGCAAAGAAACTGTTGTCCTTTTCCCATAAGGATTCCTAGTTGAAACTACCTTCACTTCTTTTACCCTATTAGGACACTGACTTATCAATTTTTCCCAATGAAAGTAGGATAATTTATCTTCTTATCCGTAAAAATAGGATGTCTTATCTTCTCGAGCATATCTCGCCATTTTATCGGTCTTCATGAGGTCGTTCACAATGGTCTTTTGAACTGAGAATGCTACTGTCGATCTGATAATGCCCGGTCATCCGATCTTAAGTGGTCGGTTTACCGATCATAAAGTGCTCGGCCCCTTACTGTTGGCTTTTAGTGGTCGGGTCGGCATTAATGATCTTGACCGAGAAGGGAATTACCTTTTTACCCATGCCGTACTGCTTAAATATCATAGGGCCTGAAAATACCATCAACATATGTCTCCTAGTTCTCGGTTCCACCGAGTATACAAGTTGGTGCCGGGAACTACATAAAAAGAATAGGTTTCCTAATGGAGTGACGACTAGCCTTTGTGAGGAGAAGTTTTATTGGCCTGTCACCACCACGTCCTCGGTACGATTGAGATGCTCGGTCTGACTTCTCTTCCCGCCAAAACAAAATCTTTTCACCGCCCTTCTGGAGACTCTCTTGAGACGCGCAACCGTCATATCCATTTAAATGCCCATCAAATCATCTCTAGGGTTTACTCCGAGCTTGACACTTGTTAAACATCAGCCGGCTTCCCGCCAAAAGCAAACAAAATCAGCCGTTCACAGCCGACACCGATATACGCCCAATCTGGATATAGGGCATATCCATGCGGCCATCCGCTTCTGCAAAGGGGAAAATCTCACAGGAGGAGTTTCAAAGATTGCTACCCCTTTCTCCCGAAGAGGTGATGGATCCCGACCTCATTTCGATCGCCCCGGCACCCCCAGCTCCTGAAGAGGACCGACCTGAGGCTCCTGCTCCGGCCCTCGAAGCTATAATTGTCGAGACCTCTCAGGCCGTCAATGTGGAAGCCACCGTCATTCCTCCCGAGGTCGAGCCAATCCATCTGCCACCCGAGCCTATCGAGGAAGAACCAACTGCCCCTGCGCGGGCTGATATGTAAGGGGTAACCCGAACGGGGCCCCATGTAATCCTGAACAAACTTCATTTTCCCTGTAATAACTTTTCACAAGTATATTTATATATGTATTTTTATGTGTTTCTATTCCACTTTTTTTTTCATTATTTGCTCCGATTGCTTTCCCGCAAACGATCACTCGCGGCCCGGCCGACCCGAGCCGAGAATATAATCTTGTTGTGAGACGAAACCCGCCTCCGATCTGAGAGAAACACTAGGCTTTGAGCGAGTGTTACGTTCCTAGTCCAACAAGACAGACTCGGTGGGACGTAACCCGACCCCGAGCTGAGGGAAACACTTGGCACTGGGGGAAATGTTACGTCCCCAGTCCAAAAGACAGACTCGGTGGGACGTAACCCGACCCCGAGCTGAGAGAAACACTTGGCACTGGGGGAAAATGTTACGTCCTCAGTCCAAAAGACAAACTCGGTGGGACGTAACCCGACCCCGAGCTGAGAGAAACACTTGGCACTGGGGGAAAATTTTACGTCCCCAGTCCAAAAGATAGACTCGGTAGGACGTAACCCGACCCCGAGCTGAGAGAAACACTTGGCATTGGGGGAAATGTTACGTCCCCAGTCCAAAAGACATACTCGGTGGGACGTAACCCGGCCCCGAGCTGAGAGAAATAGGATTCGGATCAAAGAGTGTTTAGGATGGTAAGGGCACATTCCTCTATACGTCAGGTCACTATGGAGCCTGCGTTTCGTTCGAGGGCTCCTCCTTACAACGCGGGAGCAAGTATACGCCAAGAGGGTGTAATCCTTACTCGTGCTATGCTTCTCACAGATCCGAATGACCGAATAGGTAGGGATCAAAGAGTGTCCCAAACATTAAGGGCATGCTCCTCCTTATGTTCGGTAACACTGGAGCAAGCAAACACCACGAGGGCATAATCATTCCTCATGCTATGCTTCTCACGGATCCGAATGACCGAATAGGTAGGGATCAAAGAGTGTCCGAAACTTTAAGGGCATGCTCCTCCTTATGTTCGGTAACACTGGAGCAAGCAAACGCCACGAGGGTATAAGCCTTCCTCGTGCTATGTTTCTCACAGATCCGAATGACCGAATAAGTAGGGATCAAAAAGTGTCTGAAACATTAAGGGCATGCTCCTCTTTATGTTCGGTAACACTGGAGCAAGCAAACGCCACGAGGGCATAATCTCTCCTCGTGTTGTGCTTCTCACGGATCCGAATTACCGAATAGATAGGGATCAAATAGTGTCTGAAACTTTAAGGGCATGCTCCTCCTTATGTTCGGTAACACTGGAGTAAGCAAAAGCCACGAAGACAGAATCCCTCCTCGTGCTATGCTTCTCACGGATCCAAATGACCAAATAGGTAGGGATCAAAGAGTGTCCGAAACATTAAGGGTATGCTCCTCCTTATGTTCGGTAACACTGGAGCAAGCAAACGCCACGAGGGCATAATCCATCCTCGTGCTATGCTTCTCACGGATCCGAATGACCAAATAGGTAGGGATCAAAGAGTGTCCGAAATATTAAGGGTATGCTCCTCCTTATGTTTGGTAACACTGGAGCAAGCAAACGCCACGATGGCATAATCCATCCATGTGCTATGCTTCTCGCAGATCCGTTGGTCAGACAAAATGTATGGGAACACATTCCCCGCAGTCGTATTCCCCAAACCGGCCAGGCCGGCCATCTCACGGGGGCACTCCCTCCCCGCGATTACTCGTGGGTTCGTATCCCGAGATATCCATTTTCCTGGTCATTCTGAGGTATCGGCTTGAATTCCTTTCACCTCGGGGGTGGTTTTTTGAACTCTCTGTTTGGCCTGCGAGGAGCTTCTACCCTCATCGTCCTCTCTCTGATAGCTGTCCCATCTCCGGGAGATTTTCTACCTCATCTTCCAACAAAACAAACTTCCGGGCTGTTTCCATAGCTGTGGCATAATCCGGTGTACCCTGTATCCTCAAGTGAGTCCACAGTTTTCCGATCTTTAAGGCTCCATTCAAACTTTCCAGTGCTTCGAGCGACTCATATCCCCCGACCTCAAGCACCATGTTATGGTACCGTTCAATGAAAGCCTTCAGGGGCTCATCGTCCCCCTGCTTCATGAGCCTCAATTCCCCAATTGTCTTTTTTGGGACGCATGCCCCTTGAAGTGCCGAACAAATGACTTCCTGAGTTGTGCGAAGCTACTGATGCTCCATGGGGCTAGACTTATAAACCACAGAATGGCAAACCCACCTAAGGTTAGGGGGAATACTTTGCAAACGGTATCCCCTACTACTCCTTGGACCTCCATCAACTGGACAAAACTCTCAATATGGGATTTTGGATCAGTGTGGCCTTTGTAGGGCGTCATGGACGGCATGTTGAATCGTCTTGGGAACTGTACCGACCTTATTTATTCTGTGAAGGGAGATGCAACCTCGTTGTCTTGAGCATCTCTCGTGTTCGTTTTGAGGTTCGCTCCTCACTTGGCCGTTTCTTTTCTTAACCAAGATTTTATACTGCCATCTATGTTACCGTGCCGCCTCATGAGGCCTTCTTTGCGTCTGTCACCCTAGGTGCGGCGTTCCTCATGGCTTGAGATTTTCCGTCCAGTTTCACCATCCTTCATATATCCCCTTCTGGTGTCGCAGGGGCCATCATAGGAAGAATCTGGCGACTATCTCCCCTCTTCTTCTTCCCACGTATCCTCCGTTTGTAAATCTTTTTCTACCACTCCAGACCTCATCCCGTAGGGACCCTTCCTCCTAGGTTCATCGTCTTCGCTCTCATCTGCAACCCTTTTTCTTTCCGCTATTTCGCCTCTCCTCCGACTGGTTCCGGCTTCTAGTCTCTCATTATTCGTCTCTTCCATCCTCTCCAGTCTGTCCATCATGGATTTTAGAAGGATTTGATTTTCCTCCTTATCTTTCCTCATATTTTCCTCCATCTTCTCCATCCAATCCGCTGTTGAACTCCCTGACGACCGGTGATTTCCACCTTCTGTCATTGTCTTACTACGCGAGCTGCTTTTTGTTGGAGTCCCCACATGTTGACGGCTGATTTTGGTCTCAGGGGCAATAAGGGTTTTTTACTCCCGAGACAATCCTCCTCCAATTGTGAATTTGTTTTATTTAAGGGAAACCAAAAGCAAATTTGGCAAAAGATAGATAAATACACCAATCAACAAAGAGATTTAACGTGGTTCGACGGATCAGATCCAACCTACATCCACGGGCACAGAACATACGATATTTTATTATTGAGATATGCTTCTCTGATCTGTTTCGTGCTTACAAGTCTAATTCTCTTTTTGTTCTCTTCTCAACTCTCAACTCTTCAACTCTCAACTCTCATCTCCCAACCCTCCACCCTCCACCTCCACTCTCAACTCTCAACTCTCCACCCTGCTGTATGCATTGCATTTTCGCATGTGAAACCCGATGATGAGTCTCAGTTGGAGGCACTACCTTTTTAGCTAAGGATATTGCGGGAAACGGAGGTCGGAAGGGGAAATTCAGAATAAGTACGTCATCAGATTCATTTCGCAAGTTCACTTTCTTCGTTAGTGCTGCATTCGTTACTTCGTTCGAACGTCAGGCAGATTGCGGACTTTCGTGTAGCGTTCGAATAGGCGTTCGAACGGCGTCAGTATTTCTTGTTTTGCTGCTAGCCTCGCACCCCAGCCCAATTAGCCCACCAAAGCCCATAAAACACATCCCAATTAATAAAACACATTTAAAACACATGGGAAATTAAATTAAATATTATTAGATAATGTAATTAAATAAAATAATTAATTAAGTCATATATCAAATTAAATAAAACAAATAAAATCTAAATAATCACCTACCAAAATAATAAAACTTACACAAATTAAAGAAATTGCATGCCTAATAAAGATAAATCAAAAATATTATATACCAACTTAACAATATCATGCCTAATTAAAATCAATCATAACAAATTAAATATTTTGTATTCCTAATCTAGCCAAGATTTGTCCCCCCTCAATCTTTGACTTTCCTTGCTCAACACAAAATCAAATCCTCCTTTTAATGCCAAAATCCCTTCCTTGTGAGACAAGGTGAAGCCCTAACCATTCTCTATATAAACAACCCATAACCAAGACATGCACTCCCCTAGCTCATACACAAGAATTACACGAAAATCACAACACCAAGAACCCTAGCCACTCACGGCAATAGCAAGAAGCACAAACAAAACCCTTCTCTTCATCTCTCATTCTTTGGCCAAGAATACCACTATCCTCCATCCCCTCCATTGCCGAATTTTAACAGCCATTACAACCACCAATACAGCCACTAACCACCACCGAAAACCACCTCCATAAACTCCCCAAACATCACCGAAAATACCCCCCCAAAACAGCAACCAAATCCTCAAAACAGTTACATAAAAAACTGCATTCATAATCCTTAAAATAATCACACAAGACTACACTAAAAACCAATAAAAAACACTCGGAATAATCCGTTGAAACGTCAAAACAAGTGACCTGAACAGTGAGCAGCAAAGCAGAGGCCGAACAGTAGCAGAACGGAGACTGAACAGCAGGCAAAACAGCAAAACAGTGAGCTAGGACGCTAAACCAGTGAACCGGAGAGTTGAGGAGCTGTACCCTTCCGACGTCCGTGAAACGCAAGCCTGAAAGTTGGCAAAAAAGGTTAGACCTGAGGGTATTTTCTACACTCGTTTTTCGTTTTATTTGTATTATTTATTGAGTATTGCTTGCATGATTGTCATGTTGAAATGCATGTTGTGGGCCTTGAGTAGATAAATATGCATGAATTATGAGATGTTGTATGTTGTGGCTTTGGAATAAAATGAGAGATGTGTCAACTCTCGCGGTATATCGGATGGAAACCCGGACATAAATTTCATAGCCGATTCCGAATGGATGGTAGTATGATCTGTACTCGGGATACAACTCCACGTACCGCTTGAGTAAACGGCACCCTCTTTTGTTTTGTGTTGCTTTGGTTTATTTATTTTTCGTTACTTGAATTCTGCATGTTGCTTATTTATGCATGATTCAATCGAGCGCATGGGCTTAGTAAGTGCGATGAAAGGTCCCCTATTTGGAGGGGTTAAAACCCTTTACCACGATGCTTTGCCGCGCCGGTCGATGTGTGTTCGGTTGAATGCAAGATACGTTCAATCGGGCATACTAAGTTTGATAGTATTGTCTTTAAATTCTTTGTATGCATGATTCAATCGAGCGCATAGGCTTAGTAAGTGCAATGAAAGATCCCATATGGGGAGGGGTTAAAGCCCTTTACCACGCGCTTTACCACGACGTTACCGCGCCGGTTGATGTGTGTTCGGTTGAATGCAAGATACGTTCAATCGGGCATACTAAGTTTGATATTATTGTTTTTAATTCTTTGTATGCATGATTCAATCGAGCGCATGGGCTTAGTAAGTGCAATGAAAGATCCCTATGGGGAGGGGTTAAAGCCCTTTTACCACGATGCTTTGCCGCGCCGGTTGATGTGTGTTCGGTTGAATGCAAGATACGTTCAATCGGACATACTGAGCTTGACATTATTGTCTTTATTCTTTGTGTTGCATGCATCAGGCCTGGTTCCGTTCGAACGCGTTCTCGAACGCTACACGAACGCGAACCTTCTGTTTACCGTTCGAACGCGTTCTCGAACGCTACGCGAACGCGCATGCACTTTCTTAGTCTTATCACGCATCAGGTCTGGTTCCGTTCGAATGCGTTCTCGAACGCTATACGAACGCGAACCTTCTGTTTACCGTTCGAACGCGTTCTCGAACGCTACGCGAACGCGCACGCACTTTCTTAGTCTTATCATGCATCAGGTCTGGTTCCGTTCGAACGCGTTCTCGAACGCTATACGAACGCAAACCTTCTGTTTACCGTTCGAACGCGTTTTCAAACGCTACGCGAACGCGCATCCACTGAACTGAGTCCCTTTTCTCCAGATTTCATGCATAGTTTTCCTAGTAGCTATCCCTACGTATGATGAACCTGATTGCCCCTCTGTATTACTCAAGATTGTGTTGGTGTCATCATCTGCATTCCCCACATGTATGAGTACAATGTGTTTAATATATTACAATTCATATACCTATGTCATGATAACATTTGAGTATTATTTCTTGTGGTATATCGGATGGAAACCCAGACATAAATTCCGTAGCCGATTCCGAATGGACGGTAGTACGGTCTGTACTTAGGATACAATTCCACGTACCACTTGGGAAGGTGCTCACATGTGTGCTTGTGTGGTTAGTATGTGTGCTTGTGTTTTCTTGAATATAATATGCCAATAAGTTGTATGTTTGTCGCTACTTTGATGTACTTTCAAGCATGCAATCTTAGATGTGAAACATATGTAAATTTAGGTGTAAGTGTTATTTTGTACATATGAATTTAGAAGCATGATACTCTTAGAAATAAGATTACTTAAGCCTGATTAAATTATTATATAAATCCTTTCATTACAAGTGGCATAAGTAAGGGACCATTCCGAACCCAACGGTTTGAGGTCTTCCCTTGCGAGGGGTGAGTGCGGCCTTAAATCTCATTTTCCCGGTTCACACCGGGTGGCGACTCCATTATTCTCCGGTTTAGTCCCCCTTGGCTACTCCGTACTCCCGACCAAGCCGCGAGCTTGGGACAGCATGCGTCGCCCAGTTCTTGTGTCCCAAGTCTGGCGACTCCACTGGGGATAGAGAATCGGGCCCGAATATTGTCTTGTAATGATTGGATTTATGTTTTAATTGACCGTGTCTATAGTGGATAAAATGGGGGTTTAATCAAAGGCATTTTAAGGCTAGGTAATGGTTTGGTGTCTTCCTTCATTCACTACCTTTCTAGAAGGAAAAGTTGTGAAGGTACCTATATGGCCATCTACTCGTAGCCTATTGTGATGGACTAATTTGGAGGACTCGTTGTTTTTTCCTGACACCAAGCGATAAGAGCCTAAGAGGCTTGGGTATTTAAGTGAGCCTCACTCCACATTCCCTCTGGGGAATCTACAACGGAAATCCATTTGACAGTCTGTCACACACCATAGCTCATTGGCACGTACCTTAGTGTATAAAAGAGGGTGCGCTCACTTGGTTGCTCGAACCCTTGATTGGGGAGACCTAGTTGTGGGCCATCCTTCGCCGACGAGAGCCTTTGTCTATACTCCTGCGAACCCACCCATAGACCGAGTTTGCATGGTTAAAGTAACAATTATTTCCTTGAGTATGTGCTAGTGGACCATCCTCATTTGGATGCAGTTGGACCATTGTCAGAAATGCGGACTTGTTGGGCCATTTAAACTGGGGCGAGTTCGTACCTTATGACCATTGGGCCCAAAGCTTCTGAAATGTTGATGGGCCATTCCGTAGAAATTATTACTTTATGTTTGCATTATCTTTTATGCTTGTGTGTGAGAACATCGTCGTTTGGATCCATTTGGACCATTTGTCATGAGATATGGGCTTGTTGGGCCATTTAAACTGGGACAAGAACGTATTTTATGACGGTTGGGCCAAAGGCTTCTAAGTGTCGATGGGCCACTTTGTGCTTGTGTTCGGAACGTTACCATTTGGATTTAGTCGGGCTATTTGTCATGAGATGTGAACTCATTGGGCCATTTAAACTGGGATGAGTTCACTCCTATAACAATTAGCCCGAAAGCTTCTAAAATGATAACAGTCCGATTTGTTTGAAAATTTTAATTTTAATTTAGTATGTTATATATGTTACCTGCATCTCATGCACCTCATGCATACATATATCATGTTAACACCCTCTATGTCTCAAAAAGACATCATAGATACCGTTTGGGTTAGAGAAGGGACAAGGCTCATTAAAAGAACAGTAACAGTCATGAGTGAATCTGGTAATGAGGTATCCCGTATGGATCAGTTAGAGAACAGTCTCGCCAAGGTCACTGAACAGTTGTAAGCTTTGACTACTGTTATGGCTGGTATGGCTGTGCCCCGTGCTGGGGGAATTTCTGAGAATGTGAGGCGTGAGGAGCCTCCGAATGGGTTGGAGGATGATATCCCCACTTTTGATGATGATATGGCAGAGTTTGCAGCAGGTAGAGTATCTGGGTCTCAGGCAGAGTTACAGAAACTTCGGGATCATGTTGAGTCGGTTACCCGCAAGATGAGGGGTAAAAATGAGGATCTGCTGGATTATGACACACTGACTTTCGAGGAACAGTTGCCGGCACAGTTCCAGATGCCTGATATGGCTAAGTTTAACGGGAATGGGGATCCAAGGGTGCATCTCCGATTGTTTGTATCAGTCATGAGTTCAGTTGGTCTGTCTCAGCGCCAAGTGCAGAAAATGTTTGGAATGTCGCTCGAGGGAGCTCCCGTGGTGTAGTACCATAGTTTGGAGAAGAAAGTGAAGGAAGATTGGAGGGAGTTGGCGGATGCCTTCCTGAAGCAGTATGTCACTGACCTAGAGATCGATCTGTCACTCCGTGATCTGGAGAATGTTAAGCAAAAAGCGGAGGAAAGTTTTAAGGAGTATGTGGACCGGTGGAGGGGTCAGTTGTTGAAGATGCAGACTAGGCCCTCGAAGAAGGACCAGATTAAAATGATTATCAAGGGCACCAGGCCCTCCATTTACAGCAAGTTGAGGAGGATGACCTCCATGATTATAGACTTTCGGCAATTGAGGGAGATTGTCATGGACATTTAAGACGAAGAGGCGGAAAACAGAAAATTCTATGGTCTGAACAGGAGGCCCATTGGGGGAACACCGGGAACAAAGCCCGTTTCTGCTGAGATTGCCGCTATCCGGAACCAGCAGTTTTCCAACTTGGGAAGGCCCCTGTCCAAGGTGCTAGAGAAATTGAAGAGGCAAGGGCTCTTAAAACCCTTGGAAGCCAAACCATTACCCAATCCCCTACCATCACATTATAACCTAACACCTTTACTGTCACTTTCACCAACAAAGGGCCATGACACCGACAACTGCGCCCGACTCCGCCATGAAATCCAAGACCTGATAGACTCCAAGAAAATACCTAACACAGAAACAGAACAGCCCGACATACACAGAAACCCCTTACCCAACTACCGTGCCGTACCACCACCAGCCTATATGATCAATTATGGCCTCCAAAAGACCTTGTCCTAAAATCCTTTCACCCTCAAGCCTTTTGCCTGGGAATCTGGGATAGTACTAGTGAAGATGAGACTGAGCAGGGGAGAAACTTTTGGCTTGATTTCTCTAGCAGTGATGAGGAAGAAGTAAGTGGAATGACGCGCAGCGGTCGTTTTTACAATGATGTGTCAGAAAAGGGTAAGGAAGTTTTGACAAACTTGGGGGCGTGCCTTCCACTTTACATCAGATGATAAAGTTCCCGTATGAGGGAGAAGTTGTTACCATCCGGGCTGAGTTAGATAATGATGTGGCTGCCTTGGAGATACAACCTTTCACAAGGTTTCAGGTGTCAGCTACTTTTGAGGAGTGGGTGGATCCTATGGTGGCTAGGATTATGGAGAAAATGAAGTTTGAGCTGGGTAAAGGTCCAAAATTACCAGATTTCAGAGGACAGACTACTCGGAAGGGTTTGGGGTACAAGTCTGATGAAGAAAAGCCAAAGTCAAGAAAAAGGGCCTGAAACTGATGGAATGTTTTGTGAAAGCTTCAGGATATCAATGGGAGCCTGAACCTGTGGAAGTTAATGGAATTGTGGTACCGGGGTTTGAGATCTTCCAGGATATGTTGGGTAAGAAGCTGATAGTTGAAGAAATTGTGGAGAAAGAAGAGAATGGAGGAGAACTGATGAATTGGAGAGCCTGACTCTGGGAGAGGACGAAAAGCCTGAGGAAGATCTGATTGCAGAGGAAGAAGTGTCTATAGACGATGAAGACATTTACCTTCCTGATTTGTTTGAATGTACTTCCGCATTATCCAATAATAAAGACATCTCTTTTGCTTACTTGCCTGAGTCATTTCCATTTACACTGCACGAATCAAGCATATTTGACATCAGTTCAGCCAGAACTATTGCATTTAACTTGGGTACTTGAGAACCCCAAGGAAATTCTGATTGCAAGTGAAGTAACCTCCGAAAAGAGGGAGAAACTAGAAGAAGTGTTGGTCAGATATGCCAAAGTGTTTGCTTGGTCCTATGAGGACATGTCTGGGGTAGACAGAAACATTGCCCAGCACACAATACAAATTATCCAAATATGAGGCCAGTAAAACAGAAACTCCGATGGATGAGACCAGAATGGGCTGAGAAAGTCAGAGAGGATTAAGATTAGATAGATGTGGGGTTCCTGGAAGTAGTAAAGTATCCTAAATGGTTGGCTAACATAGTACCGGTGCCGAAGAAAGATGGGAAGGTCAGAATGTGTGTAGACTACAGAGATCTCAACAAGGCTTGTCCGAAAGATGATTTTCCTCCTGCCCATATAGATGTTCTGGTTGATAGTGCGGCCTTATCTGCTATGTATTCATTTGCAGATGGATTTTCAGGATACAATCAGGTTCTCATTGCTGAGGAAGACAAACATAAGACTGCATTTGTTACTGAGTGGGGTACTTATTGTTACAAGGTTATGCCGTTTGGGCTTAAGAATGCGGGGGCTACTTATCAGCGGATGGCCACTACATTTTTCCACGACTTGATGCACAAAGAGATTGAGGTGTATGTGGATGACATGATGGTAAAATCAGAGACAAGAGTCGGGCATATTAAAGCACTGGAAAGGTTCCTTCAGAGAGTTGACAGATACAACCTGCGGCTTAATCCCAAGAAATGTGTGTTGGGGTGACATCAGGGAAATTGCTTGGTCATACAGTAGAAATGGGCGAAATAGAGGTAGACTCCGAAAAGATCAAGGCAATCACAGAAATGCCTGCACCGAAGACAGAAAAAGAAGTCAGAGCATTCTTGGGAAAGATTCAGTACATCAGTCGGTTCATTGCCAAGTTGACATCAGTATGTGAGCCTATCTTCAAACTGTTGAGAAAAGATCAGCCACTGAGATGGAATGAACAGTGTCAGACAGCCTTCGACAAAATCAGAGAATACTTGGTAAAGCCTCCTGTATTGAAACCTCCGAGACCGGGCAGACCTTTGATATTGTATTTGGCTATAGAATCAGAAGCACTGGGGGCAATGATGGTACAGGCAGATGAGACAGGGGTAGAGCATGCAGTTTACTATCTGAGTAAGAAGATGCTCCCGTATGAGGCTCGATATCAGGAAGTTGAGAAGATCTGTCTCGTAGTGGTATGGGCTTCCAGAAAATTACGGCATTATTTCCAGTCGTACAAGATCCAGATAGTGGCCAAGGAAAATCCTCTGAAGTATCTTCACTCGGTGCCTTCACTAGTGGGAAAATTGGGCAGATGGTTGGTATTATTGACAGAGTTCGACATTGAGTATCTCACCTCCAAAGTGATCAAAGGGCGAGCAGTAGCAGAGTTTCTGGCATTGCAACCTGTTGAGGGGGATCAGTATAAGTTTGAATTTCCAGATGAAGAGATCCAAGCAATAACAGTTCAGAGATGGAAGATGTATTTTGACGGAGCAGTGAATTACAAGAGAGCCGGAATTGGAATCGTGATAGCAACCCCCGAGGGAGAGACTTTGCCTTTGGCCAAGAGTTTGACATTCAGAGTAACTAACAACATGGCCGAGTATGAAGCATGTGCTTTTGGTTTGACAGCATTGATAGCCTTGAAGGCCGGAAGTGTGGAAGTCTACAGAGATTATATGTTTGTAGTCCAGCAGATGCGAGGAGAATGGGAATTGAAAGAAGAACGGTTGAAACCTTACCTTCTTCACCTCAGAAAATTGGCACAAGTTATCCCCGAGTGTAAGTTTCAGCACTTACCGAGAGAAGAGAATCAGATGGCAGATGCATTGGCTACACTTACAGCAACTTGGGAAAATCCAGAAAAGTTAGTGATGAAACTGTTGATACTGACAACAGCAAGCAGACCTGTTTATGAGATAGAAAGAATTCTGGAAGTTGAGGTCGACGACGGTAAACCTTGGTATTATGACATTCAGAGGTATCTGGAACTTGGTGAACTCCCGGAAGGGGCAGGCAGAAAAGACAGAATAGCCATTCAGAAGTTAGTTTCCCAGTATGTGACTTTGAAATGGGAACTGTACAAGAGGCAAGCAAACGGTATTCAGTTGAATTATTTGAGAAAAGAGGAAGCTCAGAATGTATTGGAAGAAATACACGCCGGGGTATGTGGTCCGCACATGAACGGGTTGAATCTGTCCCGCAAGATAGTGAGACAAGGTTTTTATTGGTCAACCATGGAAACAGACTGCGCAAAGATAGTAAAGCATGTCATGATTGTTAAGCACATGGTAATTTGAATCACTTGCCGTACACAGCGTTGCACGGGTTGTCAGAGCCGTGGCCTTTCTCAGCATAGAGGATTGATATGATTGGGGAATTCGACCGAATGCATCAAATGGGCATCGCTTCATAGTAGTGGCAGTGGATTACTTCTCGAAGTGGGTGGAAGCCGAATCATTCCGCAATGTTACAGTAAAACAGATGGCAAAGTTTATAGCTCGGAACCTCATTTGTCGGTATGGTATGCCGCATCATGTAGTGACAGACAACGAGGTTCAGTTTCAAGGAGAGATGAAGGCAATGTTACAGAGGTACGGGATAGGCCACCACAAGTCATCACCGTACAGGCCGCAAGCAAATGGGGCAGTTGAGGCAGCCAACAAGACTATAAAGGCAATTTTAGCCAAGATGACAGAAAATTGCAGAGATTGGGCCGAGAAATTACCGTATGCTTTGTGGGGGTACAGAACATCAGTAAGAACAGTAATATGGGCCACACCTTACTCTTTGGTCTATGGAATGGAAGCAGTATTGTCGGTAGAAGTGGAAATACAGTCTATGAGGGTATTAACAGAGGCAGAATTACCAGAACAGGATTGGGCCGCACAGTGGTTTGATCAGTTAACACTATTGGATGAGAAGAGAACGAAGTCTTTGTATCACATGCAGTTGTATCAGAAGATACTAGCCCGAGCATTCAACAAGAAAGTATGTCCCACCAAGATCAGAAAGGGTGATTGGTACTTAAGCAATTGAGGCCGTCGACGACAGATCCGAGAGGAAAATTCAGACCAAACTGGGAAGGACCTTACATAGTGCAGAAGGTAATGGGAAATGGGGCAGTGAGGTTATCAGACTTGGAAGGAAACGAGTTCACCGAGCCGATCAACGTAGACAGATTGAAGCAATACTTTGCCTGAGGGAGAGAAGACCGAGCAGTCACCATGGGAATTGGCAGAAGACCTAACCCAACGGAATAAGAAAATCACTCATGCATACACGTAACATTGCATTCTCTTCGTGTTTGTTTTTGTTTTGTGTTCGCAGGTTCGAAGAAAGGAGAAAGCGGCAGAAATGAGCCAAGCAACGTCAGCGCAATTTCAGTTTTTGGGATGAGTCCTAAGGGGCGAGGCCCATATCAGCTTGGGGGCGAGGCCCATATCATGTCGGCTTGGGGGCGAGGCCCATATCAGCTTGAGGGCGAGGCCCCCGTTGTCAGTTGTAGTTCCGGGTCGAGGTGCCCAGGGTCGAGGTGCCCACTACATCATCAGTACGAGGGCGAGGTCCCTATTGTCAGCGGTGTTGGGTCGAGGTGCCCAGGGTCGAGGTGCCCCCGTTGTCAGTTGTAGTTCCGGGTCGAGGTGCCCAGGGTCGAGGTGCCCACTACATCATCAGTACGAGGGCGAGGTCCCTATTGTCAGCGGTGTTGGGTCGAGGTGCCAAGGGTCGAGGCCCCCGTTGTCGGTTGCAGTTATTGGGATGCGTCTTAGGATCGAGGTCCACTGCAGCACCAACTCAGCTCGAGGCAGCAGCCGAGCCAAGTAAGTGAAAATGCATTGCATAACTTTGATAGGATTGTTCAAAGTCACACACTGCACAAGTCCCATCAAAGTGGGGGCGACTGTAGGCATTGCATTTTCGCATGTGAAACCCGATGACGAGTCTCAGTTGGAGGCACTACCATTTTAGCTAAGGATATTGCGGGAAACGGAGGTCGGAAGGGGAAATTCAGAATAAGTACGTCATCAGATTCATTTCGCAAGTTCACTGTCTTCGTTAGTGCTGTGTTCGTTACTTCGTTCGAACGTCAGGCAGATTGCGGACGTTCGTGTAGCGTTCGAATGGGCGTTCGAACGGCGTCGATATTTCTGGTTTTGCTGCTAGCCTCGCACCCTAGCCCAATTAGCCCACCAAAGCCCATAAAACACATCCCAATTAATAAAAGACATTTAAAACACATGGGAAATTAAATTAAATATTAATTAGATAATGTAATTAAATAAAATAATTAATTAAGTCATATACCAAATTAAATAAAACAAATAAAATCTAAATAATCACCTACCAAAATAATAAAAATACTTACACAAATTAAAGAAATTGCATGCCTAATAAAGATAAATCAAAAATATTATATACCAAACTTAACAAATATCATGCCTAATTAAAATCAATCATAACAAATTAAATATTTTGTATTCCTAATCTAGCCAAGATTTGTCCCCCCTCAATCTTTGACTTTCCTTGCTCAACACAAAATCAAATCCTCCTTTTAATGCCAAAATCCATTCCTTGTGAGACAAGGTGAAGCCCTAGCCATTCTCTATATAAACAACCCATAACCAAGACATGCACTCCCCTAGCTCATACACAAGACTAACATGAAAATCACAACACCAAAAACCCTAGCCACTCACGGCAATAGCAAGAAGCACAAACAAAACCCTTCTCTTCATCTCTCATTCTTTGGCCGAGAATACCACTATCCTCCATCCCCTCCATTGCCGAATTTTAACAGCCATTACAACCACCATACAGCCCCTAACCACCACTGAAAACCACCTCCATAAACTCCCCACACATCACTGAAAATACACCCCCAAAATAGCAGCCAAATCCTCAAAACAGTAACATAAAAAACTGCATTCATAATCCTTAAAATAATCACACAAGACTACACTAAAAACCCGCAAAAAACACTTGGAACAGTCCGTTGAAACGTCAAAACAAGTGACCTGAACAATGAGCAGCAAAGCAGAGGCCGAACAGTAGCAGAACGGAGACCGAACAACAGGCAAAACAGCAAAACAGTGAGCTAGGATGCTAAACCAGTGAACCGGAGAAGTAGAGGAGTTGTACCCTTCCGACGTTCGTGAAACGCAAGCCTGAAAGTTGGCAAAAAAGGTTAGACCTGAGGGTATTTTCTACACTCGTTTTCCGTTTTATTTGTATTATTTATTGAGTATTGCTTGCATGATTGTCATGTTGAAATGCATGTTGTGGCCCTTGAGTAGATAAATATGCATGAATTATGAGATGTTGTATGTTGTGGCTTTGGAATAAAATGAGAGATGTGTCAACTCTCGCGGTATATCGGATGGAAACCCGGACATAAATTTCATAGCCGATTCCGAATAGACGGTAGTATGATCTGTACTCGGGATACAACTCCATGTACCGCTTGAGTAAACGGCACCCTCTTTTGTTTTGTGTTGCTTTGGTTTATTTATTTTTCGTTACTTGAATTCTGCATGTTGCTTATTTATGCATGATTCAATCGAGCGCATGGGCTTAGTAAGTGCGATGAAAGGTCCTCCATTTGGAGGGGTTAAAACCCTTTACCACGATGCTTTGCCGCGTCGGTCGATGTGTGTTCGGTTGAATGCAAGATACGTTCAATCGGGCATACTAAGTTTGATAGTATTGTCTTTAAATTCTTTGTATGCATGATTCAATCAAGCGCATGGGCTTAGTAAGTGCAATGAAAGATCCCCTATGGGGAGGGGTTAAAGCCCTTTACCACGATGCTTTGCCGCGCCGGTTGATGTGTGTTCGGTTGAATGCAAGATACGTTCAATCGGGCATACTAAGTTTGATATTATTGTTTTTAATTCTTTGTATGCATGATTCAATCGAGCGCATGGGCTTAGTAAGTGCAATGAAAGATCCCCTATGGGGAGGGGTTAAAGCCCTTTACCACGATGCTTTGCCGCGCCGGTTGATGTGTGTTCGGTTGAATGCAAGATACGTTCAATCGGACATACTGAGCTTGATATTATTGTCTTTATTCTTTGTGTTGCATGTATCAGGCCTGATTCCGTTCGAATGCGTTCTCGAACGCTACACGAACGTGAACCTTCTGTTTACCGTTCGAACGCGTTCTCGAACGCTACGCGAACGCGCACGCACTTTCTTAGTCTTATCACGCATCAGGTCTGGTTCCGTTCGAACGCGTTCTCGAACACTATACGAACGCGAGCCTTATGTTTATCGTTCAAACACGTTCTCGAACGCTACACGAACGCGCACACACTTTCTTAGTCTTATCATGCATCAGGTCTGGTTCCGTTCGAACGTGTTCTCGAACGCTATACGAACGGAAACCTTATGTTTACCGTTCGAACGCGTTTTCAAACGCTACGCGAACGCGCACCCACTGAACTGAGTCCCTTTTCACCAGATTTCATGCATAGTTTTCCTAGTAGCTATCCCTACGTACGATGAACATGATTGCCCCTATGTATTACAAAAGATTGTGTTGGTGTCATTCATATGCATTCCCCACATGTATGAGTACAATGTGTTGAATATATTACAATTCATATACCTATGTCATGATAACATTTGAGTATTATTTCTTGTGGTATATCGGATGGAAACCCAGACATAAATTCCGTAGCCGATTCCGAATGGACGGTAGTACGGTCTGTACTTGGGATACAATTCCACGTACCACTTGGGAAGGTGCTCACATGTGTGCTCGTGTGGTTAGTATGTGTGCTTGTGTTTTCTTGAATATAATATGCCAATAAAGTTGTATGTTCGTGGCTACTTTGATGTACTTTCAAGCATGCAATCTTAGATGTGAAACATATGTAAATTTAGGTGTAAGTTTTATTTTGTACATATGAATTTAGAAGCATGATACTCTTAGAAATAAGTGTTGCTTAAGCCTTATTAAATTATTATATAAATCCTTTCATTACAAGTGGCATAAGTAAAGGACCATTCCAAACCCAACGGTTTGAGGTCTTCCCTTGCGAGGGGTGAGTGCGGCCTTAAATCTCATTTTCCCGGTTCACACCGGGTGGCGACTCCATTATTCTCCGGTTTAGTCCCCCGTGGCTACTCCGTACTCCCAACCAAGCCGCGAGCTTGGGACAGCATGCGTCGCCCAGTTCCTGTGTCCCACACCTGCCGTACAAGCACGCTTTCCCCTTTTATTTATAATAGCAAAGAAACAGTTTTCCTTTTCTCATAAGGATTCCTAGTTGAAACTACCTTCACTTCTTTTATCATATTAGGCCTCTGACTTATCAATTTTTCCCCATGAAAGTAGGATAACTTATCTTCTTATCCGTAAAAATAGGATGTCTTATCTTCTCGAGCATATCTCGCCATTTTCTCGGTCTTCATGATGTCGGTCACAATGGTCTTTTGAACTGAGAATGCTGCTGTCGATCTGATGATGCCCGGTCATCCGATCTTAAGTGGTCGGTTTACCAATCATAAAGTGCTCAGCCCTTTACTGTTGTCTTTTAGTGGTCGGGTCGGCATTAATGATCTTGACCGAGAAGGGAATTATAATTTTACCCCTACCGTACTGCTTAAATATCATAGGTCCTGAAAATACCATCAACAATATTATTATAAATTATAAACATAATGCTCGAGGTGTACAAGTGTTATGGCTAGAGATGACAATTTCGCCCGCAAATCCGTAAACCCGCAAAAACCCACCCGTAATAGGTAAGATTTGGCAAATATTTAAGCGGGTTTGGTAATTTAAAACAAAATCCGCTGCGGGTTTTGTAATTTAAAACAAAACCCGCTGCGGGTTTGTGCGGGTTTGATAATTAAGCAAAATCAACGGATACTCACTACGGATATCCGCTACCCGCAAGCTTAATTTAAACGACTCATTAACTTACAATTTTTAAATTACTCTTTCTTAGTATTTTTGAATTACTTTTGGTCATGGTTCAAAAACTTTAATGATATGAATTTAACATAATAAAAGAAATTCAGCTAGTGATTCATGGATATAATTGTAATGATATGAATTTCACATTATGTTATAAATATTTTAAACTTTTATTTATCTATCCTAATTTGTAAATTGTCAAATATATATATATATATATATTTTTTGTATATTATGAAAAAGTATCAATATTTAATTACAAAAATTGTATTATTAAGAGCATAAAGGAATTAAATATTTTAAAAACCCACAAAAAAATCGATGGGTACCAGTGCGGGTTTGATAATTTATTTTTATATGCGGGTGCGGGTTTGGTAATGAAAATTAAAACCTGCAGCGGGTATGGTGCAGATTTAGTAATTTATTTACATATGCGGGTGCAGATTTGGTAATGACAAACCTGCACCAAACCATACTCACCGGAGCCCGGAAAAGGAAAAAAAAACATGGGCCAGAGAAAAGCTCGGCCCGGGTGTCTTCCGGGCGGGGCCGGCCTGGCCCGACTCGGGCCGGGCTAGTGCCCGGGCTTTATTCGGCCCGTTTTTTTTAAAAAAAAATTTAAAAAAAATTAAAAATATACAAATACAAAATAAATTCACACTATATGCAAAGATAATTCGCAAGTAAATAAAAAAAATTCATTGATAAATTAACAATTTAAATGCTACACACAGATAAAAATGCTACAAATATATTAAAAAAAATATATATATATATATATGTGTTTTTTTTTTGGTTTTGGCCCGAGCCGGGTATTTTTTTATCCCGGCTCGGGCCCGAGCCGCGCTTTCATTATAGGGCCGGCCCGGGTTTTTTATCCCGGGCCCGGGCTTTTCTGCCACTCTTACTGTCATCCCTAATATGTTTAACAGATGTCATGAGAAGTTGGAGGGGATGAATGATTCTATAAACAGAGACATTTTCTCGCGTTCAATCATAATTTGAATCGCAATATGTTTTTTATATTTAATAATAGGGGTGGCAAAACGAATCAATGAATCAAATTTGTATCGAATCCCAAACGAATCGAATCAAAATGTGATGGATTCGTATTCGATTCGTTTATTAAACGAATCATAATATCAGGATTCGTATTCAATTCGTTTATGAAACGAATCGAATACGAATATTCGTTTATTTGTTTAGTCATGATATTATTTAATAAAATAATTTACCACACTTGATTTACATTAATTCTTCATAAATATATATATATGAAATATGTAATTAATATATTTACTAAAAATACCTCACCAAATATCGAAAATATTATTTTTTTCTCTGGTAATTAGCTATAATTTCTCGAATCTTAATTAAAAATTAAAAAGAACTAGTAAATAAAAATAATAAAATGAATCATAAACGAATAAACGAATCAATGAGCTTAAATTCGTATTCGATTCGTTTAATAAACGAATCGAATCGAATCGAATCGACCCATTTATTAAACGAATCCATTTTTTCAAAATCGTATTCGCTTTAAAGCGAATTGAATCGAACGAATAAACGAATCCTGACCCAAATTGCCACCCCTATTTAATAATGGACCTACCAACCCAACAAAGATTTTGTGAAGTATTGTCAAATTCTCGTCTTGTGAGATGTAAAAAAAAATTATTTTTATTTACATCTCACGAGACGAGAATTTTACCAAATTTGGCTATGAATGTATGCCTTATTTATGATAAAAAAAAATACTTGTAAAATATTAGCTTCGTATATAAAAGGGAAATTGGCTATAATAACCAAAAATTTCAGGGGTGATTGCGAAATTGACCAAGTCAAACATATTGTAAAACTAACCAAAAAGGAAGACCTGGTTCGGTTCGGTTCAGAATCGGAACCGACATGTTCGGTGAACGGTTCCATAAGAATGTGGAACTAGAAACGAACCGGAACCGGACCGGACGATTCCTGTTCGGTTCTGGTTCGGTTCCAGGTTTTTTTAATTATTTTAAATTTTAAATTTATTTTTTTTAAAAAAAATGGAATTTTAAATTTATTAATTTGAAATTTCTTTAATTTGAATTTATATTAAATTAAATTAAAAATAAAATAAAGAGCTTGAACTTAATTTTAATAACTTAAGTCGCCTACGTATCATCTTGAGGTGAGAGAAATCAAAACTCACGTAATTCCATTACATTTTTTAAATAGTTCCTCATTATGATTATTTACTCATCATCATTATATGTGTTTGTTGTTGATCATTCAGCTCCCATTCCGCTTGCACTTACAGATGCATTATTGAACAAGTCTTCAAAGTCATCGGGGGCATCTTCTTGTTGCCTCAGATCATCTCGGGTCTAATCATCCATACATATTGTTGCTTCTAAAGTATTTTGATGTAATGAAGACCGTCTCGTTTACAAAATATTACCTCCTAAGCTGAAAGTTTGTTCAACCGTAACGGTGAAAACAGGTGCTGCCAGCACCGCTTTAGCAATAATTGATAAAACATGATATATATTTTGATGTCAATTAGGGGTGAGCATCGGTCGGTTCGGTCGGTTAATCCATGATTTTTTAACCATAACCGAATTTTCGGTTAAATAAAAGTGTAACCGAATTAACCAATTTATGACTCATAACCATTAACCAATTAACCGTTATATTTCGGTCGGTTATGGTTAATTCGGTTATTAACCAATCCAACAAATATAAATTCATCAAAATCAAATTTCAATAAAGCATTTAACACAATTACACAAATATAAATTTAAATCCATCAAAAATACATCAAATCATAAATTCATCAAGCATTTTTGAGAAGACAATCCAGAAAGTCAGAAAACAACTCAAAATTACATTACAAAATCCATCAAAAATATAAACATATTAGGTGTTCAACAACTAATAAATAAGCAATTTTCTTTAATCGTCTTCAAAGTCAGCAACTCAGGACCTTAGGCTCAGCAACTCAGCATCCACAAGGCAGCAACTCAGCAAGGCGATTATGTCATTACTCATATTCAAAATCTGAAGTGACCTTGATTCCAAGTTTTACCATGTCTACATCATTTAAAGTACACAACATATTTTTAGTTTGACATATAAGAAAAAATAAAGACAATAAATTTAATAGTAACACTAAACAATTAACATAATATTGATTTTTTTCCATTTACCTTGCTCAAGCTTCACAACTTGAAAACACTTTGAAAACACTTTTTGATTTATATACCAGTCAAGTATTCATTTCATTAAAATTATTTTTGCAGGCTTAAATCCAATCTTCTTTTGATTCCACGATGAGTAATAAAATACCTAAAGTCTTTTTTTGCAACCAGTCCTGGATTCTAAGTTTGCATTAAAATATATACATGATATGATATATAAGATTTTGGTTCATGAAGAAATGAAACTGCAAATTTCTTCCCATTATTATCAATAGGAAAAAAAAATACAGCTTCTGCAACAGGAAAAATAACAGATATGATTAGATAACAGATATGATTATTTGGTGGATTAGATGAACAGAAAAGAAGATCGAGGCATCTAGCAAGAAGAAGACCAAGGCTGTGAAAATGTCAGAGGACAATATGAACTATGATAACAAAAAAAAATCAAAATAAAGATGAATAAAGCCATTTGCCATGATTTTATACTACTGTTTTTTAGATATTACCTCATCAAACCAAATAATAGGAAATATAATAAAAATAATTTTCAACAGTCTACAAATTTTTTTCCATTTACTTCTTCAATCCCATTAATTAATACAAATTAAACATATAATCACCCAGAAAGATCATCCCATAGACAAACAGACAAAGTAATCTCTCTATAAATTTCAATTTCCACCAATAAAATCTCAAATTAAAGAATCAGAGTAAAAATAAAATCATTCATAATTTTAAAAAAAAACATATAAATAGATAAAGGTATAACGAGAAAAACCTCAGAAGCACGAAACTTGGAATTTGCTCGAGAAATTTTGTGTTAATTATTTCGTATGGTCTCTCTCGTTTCCTCTTTATGACGGCTTGAATTGGTACAGAGAGAGATGAGAGTCAGAGAATGAGAGAACCTAGCGGCTAGGGTTTTTAAATTTCAAGTCTTATTTTTAGTTTAGGGTTTTGAAATATATATATATATATATAGTGTAATTTCGGTTAATCGGTCGGTTCGGTTAAACGAATTTCATAACCGTAACCGAACCGAATAACCGAAAAAATTAAAAAATTTAACCGCAATAACCGATTTAACCAATTAACCGAACCGTAATAAAAAAATGGGTCGAAACGGTTCGGTTAATCGGTTAAAACCGATTAATGCACACCCCTAATGTCAATTCCATCAGTCAAGTACTTGAAAATTTTTACTTACTAAACTTTCAGGAGGAAACTCGAAATTAGTTGATAAATAATTATCTAATTTCGGATTGCTAGTCGTGATTTCCCTCTGTTTTTTCGTTGTAGTAACTGACGATAACCTATGCTAAGTCTTGAATGTATTACGGGTTCGCTACTAGATTGTCCTGATGATTGTAAGTTATATCTACTGACATAATCATTAAATCAATTTATTAAATCAATTTTTTTACCAATAATTTTTTTTCTAATATTAATTTCATCATTTATTCCTAAATACTCATATTAAGTTTATAAGCCACTATTCAAACTTTCTAATTTAAATCTAGTTACCAAAACTGTGGCAATAAGATAAAACAATGTAATGTCTTTAAAATAACTCAATCATTTTCTCTTCATAACAGTAATAACTTCAATTAAAATAATATCATTAATATGTGAACTTTCAACATGCTCATATATGGTAACAACAATATTCAAACAATCAACATGAAATAAATTTATTGTAAGATAATAAAATCCACTAAAAATATTTGTTGCATCATTAAAAACTTTTAAAATTTCTAAAAAATTTCACAAATATCCCATTGATTAGGAAAAAGTGTTATATATTGAACATGTTAGGAAAAAAACTACATAATACATTTTTATATTGAAACACTTGAGTTAAAATAAAATAAGTTAAATTCCCATGAGTTGGAAAATCTCGTGAAAATTTTACCGATTTGGCACCATTTAATTTACAAAGCTTAGCTCATTCTCTCCTGACATTAGAATATGACCTAATACAATTACATGCAATCTTAATAGGATTAATGTGATGTTCTAAAAAATTCAGACCGTCTTAAACATATAAATTAAGGACATGACATGTGCAACGAACATGAAAAAAATTAACCCCCCAAATTTGGTTGGCAGATTTATTTTAAATCTCTAATTGATGTTGTATTTGCAGATGTATTTGTTGGACAATTATGACCCATAACGTCACTATTGTACAGGTCACGGTGTTGTTGTACAAATTAACTATGTGACAAAGGAGATTGCACTCTTATAATTTGTGATTAGATCACCTAGATATATAAATGATGAGAGGTCCCTATGATTTGTTCCTGGACGGAAAATGATATGAGACAATATCAGTCCACGAAGGATAAATCATTAAATATCCCTAGTCAGAGCATTATCGAGATTGGACATCGATGAATGCGTAAAAGACTAGTATTACACTTGTGCGCGTTGTGAGGGCACAACGACATAGTTCTCATATATTTGGGTATATGATACTCATGCAAGTGTAATAGGAGGTTGTGTTTTGCCGATGGTACGGGAAACAGCTTCGCTCTGGATAAGACCCCCTCGGAATTCTATTGGTAGTATGACTATGTGTCTACGGAAGTCCGAAATCAGGGTAGGTGTATTTGGTCTTAACCTGAGACTTGCACTGCTAATGCATACGATAATCAATATACTCTGGTTGAGGTCGTCCAGGGCTTTAACCGGTTTCTGTGTATGCCAATTCTGGGTATATCGAGAATCGTAGTGTGTTGGGTGTGATGTCGAGATGGAAGTGTCACTGCAGTCATATGGAGTTGATGATCGCGCATGGATACAGAACTGGTTCTCTATATTAGGTTGCAACCGTCGGGATAATATGACTTGGTCATGATTATCCGATATTAAAGAGACTAGTTGCTCGTAATCCGATATATGCTTCGTACGGGGCAGACACTGTACCAGCCCCAGGCCTTGCATGTGATCATCCGATACTGGACAGAAATATGCAATACTACGTATACTACGCCTGATATAGATCCTTTATTCCTGTAAGGATATTTCCGGATAATTGGGGAGGCATGGCGCTTTGCTAGAGGCCAACCTTGTCTTGTAAATCGGTATAAACGTAGTACGTGGTACTTACGTGTTCGGATAGTCCGACGACCGAATTTACTGCCAACATATCCGGGGATCTCATGGGTCGCTTCCCAAAGATTCACTGATGACGTATGACTCGCACTTTTAATTAATCTGGGATTAATTAGATGAGAGAGAAAATTAATCTAGGATTAATTGCGGAGATATTTTATCTGGGATAAAATATCAATTAAAGAGAGAGAACGATTAATTTGGAATTAATCGATTAATTAATATATTCGATATATTAAAAGAAATTGGATTTCGACGCGGAGAATTAATTCGTTAGCGATGTGAATAGTGATTTCGCTAGGCGTAATCATTTAATTACGACGCAATGGAAAATTCGTTAATTTGGAATTAGCGAGCCCGAGCCCGAGATTATTTGCGAGCGCATTCGCATTTCGAATTCGAGTGCGGCACGTCAAATCAAGCGTCAAATCGCTAGTCGCTTCAAGCGTCAAATCACTTGTCACTTTGAGTGATGTGACTTGATTGATTGATGTGACTTGATTGATGTGTGTGGTTGGCAATTAAAGCCAAATGTGTTGGAAATGAACTTGAATTTCATTTCATGTGTATTAGATACACAAAATCACAAAAAACCGTATAATACATTTTCCCTCCTCTCTCTCTTCTTCTTCTTCTTCTTCCTCTCTCTCACGCCATTTCTGGTTTTGCTGGGCAGTGACCGAAAATGGAGGGAAGCAGTGCGTTTTTTGTGGCAAGAACAAGAGTGCTAGCACACTCCGGGATCATGCGAAAGTGATAGGGAAGTCCACCCATGAGCCGGGAACCATTCGACGAAGCTTGGAGCTTGACGAAGGAGACCAAAAGACCGAACCAGTGAGCTTGAGCTGCTGTTTTGGCGTTACCAGTGCAGTGGGCAGTGAAGAATTTTTGTTGCCTAAAGTGTCGCTCAACCGCTCGATGTAAGTATTCCGAAACTTCCATCGTTGTATTCACAGGATTCATGCTTGTTTAATTCGATATTGGAGACCTAGAATCACTAACAGCATTGTCAAAACAGATTGTTAAAATTTTACCTTATAAACTATATTCATAAAAAATTATTTTAATCATTTGATAAATATTTTGTGCAATATGATGCTCATCAAAAACTCAAAATGCAATAAGTCATTTTTGCATGTTCCATGATGCATCAATCCAATGACAAGTCACACTCATGTAGGAGTGTGTTTGCCAATGGTCACTGTAAATTTTAGAATAAATAGAAAGATGACATTAATATTTTTAAATATTTCATTTAAAATAATTTTATCATCTTTGTATAATATAAAATTTTATCATTTTGTTGTAGTTCTAAACATTTAAAGGCAGCATGATTTAAAGAATTTCGAACATAATTAGTAATTTTTTCACCAAAAATTAAATGAAAGATGTCTCATACAAGTAAATTTAGCAAATTCTTCTATATTTTTAGCATCAAAATATTTAAATAAATCTAAAGAACTCGTATCTTCGCTAGTTGAAGCATACCTGCCCATTTTGAATTTGTGTTTTATCAAGTTCAATTTCAACGGCATGATGTCTATCCAAGTGATTGTTCATATTGCTATAGCCGCCATCAAATGTATAAGATACACCACAATAGTTGCATATTGCTTTTGGACCTTCATTTTCAGTCTCGACTAAATGAAAATGAATTTTGAAAATATCGGAAGATTGAGACTTAACTTCTCTTCTCCGTGTACCGATACTTTGGCCACTCTCTTAGATGGGCACATTTGACATGGTGTTCTCAGATGAGCTTTCCATTTTTTGTTAATATTAAAGAATTGTAAAATTAAATCAATAGGAGAAATTGAAGATGAGAGAATTGAGAATGGGAGAATTAAAGAAATTGAGAGAATTGAGAATTTGTGTGTGTTGAAAAAAATAAAATATATGATCTCAATTTTTACATTTTTGGATTATTTTTGTGATACCTAAATTGCCTCTAAAACTAGCCATTTTATTAATATTATTAAGGTTAATTTAGTAAATTCATTTTACAAAAACATAAAAAATTAATAAAAAATTAATGCAGTATGGAGCAACGACTCCATACTGTTGGTGGCCCAACGACTAGTAGTCGCTGGGCCTGCATGCATTTGCTGATGGAGTTGGTACTTGGAGTGCCAATCCGATTTGTACATTTTATTATTTATTTATAAAATATCTACATTTTTCATTTCATACCTTATAATGGTATTGTCATTATGCGTATTAGATTGATATATAGATATGTTAAGAATGACATCGACCTTAGAATAATATTGACACCAGATGTAAACTATTCTTAAAGTAAATATTCCTAGTCGTTGGTTTTGGAATACTGTCGAATTCCTATAACCTAGAAGACTAGCACATGTCGTATATTGGAATTAGAGTTCCAATGGTTTAACCCGATGTACCATGAGTTTTGGAAACTCGTATAGACATGTGGGTATTCGTTGAAGCGAATGCTGAATGATTCATAGGTGATTCCTAATAGTTGGAAGTACACACCACCGTCAATAGGAATCTCCTCGAGTCGAGTAATATATGTAATCCTTTGACTATATGATAGCATTGATTTTGTGTGAGATCCTCCACAATTTGATGATATGTATGTCAGAAACCTTTCATAGTCTGGTCTCTTGATGTTCGTTGGGTGTGGACCTATGGACTCAGTAATCAAGTGCGAAGCAAGATAGGATACGTCGACCCGTATGTGTACCATAAAAGGGGTTTAGGTATCCATGTAAGTAAAGTCACGATTCTTAAAGACTTTGGCCAAAACAGATCACCTAGGGTGAATCGCATCAGTTGTAAAGAATCGTGGACATGTGGAAATGAGATGTGCGCCTTGGAAACTTGATTGTATATTCTATATTTCCTAAGCACAACTCGGATAGCCTACGACAGAGGGATTGTTAAATATATGTGATGACATCGACTTTTATAGTTCAGAAAGGTCGTTTGTATTCTTCGCGAATTCAGAGGTGGCCGAATTGCGTACATATTAGCTAGGCTTATATGACGAACGTATCTGAACTTAGAGAGTCCCAATATGAAGTGTACAGGTTGATCACTTTGGTAGCCTATTATTTTTTATAAAAGGTAATATTCGATATTATAATTATCAACTAAGATAATCAAGTGTTATTGGATAACATTGATTATTTACTTTGACCTAATTGGATTAATTCATTAATTACACAAGGGCTTAATTATAAAATCATAATTATCTCTACCATTTGAGGATATTATGGTAATTATAAGTATGTAATAATATGTGATTTTGGCTTGATTTAATTGGATTAAATCAAGGTGACAAACATTTAACTAATCTATTTCCTAATCATTGACTTGATTTAATTGGATTAAATCAAAGTGGGAGACAATGGAGATTAGTCACACTTTATTATACATATTTGGACAAATTAGATTAAGCCCACTTAAAAGTTGATTACAACTTTTATTAATTAAAAATTACATAAGTTTTGCTATAAATAGCAAGCTTATGGAAGGTTTTAATTATAAGAAAAATAACAAGTACAAGCATAAGCAAAAGCTTGAGAAAACTATACACAAGTAATTCTTGAGAGATTAGCCTAAGTTAAAGAAGTGTTTACAGAAGCTTGTGAGGTCTCTAAAATATTTTATTAAGGAGAAATCAAGATTAGATCTTGAAGTGAAGCTTGCTAGCATTGGAAATCAAGGTTGGATCTTGAAGTCAAGCTTGCACACCTTGGAGGTTCTCCAACAATTTCAACAAAGGAGAAGTAGATTGGATCTTGCATCAAGCTTACTAGGTAATGTTTGATCTTCTCCTAAGCTATGTTTATTTGTGTATTAGATGCATGATCACATAACTTAATGTTGAAATAAGGCTAATCAATTGTGTTAGGATACTTTAGAAGTATAAACACAACATGCTTATGTATTAGGTCAAAGATGTTCATGTTGGACATGGAACAATTAATAAGAGTTTGGAACTCTAGATTAAAGCTTAGAGCTATGGCTACCATTCTAGATTCACTTGACCACCTTTAGGTGAACTTGAATTGTTAATGAGATATTTCTTAATTGGGATTCTAAAATGTTTCGTGATTAGATTCGAACAAATGCATATAAGTATTTAGAATATATGTATGCTAGTTGTAAAAGATGTGTTGATGGTGGTTATGAATTTCAAATTGGATTTTGATTGTATTTGAAGTATTGGGAGAATATTGGAAGTGTTTTATAATGTTTTGAAATGAAAAATCACTGTTTGATATGCGTCGCCATACAAACCCTTTTGCATCGCGATATAGATCTACACGTCGTGACACAAACCTTTTTGCATCGCGACGAGTCACCGTTCATGTTCAACATGCTCTCGAAATTTTGGGTTGCGTCGCGACACAAACCCACTTGCGTCGCGACTCCCAGACCTTATTCATACTAAAACTTATTTTTCTCCGTTTCGGAGCTTCCGAACTCCGATTGGATCCTCGTTTGTTCCTACGGACTTGTATCGAAGTGTAGTTTTACATAAAAATATTTTAAAATACACATATCCTTGATATCTATAGATTAGACCCATTTTCACTACCTGGGGCACCGATCTGACCCTAGGGGTTCTAGCACTGCCCCAACATTTGCATGCTACCCAACAACTACTACCCGTTGGAACAAACGGTTCTAACCAGAACCATACGGTTCTGGTTGGAATCTAGCTGGTTCGAACAGTTGGAACTATCCAGTTATTTTCGGTTCGGCTACTGTAGAACCCTAACTGAACCGAACAAATCCAGTTCCGGTTCTGGAATCGAAATTGGTTGGAACTAGAATTGACCGGTTGCTACTGGTTCAATTTTGATTCTGAACTGAAACCATGGCCGGATCTACAAGAAGGGCCGATTAGTTGCAACATCTTTTATGATTAAAAAAAGATAAAACAAAAGTAGCAACCTGTAGCAACTGGTTGTGCGACTTCTATCCATTCTATTATACAACAACTTTACTAACTTTTCAAAAGTTTTGGATGTCAAAAGACGCTGAACAAATGACGTTCCTCCCACGTACTCATTGTTGACGTTCTAAGAATTCACCTAACTACCATCTGTGAAAAATGATAATTGTATCTCATTTATTTTACAAAAAAAATTGAGATTTGAAAGGATTGAAAGTAATTTTTTTTATGAACTTTAGCAGGGTTCATAAATGAAAATGGATCATATGTGAAATGGTTTTAGTCAATGGAAAGACGCATCAAGTTTTATAATCGAAAAAATTTACACAAGCAGCAATTGGTTGCACGTTCAGGCGTAGCTTGTTACGTCTGTTGCAATTGGTTGTGCATGCGCACATAACCACTTGCGCAACAAGCAATTGGTTGTGCTTTAGGTGAAATCGGTTGCAATAGACACAATTGGTTGCACCTGAACACGCAACCAGTTGATGTTTTTTATTTTTTAATCACAAAAGATGTTGCAATTGACCGACCATTCTTAGTTAGTTTTATAATTCCTTATTTGACTTGGTCAATTGTAACGACCGAAAATTTCAACAATTGTTACACAGTGGGACGAGTGTCACATAATATAAATCATGTTTGGAAATATCTACCCTCGTAAGATGACTTTGGGAACAATCAGTAAATTCTTCGAGAATCCGATATCAGATGCTACGATGTTCTACTTCGGACAACCCATGGTATTTTGGTCGTAACTTTCTCATACGAACTCCGATTATTTTTAATTTTATATCATCAGAAATCTAAGATCGAGACCTACAACTTTCATGTTGAACATTTTTCTAAATTCAAACCAGAAATGGTCTAAAAATACAGATCAGTAATTCAGATGAATAGTAACTCGGGACCCATCTAGAGAATTCCACACTTTTCTCAAAATTTCTAATTTACTTTAAACCAAAATATTACACATTAGTCAAATTGGCCACTAACGTATAAAAGGGGAACTATTAATTAATCTTCAACATTTGAAGAAGGAAAGAAAAACGTGAAGAAGGAAAAAGAAAAGCGGAAGAAGAAGAAAGAAGAAAGAATAAGAAATAGGAAAAAGGAAGAAGAAGCAAGTGTTAGTCACCCATTCATTAAATAAAGAATAAGAAAAGCTACCATGGAGGCTTGAGGAATGAAGGAAATTAAGGGAAAGAAGGAATTGCAATTTCCTTCCACGAAGTGGTATAGCACTAGCCAGATTCTAAATCAGTGAGTGGACACTACCCTTTTAAATTTACTTTCATTTTGTTATTTTCATATCAGACTTATTTTTAGGCTTTAGGGTTTTTATTACAGCCATTTTATAAAAGTTTATGATTTAAGTTATGTTTGAGAAAGAAACGTTTTCAGAACATGATTTATGTTTTCAAGGCATGGGGGAAAAACCAACCACAGTATGTAACTGGATACAGACATGTAATTGACAGATAATATGTTCACATGTAGAGGACTGGGGGGACAGACATACGTAACATCTCCAGATCCTAGTTCAGGACTATGGATGACAGATTCCCCTAGATACTAGTTTTAGAGCTAAGAGGGTAGCATAGATATGCATACCCAGTTCTAGTTCAGTGGCTTGGGGGACAACGATACGTAACGCCCCAAGACCACTAGTTTCAGGGACAGTAGTGGCATGCTTTGGGGACGGCGATACGTAATGCCCCAAAGTCATGGATTTGCACTCCTGGCTCTAGTTAAGTGTATAGGGGGGACGACGATACGTAACGCCCCCATACATCAGGTTTTCAGAGACAAACACAGATTTCAGAATAGTTTTTAGATACAGTTTTCAGAATGTTTTTGGTAAAGAAAGTTTTTAGAAAACATCAGTTTTATAAGAAACTTTCAGAAAAGATAAGTTTTACAGAAAGAGTTCATAAGAGATTTTCAGAAAGAAACATAGAGTTTTCAGACAGAAAAAGAGTTTTCGTAAAAAACTATTTCTTGAACTTTGGTTTAGAACCAAATAATTTATAATAGTATTTCAGTTTTTGTCCACTCACTTAGATCGTACAACGGTCTAACCCCCTCACTCCCAGTTTTATTGTTTTGCAGGTATTCTCGGAGGACGAGCTCGGGAGGACGGATACTGATGTAGTCACTAGGGTATGGAGTCCACTCGTTCAAGTCAGAGAGAATGTGAGTCCAGTCAGAGTTAAGTAGAAGTCATGTATTAGTCTTTGGTTATGTGACAGTCATTGTAAAAGCAAGTGTTATTAAGTATACAGTAATTAATATTGAGTTTGTATTTCATGTTGTTTCAGTTTGGGCATTGGTCCCATACTTAAGATTTTGATTGAGAAAAGAGTAATAATGTAGTTTATAGTTAGAAAGACAGAGACTCAGGGGAATAGTACGACCTATTCTCTGCTGGTAGTATCTACCTGATCGAGGATGTTATAAAGATGGTATCAGAGCATGGTCTAGGGAGTTAATGTCTGCAGTGGGTAGAGTGTTGGAGTCTTGTATACGCAGTATACAAGACTATGAAACCAGATCTATAGACATGTTAGTAAGCGTTACCAGATTTTCAAGTAGTATCCCTTACGAGAACAACTATACTCTAGATCCACGTTAAGAATTTTCCTGAAGTTATTCTAACCTATTACTACAAGTACAAATGAACTATGAAACTAGACAGTAAGATTCTAAGAAAAGTTACCCAAATCAATGTACTTTGGTTTTGGTCATCCAGGGCTTTAACAGGTTCTGTGTACGCCTCTGTTGGGTATATTGAGAATCGTAGTGTGTTGGGTGTGATGTCAAGATAGAAGTATCACTCCAGTCATAGTGGAGATGATGGTCACGTAGGATACGGAACTGGTTCTCTTATGTACTGCAGTCATCGGGATAAAATGACTAGGTCATGTTTATCCGATTATAGAGACTAGTTACCAGAGATCCGATATGTGCTTCGTACGGGGCAGACACAATTCCAGCCCCAGGCCTAGCATGTGACATCCGATACTAGATTGAAATATGCAATACTACGTATACTACGCCTGATATAGATCACATATTCCTGTAAGGATATTTCTGGAGAATTGGGTAGGCATGGCGTTTTGCTAGAAGCCAACCTTGTCTTTTAAATCGGTACAAATGTAGTACTAGGTACTTACGTGTTCGGATAGTCCGACAACTGAATTTACTGCCAACGTATCCAGGGATCTCATGGGTCGCTTCTCGAAGATTCACCGATGACGTATGACTCGCACTTTAATTAATCTAGGATTAATTAGATGAGAGAGAAAATTAATCTGGGATTAATTACAGAGATATTTTATATGGGATAAAATATCATTTAAAGAGAGAGAACGATTAATTTGGAATTAATCGATAAAATAATATATTCGATATATTATACGAAATTGGATTTCGACGCGAAATTAAAATTAGATTTTAATTCAGGCAAACGAGTTTATTTAGAATTAATTCGTTAGCGACGTGAATAGTGATTTTGCTAGGCATAATTATTTAATTGCGCCGCAAAGGAAAATTCATTAATTTGGAATTAGCGAACCCGAGCCTGGAAGTGTTTGCGAGCGCACTCGCATTTCGAATTCAAGTGCGGCCCGTAAGTCACATCAAGCGTCAAATCATTAGTCACATCAAGCGTCAAATCATTAGTCACTTTGAGTGATGTGACAACTTGTCACTTGATTGATTGAGTGATGTGAATAGTGGAAGTGGTTGGCAAAGCTTTAATGGCTTGACTTTTTGGAAAAGTAAAAATGGTATATGTTTATTTGTTTTTTGAAAACAAATAACTAATACAATTTTTTGCTACCAACCAACACAACTCTCTCTCTCACACACTCTTCTTCTCTCTCGGCCAAGAGGCATTTCTTCTCTTCTTTGGTTTTCCAAAACCGTGAGCAAGGAGAAGTTCCATAGTGATTTTTGTGGCAAAAATCAAGAGTGCTAGCACACAATTGAGACATACAAAGGTGATAGGGAAACCCACTTGTTAGCTTGGAATCACCATTTGCTAAAGCTTGGAGCTTGGAGCACCAAAGGAGGTGATGACCGAATACAAGGAGGCCAAAAATAGCCCACTGCCGAGCATCTTGGAGGAGGCAGAAAAGTTTTTGTTGTCCCTCGCGTCACAAAACCCGATCGATGTAAGTATTCCGCAACTTCTTCGTGTATTCGTACTTATGTTTCTAATATTTTGTATAGTTTCTTGAGTTTTGTGAATATTTTGATTTGTTTTGTGTTATTTTGTAGATAAATAAAGTTTCAGGACATTCTGTAGGTGATTTGTGGCTAAAATATTGAAAAATGAAAAAAAGGGCAATTTACTAATTTTGCGCGTCGCGACGCGCAAGCCTTTGGCGTCACAACACCTAACATGCTCCATGAGCTGCTAACATGCACCGAGGGACACATGTCAGAATCTGAAAAGTTTGACTTGCTAACGTGCACCGTGCCACATGTCATCATCCTATGATGCCGACAATCGCCATCGCCACGTGTCGCCATGTGTCACTCCATGTGTTAGCCACATCATTGTCCACATCCGCAGTAGACTGAGTCAACGTGCCATGCCACCGCCACGTCATCATCAGCCAATCACAACGTGCCACGTGTCACAATCCTACGGTGTCGACAATCACTATCGCCATATGTCGCCACATCATCGCCATGTTAGCACAATTATCGAGTTAATTATCCACATTGCCACGTGGCGGATAAGAATCTGAAGAAGCCAACCAGAGTACGACACGTGGCGCGTC
>SKCR01042154.1:0-58334 GCA_019454045.1 Zanthoxylum bungeanum
GCTCATAGCGGATTCTGAACATCAATACATATATTTTATGCACCAACACTAAGTATTTAAAATCCAAATTTCAATACTAGTAGTGAACATAACTTTGACAAATATTTTTAAAGTTAGAGCCTCGCCCTTTCTTTAATTCCCTCGTGTCTTCCATATCCAAATGTAGTCCACTTTGGGATATGTCAATTATCCTTTTCAATGTTTCACAACCTTTGCCAAGCCTTGGGTTTTGGAATATCGAAACGATGTGCACCTTGTGCTACATGCCCAATTGCAAACCCTTGATTTTCTCCATTAGAATAGTTCAATTAATGCTCTTAAGAATTAAATTGCAATTTTAATACTTTTTAAATCTAAAGATAGATTTATTTTCAAGTATATTATTAAGCACTAAAGTCATCATCACACAAATCTTCCAAAGATTTATGCTCTACGTATTTGCTTAATTATGGGCTTAGATATAACAAGTTATTTATCCAAAAAAGGAACCTATTATTTATTCCCAATGAAAATTAAATCATTTAAAACATTTAATCCAAGGATTATATATTTAAATATTCACTTTCAATTCTTTCTTGATTTCAAATAGTCCAACTATTTAATCAATTTAATAAAGGTACTATTCATTAGAATGATTACAATAATCCAATTATTAATCAAATAATTTTAATATTGATTACCATAATCCAATTATAAAATCAAACTATTATTTAATTCAATTATATTGATTACTATAATCCAATTATAAAATCAACTATAATTGAACAAGTTTGATATAGTCCAATTATATATATTTAAAACAACATAAAATATTAGTCCAACTAATACTTTTGATTAATATGACGAGAGTAAAATATAGATGATCGCGTTTAGCGAGTATTCGAACGAATGTTGCAAATCAATACTTGCCTCCCACTATTTTTCGTCGAGCCTCTAACCCTCTGTCAAGTACTCGGGAAACCGTGTTTCCTTGGGCTAGGATCCCGTTAAATATCACACAATCTGGACTTTGGCCAACAAAATTGTATGATAATAACAGGTAGATCTCGAAGATCAATTGGATCTCATCCAACTCCTAGATCAGTAGGTGGACATCCAAGTCCCAACATATATCTAATATATGCCTATATATCGAATAGATACCCTAACCTTTTTCTCTGAATCAACTAGGCCTGGCTTGGCACAAAAACCTAGTGATCCCAGTCAGGCGCGGACCCATTGACATGGAAGTTTCGTAATCAATGTCAATGGACAAGAAGTGGTCTTGACTTGGCCAACAAACCACAACTTGGACACGACACCGATATGGAACAAAAGCCTCGTGATATAAACACATCTTTGACGGACAAGGGCTTGACTTTGGCCCAACACCCCTGCCAATCTCGGATCTTGAGCAAGAATCACTCAATGGAAGGAAAAAAAACGCTTGATATTTAACGAGGGTTTTCCGCGTGCAAATGGCTACCCATTTAATTATCTTTGTTAAGGTTCTCATCAGTCATACACCCTTAAACATGCATTCTAAATACATAATAAAGGAGTATGAAAATAAATAATAAGATGTATGCGGATGGATACTTAACACATTGATCCTAGATCAAATCTCTCCCTTTCTCACTCAAGCTAGTGTTGGACAAAATGACCCATAGCGTCACTATTTGCACAGATCATTTGTTGTTGTAGCAAATTAACTATGTGACAAGGAAATTGCACTCTCATCATTTGTGATTAGATCACCATAGATATATAAATGAAGAGAGGTCCCTATGATTAGTTCCTGGATTGAGATGATATGAGACAGTATCAGTCCACAAAGGATTATCATTAAATATCCCTAGCCGTAGTATTATCGAGACTGGACATCGATAATGCGGAATAGGCTAGTATTGTACTTTGTGCGTTGTGAGGGCACAACGGCATAGTTCTCATATATATAAGTGTTGGATACTTATGCAAGTGCGATAGGAGGTCGGTGTTTCACCGATGGTACGGGAAACAGCTTCGCTCTGGATAGACCCCCTCGGAATCCCATTGGTATTATGAATATGTGTCTATGGGAGGCCGAAATCAAGGTAGGTGTGTATAGTCTTAACCTGAGACTTACATCGCTAATGCTTACGACAATCGATATACTTTAGTTGAGGTCGTCTAGGACTGTAACTGGTTCTGTGTACGCCAATGCCGGGTTATATTGAGAATCGTTAGTGTATTGGATGTGATGTCAAGACGGAAGTATCACTCCAGTCATAGTGGGAGATGATGTCACGCAGGATACGGTATTAGTGCTCTTAAGAGATGGCATCCAATCGTGATATTATGACCAGGTCATGAATATCCGATTATAGAGACTAGTTACCAGACATCCGATATGTGTTTCGGACGGGGCAGACACTTATCCAGCCCCAGCCCTAGCACGTGACTATCCGATACTGGGCCGATATGCACAATACATTAGTATACTACGCTTGATACAGATCTTAATATTCTTTAATGGATATGTCCGGAGAATTAGGTAGACTTGGTGCTTTGCTAGGAGTCGACCTTGTCTCGTAAATCGGTAGAACGTAGTACTTGGTACGTACGTGATTCGGATACTCCGACGACCGTATTTACTGCCAGATTATCCGGGGATCTCATGGGTCGCTTCCCGATAATCCACCGATGACGCACAACTCGCACTCTTGAATAATCTGGGATTATACAGAAGAGAGAGAAAATAATCTAGGATTAATAACGGAGATGTTTATCCGGGATAAAATGTCGTCTAAAGAGAGAGAACGATTAATTTGGAATTGATCGATGAATTAATATATTCGATATATTAGACGAAATTAGATTTCGACGCGGAATTAAAATCAGATTTTAATTCGGGCAAACGAGTTAATTTAGAATTAATTCGTTAGCGACGTAAATAATAATTTCGCTAGGCGCAATTATTTATTTAAATTCGATTGAATTAACGTCGCGACGTAAGCTCGGTATTTCGGAAATATCGAACCCGAACGCGTGAGTGCACGTGGGCCCACTTTCATTTGGAAACGTGTGGGGCCCACATGACACATGTCATTCTAATGCTTTGCATGTAGATTGTGTACATTGCACTCAATGTCATTGCATGGAGTTTGAGTGTTTGGACACTCTAAGCCATTGCATGTTTTGTGTCATAATTTTATTATTAATTAAATAAAATTATGGCATAAATATAAATTGATTTTTGGTAAATCATTTAACTTAACACAATTCATCTCTCACATTTTTTCTCTCTTCTCTCACGCCCAAATGAAGAAAATCTTCACTGGTTTTGAACCAGAAATGGCGTGAACAAAGGAAGCCAAGAGTGGGTTCTCATGGTGAGAAATCAAGTGCTAGCACACTTACAAGTCTTGCGAAGGTGGTAGGGAGGTTCGACCATGAGGCGGGACTCATCCGATGGAGTTTGGAGCTTCGTTTTGAGACCCGAAATTCTGTTTTGCAAGGACAGTGGACTGTTGCAGTTTGGCGTGAAGGGCAGTACGTTTTTGGCCTTGATTCGTCTTCAAATCGACAACCGATCAATGTGAGTATTCCGCTACCTCCGTTGATGTATTCATGCATTATTTCATGTCTTGATTTGATCTTGGGACCTAGATTTTTACCAACAGCTAGCACTTGTATTACTTCTACCCGTTACACTACACTTCTAAAGAAACCTCATTTACATGAAGGGGAATAGGTGAGAAGAGAATACAAAGAGAATGAAGGTGATAAGGCTGGACACGCAGGTCCAATTTAATAAATCGAATTTATTACAACAATTTCTAAAATTGCCCACCCAACTAATATCCATCTGATATACATTATTCATTCATCAACCACGTATTCACACAAAAGCATGCTATCAATCAATCTAATCAATTAATTAATCTGATAATTAAGTGATCATCCAATGTTCAAACAACGATTTGATTTTGTTCGAGTCAAACTCGTTTTTGCGAATAAGTACTTAAAGTACGAATTCATGAATTAAATTAAACTACATCATTAATCTAATTTAACATGTATTTAATACTAATTCACTATTCAATTCCAAATTAAACATTACACTTTATTAATAAACCTTTTACGATTTAAATTCCAAATTTAATCGTAACGCGTCTCAAAGACCAATTAACGTCCAACGTCAATTCAATTAAAGCCCAATGGGCTTTTAATTGATTTCTTAAGGCGTGGACTTTTGGTCAACTCGGGTCAAACCGATAACCAAAGTCCAATCCGGGATTTACCCCATAAGCCCATAAATCAATCTTGGCCCATTAGGCCCAATTGAACTTTAAAGGTTCATTAAGTCGCATTTGGGCTTAACGGAAGTGGTTTGGGCCCAATTGGATCCAATCCATTTGGCCTAAACCCAACTTGATAAATCAAGCCCAATAAGCCCAATTACAACATTAAAGTCCAATTTCCAAAATAGGCCCAAATAATTAAATTCAAAAAATCCAATTTTCCCAATTTAATTACCAAAGTGTATTACATGATCAATTACCCAAATCAACATTTCTAAAACATGAATTACATAATTAATCATGGTCATTTTCATCAATGGTGTCCAACACAAATTAATCAAAAATCAAACCCATTTACATGCTTAAAGGTCTCGGCCAAGGGAGGGATTTTTATCCGATTCGAATTCAATCCAATTAATTTCACAATCGATATTAAATCCTTATCCCGAATGATTTCCAATACATCCAATGTTCAAAAATCAAAAGATACCAAGACATTAGGGCATAATTCCATTCGGCCAAGGTGATCAATTTGGGGATTTTATGTTCAATTCAAAATCCAATCCAATTAGTTTCAAATTAACATTATCCTAAATGATTCCAACTCATCAAATGAATCAAAAACAAAAATTCCAAGAATTCCAAAATGATCATCATATTCGGCCAACATGATATTTTTGGGGAAAATTATTCCAAATCAATTTTCAACAAATTGGTCCAACCAAAATGAAATTAAACATGTTATAAGCATACTTAAACAATAAATTATTCAAATCATGCTCAACAAACATTACCCAAATTTTAAGCCCTACATTTTTCATGTTTGAACCTAGGCTCTTGATGTCATTGTTGGTTATTATCTAGGTCCCAAGATCAAACAAGACATGAAATACATGTGTGAATACATCAACGGAGGTAGCGGAATACTCACATCGATCGGTTGAGTCGATTTGGAGACGAAATGAAGCCACTTTGCTAACTGTTTTGGTGGCGCCACTGCAGCAGTCCACTGCTCTCACAAATCAGATTTTGAGCTGAGAAACAGAGCTCCAAGCCTCGTCGGACGGATCCCGGCTCATGTGTGAACCTCCCTACCACCTTCGCAAGTCTCGTAGTGTGCTAGCACTTGCTTGCGGTTTTTGCCCCAAAAACCCAACTCTTGCTTCCCTTATTCACGCCATTTTGGCTTCAAAAACCAGTGATCATTTTCATGCTTTGGGCGAGAGTTTGAAGAGAGAAAAGAGAGAGAAGAAAGAAAGTTGTGTAATTAGTTTTCAAAAGCGTAAATCAATTTTCATTTATATTTTCCAAAATATAAAAAATGATTTACCATTTACTTTAATTCAAAATCAAGTAAATGTTGGAGCCAAAAAGCTAAAGATGCTTTCCAACCACTTGCATCAACTATTCACATCAACTTTAAGTCATATCAACTTTAATAAAGTGACATTTCTTTCAATCAATCAATCACATCACTCAAAGTGACAATTGATTTGACGCTTGATGTGACGAATGATTTGACGCTTGATGCGACTTGCGTTGCCGCACTCGAATTCGAAATACGAATGCGCTCGCAATCACACTCGGGCTCGGGTTCGCTAATTCCAAATTAACGATTTTTCCGTCGCGTCGTAATTAAATGATTACGCCTAGCGAATTCACTATTCACGTCGCTAACGAATTAATTCTAAATTAATTCGTTTGCCCGAATTAAAATCTAATTTTAATTCCGCGTCGAAATCTAATTTCGTTTAATATATCGAATATATTAATTCATCGATTAATTCCAAATTAATCATTATCTCTCTCTAGACGATATTTTATCCTAGATAAAATATCTCCGTAATTAATCCTAGATTAATTTTCTCTTTCTTCTATATAATCCCAGATTATCGGGAAGCGACCCATGAGATCCCCGGATACGTTGCAGTAAATACGGTCGTCGGTGTATCTGAATCACGTACGTACCAAGTACTACGTTCTACCGATTTACGAGACAATGTCGACTCCTAGCAAAGCACCAAGTCTACCCAATCTCCGGACATATCCATTTAAGAATATTAAGATCTGTATCAAACGTAGTATACCATTGTATTGTGCATATCGGCCCAGTATCGGATACTCACGTGCTAGGGCTGGGGTTGGATAAGTGTCTGCCCCGTCCGAAAGACATATCGGATGTCTGGTAACATAGTCTCTATAATCGGATATTCATGACCTGGTCACAATATCCCGATTGGATGCGCATCACTCAAGAGCACTAGTACCGTATCCTGCGTGACATCATCTCCACTATGACTGAAGTGATACTTCCGTCTCGACATCACACCCAATACACTACGACTCTCTGATAAACCCAGAAGTGGTGTACGCAGAACCGGTTAAAGCCATGTACCACCAAGACCAAAGTCTATCGATTATCGTAAGTATTAGCGATGTAAGTCTCAGGTTAAGACTATACACACCTACCTTGATTTCGGCCTCCCATAGACACATAGTCATAATACCAATGGGATTCCGAGGGGTCTATCCAGAGCGAAGCTGTTTCCTGTACTATCGGTGAACACGACCTCATATCGCACTTGCATAAGTATCCGATACTTATATATATGAGAACTATGCCGTTGTGCCCTCACAACGCACACAAGTGCAATACTAGCCTATTATGCATTATCGATGTCCAGTCTCGATAATACTACCTCCGGCTAGGGATATTTAATGATTAAACCTTCGGGGACTGATACTGTCTCATATCATTCTCAATCCAGGAACTAATCATAGAGACCTCTCTTCATTTATATATCTATGGTGATCTAATCACAAATGATGAGAGTGCAATTTCCTTGTCACATAGTTAATTTGCTACAACAACACAATGATCTGTGCAAATAGTGACGCTATGGGTCATTTTGTCCAATACAAAGTGTGTTGAGCAAGTGTAGGCACTGTATTTTTACATATAAGTCCCGATGATGAGTCTCACATAGAGGCACTACCCTTTAAGTTGCGGAGCCGCGGGAACGGTTGTCGGAAGGGAAAATTCAGAAATTGATACCTTGTTGGATTTAATTCGTTGGCTTAACTTCGTGTTTGCTTGTTGGATCTCTGTTTTAAAATTCATCTTTGGTCCAAAACCCACAACCTACACCTAAGCCCACCAACTAACCAACCACACGCCCATAAGCCTCCAAGCCCATTAAATCACATCAAAAAATATCGAAACACATTAAACACATGATTAAAATCAAATTAAATCACCTTCCTAATTTAAATAAATCACATGCCTAAATTAAATAAATATAAATAATTCACCTTCCTAATTAAATTAAATCACATGCCTAAACTAAAAAAAATCAAATCAAATCCCATTAAATCATATTCCAAATTAAATAAATCACATTCCAAATTAAATAAAACATATGTCCAAATTAAATAAATTAAATTAAATCCCTTTCCTAACTAAAAAAATCATCTCCCTAATTAAAGAGATCATTTCCTTATAACAAACTAAATAGATATTCCCATAATTATACAATATTTATTTCCTTCCTGAACAAGGACAACCCTAACCCTCTCCTATAAAAATAGACATAAACCAAACCTCAAGACCCCATGGACCGAGAGCTCATTCACGACAACTCCACGATAAATAAACCCTAGAGCACATTCACGACACTTACACACTTTTTCTCTCGCCAACCCAGCGTCCCTCACAAAGCACACACCATTCACAACCCCATAAGACAAAAAGCCTTCAACCCTCACGCCACTTACAAACTGACTCACGACACTCACAATAAACAGCCCTCACGTCCACGCCACTCACACTTGGCATCACACACCCTAACATTCACTTCTTACCACACTCACGCCACTCTCCCTTCTCTCATCAACTCACAAAACCTAAGCCTTCGCCTCTCTCTCTCGACCCTCAACCACGCTCAGCAAATAACCCCTCACACAGCCTCACCCTCATGCACTCAGCACACTAACTTCACGTAACAAGCACACACACACACTAGCCACTCAAAGCCAATAAACCCACACATGCTGTCCCCTCTCTTCCTAAACTCACTCACACAGCTAAGTCATGTTGGACAATTATGACCCATAGCGTCACTATTTGTACAAATCACGACGGTGTGTTTTGTAAAATTAACTATGTGATAAAGAGATTGCACTCTTATCATTTGTGATTAGATCACCTAGATATATAAATGATAGGAGGTCCATATGATTTGTTCCTGGACTGAGAATGATATGAGACAGTATCAGTCCACGAAGGATAAATCATTAAATATCCCTAGTCAGAGTATTATCGAGATTGGACATCGATAAATACGTAAAAGACTAGTATTGCACTTGTGCATGTTGTGAGGGCACAACATCATAGTTCTCGTATATTTGGGTATAGGATACTCATGCAAGTGTAATAGGAGGTTGTGTTTTACCGATGGTATGGGAAACAACTTCGCTCTGGATTAGACCCCCTCGGAATTCCATTGGTAGTATGACTATGTGTCTATGGAAATCCGAAATCAGGGTATGTGTATTTGGTCTTAACCTGAGACTTGCACCACTAATACATACGACAATCAATATACTTTGTTTGAGGTCGTCTATGGCTTTAACCGGTTCTGTGTACGCCAATGCTGGGTATATTGAGAATCGTAGTGTGTTGGGTGTGATGTTAAGACGGAAGTGTCACTCCAGTCATATGGAGTTGATGGTCACGTATGATACGGTACTGGTTCTCTTAAGTACTGCAGTCATCGGGATAAAATGACAAGGTCAAGTTTATCCGATATAGAGACTAGTTACCAGACATCCGACATGTGCTTGGTACGGGGCAGACACAATTCCAGCCCCAGGCCTAGCACGTGATCATCCGATACTGGATCGAAATATGCAATACCACGTATACTACGCCTGATATAGATCGCTTATTCATGTAAGCATGTTTCCGGAGAATTGGGAAGGCATGGCGCTTTGCTAGAGGCCAACCTTGTCTTGTGAATCGGTGTAAACGTAGTACGAGGTACTCACGTGTTCAGATAGTCCGACTACTCGATTTACTACCAACATATCCGGAGATCTCATAGGTCGCTCCCCAAAGATTCACCGATGACGTATGACTCGCACTTTAATTAATCTGGGATTAATTTATTGAGAGAGAAAATTAATTTGGGATTAATTGCGGAGATATTTTATCTGGGATAAAATATCAATTAAAGAGAGAGAACGATTAATTTGGAATTAATCGATAAAATAATATATTTGATATATTATACGAAATTAGATTTCGACGCGGAATTAAAATTAGATTTTAATTCGGGCGAACGAATTAATTTAGAATTAATTCGTTAGCGACATGAATAGTGATTTCGTTAGGCGTAATCATTTAATTACGATGCAACAGAAAATTCGTTAATTTGGAATTAGCGAACCCGAGCCCGGGATTATTTGCGAGCGCATTCACATTTCAAATTCGAGTGCGGCATGCAAGTCAAATCAAGCGTCAAATCATTTGTCACATCAAGCGTCAAATCACATGTCACTTTGAGTGATGTGACATTTGATGTGAGTTGATTGACAAGCATTTAATGCTTGCTTTATGGAAATTGAAAAAAGGGTAATGTTGATTAATTTAGAATTAATAAAACCTATTACACTTTTTCTTTTCCCTCATCTCTCTCCAGTACACGATTTTCACACCCCTTTTTGGAGCAAAAAAAAAATCATTCTTCCTTCTCTCTCGGCTTCATGGCCATTTCTTATGTTTTTCCTTCTAGTTTTGACCGAAAATGGCAAGAAGATGAGTGATGTTTTTTGTGGCAAAGAACATTACAAGTGCTAGCACACTCATGGAGGAATACAAAGGTGATAGGGTAGTGTTTCCATAAGCAAGGAATCACCTTTTGAAGCTTGGAGCTTGGAGTTTCCATTGAGGATCACCCATGGCCGAATAGAAGATGAAGAAACAGCACCCACACCGTGCAGTCCACCACCGAGCAGCCCACTGCCGCGCATGGAGAGGGCAGTACATTTTTCATCTTCAACCGCATCCAACCGATCAATATGAGTTTTTTCGCAACTCCTTTGGTTGTAATCATACTTGTTTCATGCTTAATCTTTGATCATGGGAACCTTAGAGGACTCCAACAATGGTATCAGAGCTATTGATTGCATGAAATTGATTTTAGGGCTAAAATTGGGCAACGAATTTGGGCTATATTTGATGAAATTGATTGATTAAGTATGCTTAATGTTGTTTAATTGATGATTGATTAGATCAATTTGAAGAAATTGGTTTGTAAAAATTTCCCCAATTTTTATGGGTGTTGGCCGAAAATGAGGACCCTAAAATTGTCTTGGATTTTTGATTTTTGAACATTGGATGTGTTGGAAATCATTTGGGGATGTTGAATTTATTTTTAATTTGGTTCAATTGGATTGAATTTGATTTGGGCATATTTTTCCCCTTTGGCCGAGACTTTAGCATGTGTTAATTGGGTTTGATTTTGATCAAATTATGTTTGACATGATTCATTGATGATAAGCATGATTAATTGGACAATTGGTGTTTTGGAAATATTGATTTGGGTAATTAATAATGCTATACACTTTAGTTTAATTGAATTGTAAAAATTGGATTTTGTAATTTAATTAAATTGGGCCTTAAATTGGATTTGGGCTTTTAAAGTTGTTATTGGGCTTGTTGGCTTTGTTGTAACAAAGTTGGGTTTAGGCAAAATTGGTTGGATCCAATTAGGCCCAAAACCGCATCCAAAAGGCCCAAATGCGACTAATGAACCTTTAAAGTTTAATTGGCCTAATGGGCCAAAATTGATTTTTGGGCTTATGGGGTAACTCCCGGGATTGGATTTTGGTTATTCGGTTGACCCGAGTTGACCAAAAGTCCACGCCTTGAAGAAATTAATTAAAAGCCCATTAGACTTTAATTAAATTAATATTGGATATTAATCGGCTTTGAGACCCGTAACGATTAAATTCGGAATTTAAGTCGTAAAGGTTTATTTTATAAAGTGTAATATTTAATTTGGAATTAAATAGTGAATTAGAATTAAATGCGTATTAAATTGGATTTAATTATGTAATTTAATTTAATTCTAGAATTCGTACTTTGAGTAGGTGTTCGCAAAACGAGTTTGACTCGAACAAAAATCAAATCGGTGTTTGAACATTGGATGATCACTAATTATCAGATTAATTATTGGATTAGATTGATTGATAACATGCTTGTGTGAATACCTGGTTGCGATGCATGAATAATGTATATCGGATGGATATTAGTCGGGTGGGGCAATTTTAGAAATTGTAATAAATTTGATTTATTAATTGGACCTGCGTGTCCAACCTTATCACCTCCTATTCTTTGTATTTTCTTCTCACCTATTCCCCTCAATGTAAATGAGGTTTCTTTAGAAGTGTAGTGTAACGGGTATAAGTAAATACATGTGCTAGCTGGAGAGAGAAAGAGAGAGATTTGATCTAGGATCAATGTAAAGTATCCATCCGCATATCATTATTATTTATTTCATATGCGCTTTATTATGTATTTAGAATGCATGCTTAAGGGTGTATGATGATGAGACCTTAACAAAGATAATAAATTGGTTGCCAATTTGCACGCGAAAAACCCTCGCTCAATATTAAGCATTTTTCCTTCCATTGAGTGATTCTCACTCAAGATCCGAGACGGCATTGGTTTGTTGGCCAAAGTCAAGGCCTTTGTCTGTCGAAGATGTGTTTGAATCACGAAGGCTTTGTTTCATGTCAGTGTTTTGTCCAAGTTATGGTTTGTTGGCCAAGTCAATACCACTTCTTGTCCATCGACATTGATTACGAAGCTTTCCATGGTCAATGGAAGTTTTTTGTGCCAAAGCCAAGGCTTAGTTGATTCAGAGGAAAATGTTAGGTAATACATTGGATGTATTGGCATATATAAGATATATGTTTCGGACTTGGATGTCCCCCCTACGGATGTAGGAATTGGATTGCATCCAATCGATCTTAGAGATCTACCTAGTTAATTATCATACAATTTGTTGGCCAAAGTCAAGATTGTGTGATATTTAACGGGATCCTAGCCCACTAGGAAACACGGTTTCCCGAGTACTCGACAGATGGTTAGAGGCTCGCCGAAAAATAGTGGGAGGTAAGAATTGGATTTGCAATATTCGTTCAATTACTCGCCATACGCGTTCAATCACAAATATTTCGTCAAATCAATTAAATGTTAGTTGGACTAATATTTAAATTGTTGTTTTTATAAGCAGTTGGACTGTATTATAATTGATTATATAATTGGATTATAGTAATTAAGATATTTGAATTAATTAATTTCTATTTACAGTTGATTTTATAATTGGATTATAGTAATCAATGTAATTGAGATTAATTAATTTAAATTATATTTGATTGTATAGTTGGACTATAATAATCAATATAATACATAGTACCACAAATCATTGATTAAATAGTTTGACTATTAAAATCAAGATTGAAAATGAAAAATTAGCATTTAAAACATAATCCTAAGGAAAATGTATTTAAATGACTTAATTTTTCTAATTGGGAATAATTTTCAGGATGGTCTTGGAAATATAATAAGTTAGTTTATTTGATAAAATAACAAAATAGGCCTAAGCTCGGAGTTAAGCAAATAAGTGGAACATGATATTTGGAATATTCATGTAATGATAACTTTAGTGCTTAATCCATTATACTTGTCATATAGACTCCTTAATTTCTTTATCAGAACTAAGAATTAGATTCTTAAAGTATGATATTGAAATTGAAGGATCTTCATAAATCTTTACTTAGATTTAAGAAGTAAATAAATTATAATAATTAACTCTTGGAGAGTTAATGACTATTCTCAGGAGATAAAGTCAAAGTTTGCAATTAGGCAAGTAGCGCAAGGCGCACCTTACTTCGATATTCTAGAAACCCAAGGCTTGGCCAAAGGCTTCTGAAATATTAAAAAAGGCGAAGGCTAATCATTATAGTCTTCTGGGAAGATAAAAGGACATATCCTAAGAAGGAATTGAAGACGAGCAAGGCTCTGACTTCAAATATGATTGTCATGATTATGTTCACTACTAGTATTAAAATTAGATTTAAATACTAAGTGTGGTACATAATAAATATATATTGATGTTTAGAATCTGTTTTGAACAGGATACTGATTTCAATTGAGATTAATCTGCGAATTGAAAACGGGACGAAAGTCACTGTTTTGACCGTAGATACCTAAGTTTAGGTACTACCCTTTGGGTATGTACGTAAATTAGGAAACTGTTATAATGTAACTAGTTTGACTAGGAACATTATCTTTATATCAGTGTTTAATCCGTTGCGGATTGAACCTTTATATTTTAGAACACTAAAATGTTTTATTATCTAAAGATGATATTGAGATAACACATTAGATGTGAACAAGAGAATTTATATTTAGAATATAATAAATCTCACAGTATATAATGATAACAAATAGCTCAAATTGATTTGATCATGTTGAAACTTAAAGTGGCAATGTTGTCTGGGACACATTAAACAAGAATCGTATATCCGCACTTTTGAAGAGCGGTACCAGGACTGATTTGATTCCAATCAAATAAAGTCTACGAATCTAGTTTATTGGGCAAAATGCCTAATACACTATTTACTTGGTAAAAGTACAAATGCCACCGATCTGATAGCCCTAATTCATAGTGAAGTTAGTGGGCCCATGTCTAGCTAGGGTAGATGTGGATATGAATGTTTCGTGACCTATACGGATGTGGGATCGCGTTGTGGTTATGTGTTTCTTTTGAAGAACACAAATCGGAAACTTTTAAAGTTTCGACACGAAATAGACAAACAGATCGGCTATAGTATTAAACCGTTACGGTAAGACCGTAATGGAAATTACTTAAGCAATAAGTTTCTAAAATACTTGAAAGAGTAAAGTATTCTTTCAAAAGAGGACTCCTCCCGGAACACGTCAATTTGACGGTGTGTCCGAACCGAGTAACCGAATTTTTGTTAGACATGATTAGGTTAATCATGAGTCACTCTGAGCTACCATTTCCTTCAACGGATAAGCTTAACAGTGCGTAACTTATTTAGAATAAGGTTCCATTAAAATCTGTTTGACAGATTTCATATTAGATATGAACAGGAAAGAAACTGGGTTTCACATTCCTGATAATTTGGGAATGCTAGGCATACATTTGGATGATTCCAAACTAAAACCCAAATTGGATAAGTGCCAATTATAGGATATCCTATGAATACCATAAGTATTATACTTATACATCTCACCTGAGAACAATTGGATTGTTGCTCACCATGCGGTTTTCCTAAGAGGAATACCGATATGCAGTGGTAAGTGGGAGGTTAGTAAAACTCTATGAAAATCGGAGTAATACTATTTCAGGCACCGAATCCTAAATGGAACATAAATAGTTCATCAATGATGAAACTATACTATTAATCTTCGAATACACAAGAACCGCGTAGTCAGAGAGAGTCAGAAAACAACCTGGGGTATACAAACTTATTGGGGTATACAAACTGACTACGTATGAGGAATTGATACAAGGTATCGACTCCCTATTATGACAAAGTGTCATGAGTCCGAAATGGATTCCATGTATAGTAATAAGTTTGGATACTAGTTGACGTACCGCAAGGCATTGTGCCGATTGGTATTGTATAAGTCTTCAAGGAAGACGTACATGGATGGCAACATACCAACATGTAAAGCTAGGCTTTTAGCGGAAAGGTATCGTTATCAACATTATGTTGATTTCGATTCAACCTTTTACCTGTTACCACGGTAAATCCATTTGGATAATGCTTGCTAAAGCTGCATGTTTCATTTATGAAATATGACAGCTGGACGGAAAATCGCTTTCCTGAAAAGGAAACCTTTTGGAGGATGTTTAAAACATTCTGACGGTTTTGTCGTACATGAGCTAACAAACAAGGTTTGCTGGTTAATCGAACCATGTTTGGATTGAAGCAAGCATTGGTTCTAGGAATTATCTTTTTGATGTAATCATAATAGTATATGATTTAAGTCAAAACGAAAGATTCTTGTGTATATAAGAGGGTTAGTGGGAGCGCACTGACAGTGGCTGTCCTATAAATAATGATAATGTGTCATTTCTTGGAAATGATATTCCCATAACAATCGAGAAAGCTTAGCTTTCGAAAACTCTCCGATAAATCATACATTGAAAAATGTACGCGACCTCGTGTCTCATACGCTTTGAGCATATGATTCACAAACGGGCCAATCCAAGTGATAGTCACTGGATTGAAGTTAAGAACATCCGTTAGTATCTTAGAGAACTAAGGATGTTGTCTTAGTCCATGGAGATGGAGAACTTGAAGTGACTGGGATCACTGTAGCAAGTTTCCTAAACCGATAAAACGACTAAAAGTCGCAAACGGTACTATACAGTAGAATAACGGAACAGTGAGCTGGAAATCTTCCAAGCAAGATACTGTTACCGAATAAACAACAAATGCGGGTTAACTGGCAGCAGCTAAGGCGGCAATAGAAGCCTTCTGGGTCAATAAACAAATCTAATTAGATTAGATATAGTTCTGTTAGCAGCTGACCTAGGCGTCAGCACAGGCTAAAGAATTAATGGTCTCATCAACGATCCAGATACATACTTCGGATATTCATCTGATTCGTTTGGATCATACATCGTGGCGATGTGATGATCTAATAAATCGCATCAGACGATAATCATGCAAATCCGCTAACGAAAGCCTTTATTCAGCAATTTGATCCAACCATACATAGTTCGGGTGCCAAGCACTCGAGTGACAGGCTATAGGCCAAGTGGGAGATTGTTGGACAAGTATGACCCATAGCGTCACTATTTGTACAAATCACGGTGTTTTTGTACAAATTAACTATGTGACAAAGAGATTGCACTCTTATCATTTGTGATTAGATCACCTAGATATATAAATGATAGGAGGTCCATATGATTTGTTCCTGGACTGAGAATGATATGAGACAGTATCAGTCCACGAAGGATAAATCATTAAATATCCCTAGTCAGAGTATTATCGAGTGGACATCGATAAATACGTAAAAGACTAGTATTGCACTTGTGCATGTTGTGAGGGCACAACAACATAGTTCTCGTATATTTGGGTATAGGATACTCATGTAAGTGTAATAGGAGGTTGTGTTTTACCGATGGTACGGGAAACAGCTTCGCTCTGGATTAGACCCCCTCGGAATTCCATTGGTAGTATGACTATGTGTCTATGGAAATCCGAAATTAGGGTAGGTGTATTTGGTCTTAACCTGAGACTTGCACCGCTAATATATACGACAATCAATATACTTTGGTTGAGGTCGTCCAGCACTTTAACTGGTTATGTGTACGCCAATGCTAGGTATATTGAGAATCGTAGTGTGTTGGGTGTGATGTTAAGACGGAAGTGTCAATCCAGTCATATGGAGTTGATGGTCACGTAGGATACGGTAATGGTTCTCTTAAGTACTGCAGTCATCGGGATAAAATGACAAGGTCATGTTTATCCGATATATATACTAGTTACCAGACATCCGACATGTGCTTCGTACGGGGCAGACACAATTCCAGCCCCAGGCCTAGCACGTGATCATCCGATACTGGATCGAAATACGCAATACCACGTATACTACGCCTGATATAGATAGCTTATTTCTGTAAGCATGTTTCCGGAGAATTGGGAAGGCATGGCGCTTTGCTAGAGGCCAGCCTTGTCTTGTGAATCGGTGTAAACGTAGTACGAGGTACTCACGTGTTCGGATAGTCCGACGACCCGATTTACTGCCAATATATCCGGAGATCTCATGGGTCGCTCCCCGAAGATTCACCGATGACGTATGACTCGCACTTTAATTAATCTGGGATTAACTTAATGAGAGAGAAAATTAATCTGGGATTAATTGCGGAGATATTTTATCTGGGATAAAATATCAATTAAAGAGAGAGAACGATTAATTTGGAATTAATCGATAAAATAATATATTTGATATTTTATACGAAATTGTATTTCAACGCGGAATTAAAATTAGATTTTAATTCGGGCGAACGAATTAATTTAGAATTAATTCGTTAGCGACGTGAATAGTGATTTTGCTAGGCGTAATCATTTAATTACGACGCAACGGAAAATTCGTTAAATGGAATTAGCGAACCTAAGCCTGGAATTATTTGCGAGTGCATTCGCATTTCAAATTCGAGTACGGCACGCAAGTCAAATCAAGCATCAAATCATTTGTCACATCAAGCGTCAAATCACATGTCACTTTGAGTGATGTGATATTTGATGTGAGTTGATGTGAGTTGATTGACAAGCATTTAATGCTTTCTTTATGGAAATTGAAAAAAGGGTAAATGTAATTAATTTTAGAAATTAATAAACCTATTACACTTTTTTCTTTTCCCTCATCTCTCTCCAGTACACGATTTTCACCCCTTTTTGGAGCAAAAAAAAATCGTTCTTCCTTCTCTCTCGGCTTCATGGCCATTTCTTCTGTTTTCCTTCTGGTTTTGATCGAAAATGGCAAGAAGATGAGTGATGTTTTTTGTGGCAAAGAACATTACAAGTGCTAGCACACTCATGGAGGAATACAAAGGTGATAGGGTAGTGTTTCCATGAGCAAGGAATCACCTTGTGAAGCTTGGAGCTTGGAGTTTCCATGGAGGATCACCCATGGCCGAATAGAAGATAAAGAAACAGCACCCACACCGTGCAGTCCACCACCGAGCAGCCCACTGCCACGCATGGAGAGGGCAATACGTTTTTTCATCTTCAACCGCATCCAACCTATCAATGTGAGTTTTTCCGCACCTCATTTGGTTGTATTCATACTTGTTTCATGCTTAATATTTGATCTTGGGACCCTTAGAGGACTCCAACAAGTCACACACAAAGCAACCATGAAGACCCCCCAACAAAGCAGCCACACACGACACACGCACACAGGCCACGTTAAAGCCCACTGACCATAACAACATAAACCAAAGGCACGCCACTCACTAACCGACCAAACTAAACCCTTCCTCCCATAAACACACTCGTCCAGCCGAACAACAAAAAAGCAAATAACTCTTCACAAACAGCCCTCAAACTGCCGCAGAACTCAACATGTAACTGACCCCAAACCGAGCTAACAAACAACCTCCCAAAACAGTCCATAAAACGCCTACAATAGTCCCTAAAATAACCCAAATACAGCCCCCAAAAACAGTCCCTAAAACGCCTAAAACAATCCCTAAACCCCATAAAACAGTCCCTAAAATAGCAGCAAAAATAGAGAAAATAGCAGCCCAAAGCATTGAAGCGACGAAGGAAAACATTGAACCAGTAAACTGGAGGAGTTGTGGAGCATTAACCCTTCCGACGGCCACGTAATGCACTTCCAAGAGGCGACTTAAAAGGTAAGACCTGAGGGCACCCTTTTTTATATTTTATTTTGTCGTCCTGGAAACGGCATGCTCGGTTGGACGTGGAATACATCCTACCGGGTATGCGAAGTCCTACATTGAAAACGGCTAAATACTTTAGTCACATATTTATTGTTCCGCATTTATTTCGTATTATTGGTCTTTTATTATTTCGTATTTAATTTACAGTTATTATTTATTTATATTTTCGCATTTATCTATTTGATATGTTCATGAGATTGAATGTTTGTCGTTATTTCGATTTACTTTTATGCATGCAAACTTAGATGTAGGTTGTATGCAAACTTAGACATAGGTTATTCTTGCATCTGTATATTGCATAGACTTGGTTATATTATTGCATAAATCCTTTCATTACAAGTGGCATAAGTAAGGGACCATTCCGAATCCAACGGTTTGAGGTCTTCCCTTGCGAGGGGTGAGTGCGGCCTTAAATCATTTTCCCAGTTCACACTGGGTGGCGACTCTATTTTATTTCTCCGGTTTAGTTCCCTCGTGGGCTACTCCATACTCCCAACCGGGCCGCGAGCCTGGAACAGCGTCACCAATTTTTGTGTCCTACAGTCTGGTGACTCCACTGGGGGATAGAGAATTGGCCCCGAAATAATGTCTTGTAATTTTTGTGATTTGTGCGTTAGTTAACTCTGTCTACCGTGGGTTGAAAGGGGTTTAATTAAAGGCATTATTAGAGCTGGGTAATGGTTTGGTGTCTTCCCTCATTCACTACCTTTCTATAAGGAAAAGTTGTGAAGGCACCTGGATAATCGTTTACCCGAAGCTTACCGTGATGGTCTAATTTGGAGGACTTATTGTTTATTCCTGTCACCAAGACGATAAGAGCCTAAGAGGCTTGGGTATTTAAGAGAGTCCGCTCCACCCTCCATCTGGGTAATCTTCAATAGGAAATCCATTTGACAGTCATTTATGCACCATAACTCCTTGTTACGTACCTTAAGGTATAAAAAAGGTGCGCTCACTTGGTCGCTCGAACCCTTAAGTATGGAGTCCTATTCGTGGGAAATCCTTCGCCGGTGAGAGCCTTTGTCTACACTCCTATAAACCCACATGTGAACCATAGTTGTATGACCAATAGAAGTCATCCATTTATGCTTGTGTTTGGGACCATCATCATTTGGATTCATTTGGACTTTTGTCATAAGGTATGACCTTGCTGGGCCATTTAAACTGGGACAAGATTGTGTCTTATGACAATTGGGCCAAAAGCTTCTAAAATGACGATGGGCCACTTTGTGTTTGGGCCCCTATCATTTGAAGTTATTTAGCCACGTTATGACAAAAGTGTAAACCTGTTGGGCCTTTTTCAACTGGGACAAGTTTACACATCGCAATAATATGATTGAATGCTTTAAAATGATAATGGGCCAAGTTGCACGAAAAACTTGACAGCCTTATATATCTCATGCATCACATGCATACATGCATCATGTTAACCCCGTGTCTTAAAAGCCATCATAGATATCCATTGGGTTAGAGATAAAATAGGACTTGTCAAGAAGAGTTTAGCAAACATGGATATCGGGGAAAAGGAAACCGAGGAACATAAAAAATTACGGCAAGGATAGAAAGACCATTGTGAAGAGAAAAAAAAAGAAAGAAAGAAAAGAAAAGGGAAGAGACAGAAGAAAAGAAAAAGAAAACCGTATCATATTGAGTACGGAGAAGTATTTACAGAGCATGATCAAGACATCTAGGTTGGTTTGACCCATCGATCCCATTCTTTGAACCAAAATCATTGAGTTGGCTTACCTAAGGATCAAGCTATAAAAGAACCTGGGCACACATAGACTTTGAGTCTGGTTCAGATCATTTATTCAAACGCACGGATTCGAGTTGCATCAAGTACTTTGAAGGTTCTCTGGTTTCGACACTAGTCATCTTTTGAGGGAAACAATATGTATAACTATTGGGACTATTTCGTAAAAGGCAATATAGTATGTTGATATAGAATGTCACATCACATTATCTACTTTGACCTAGTGTAAGTAACGAAGAGCAGAAAGCTAAATCAAGTCTGGGGGCGACCAATCTACCATCCCGCGAATAAGGGATATAACAGAAACTTGAGCCATGAAGATAAAAGAGAACTTCACAATCACCAAAAAAGAATTGATAGAATGAAACCATAAGCAGACCCAGGGGGTGACCGAAGACATCTGTAGACAAAGGGCGCCGAAGAGCACAAAGAAGACCTAACCCAACGGAATAGGAAATTCATTCATGCATGTATGCATACACGTAATGTACTTGTATTCTTTTTGGTGTTTTGTTTATATTCGCAGGTGTTGAAGAAAATGAAAAGGCAACAAAGGACAGAAAGATGAACCGAGACTGGGGGCGACCGGTCTTATCTTCCTCATGCAGCACGGATCGGGGATGAACCATCCCATCAGCAATGCCTCAAAGATGAGGTTCAATATGCCGAGAAGGACATTTCGAGAATGGAGCATGGGTCGAGGCCCATATCAGTATCAGTTTGAGGGTCGAGGCCCACATCGTCAGAGTTTTGGAATGAATCCGGGAATGAATCACAAGGTCGAGGCCCACATCGTCAGAGTTTTGGAATGAATCCGGGAATGAATCTCAGGGTCGAGGCCCACATCGTCAGAGTTTTGGAATGAATCCGGGAATGAATCCCAGGGTCGACGCCCACATCGTCAGAGTTTTGGAATGAATCCGGGAATGAATCCTAGGGTTGAGGCCCATACTATCAGCAGTTTCGGGAATGAATCCCATGGGAATGAATCTCAGGGTCGAGGCCCATATTGTCAGCGATTTTGGGAATGAATCCCAGGGTCGAGGCCCATGTTGTCAGTAGTTTCGGGAATGAATCCCAGGGTCAAGGCCCACATTGTCAGCGGTTTCGGGAATGAATCACAGGGTCGAGGCCCACGTTGTCAGCAGTTTCAGGAATGAATCCCAGGGTCGAGGCCCACATTGTCAGCGGTTTCGGGAATAAATCTCAGGGTTGAGGCCCACGTTGTCAGCAGTTTCAGGAATGAATCCCAGGGTCGAGGCCCACATTGTCAGTGGTTTCAGGAATGAATCCCAGGGTCGAGGTCCACGTTGTCAGCAGTTTCGGAAATGAATCACAGGGTCGAGGCCCACAATATCAGTGATTTCGGGAATGAATCCTAGGGTCGAGGCCCACGTTGTCAGCAGTTTCGGGAATGAATTCTAGGGTCGAGGCCGACAATATCAGCGGTTTCAGGAATGAATCCCAGGGTCGAGGCCCACGTTGTCAGCAGTTTCGGGAATGAATCCCACGGTCGAGGCCCACATTGTCAGCGATTTCAGGAATGAATCCTAGGGTCGAGGCCCACATTATCAGCAGTTTTGGGAATGAATCCCAGGGTCCAGACCCACATTATCAGCAGTTTCGGGAATGAATCCCAAGGTCGAGGCCCACATCATCAGCAGCTTCGGGAATGAATCCCATGGTCGAGGCCCATATCATCAGCAGCTTCGGGAATGAATCCCAGGGTCGAGGCCCATATCATCAGTAGCTTCGGGAATGAATCCCAGGGTCGAGGCCCACATTATCAGCAGTTTTGGGGATGAATCCCAGGGTTGAGGCCCACACTGTCAGTAGTTTCAGGAATGAATCCCAGGGTCGAGGCCCACATCATCAACTCAGAATGGGAATGAATCCCGGAGATCGAAGCAACTCACCACCTCTTATCAGCTTAGTTTGGTAGTGATTCCTAGATATCACAGCATTTTACAAGGATGAACCTTGGGGTCACAGCACTTCACCACCAGATCAACTCAGTTCGAAGCAACAGGCAAGTCAGGCAGCAGCTCGCAAGCCAGGTAAGTAAAAATGCATTGCATAACTTTGATAGGATTGTCATTGTCACACACTGCATAAGTCCCATCAAAGTGGGGGCGACTGTAGGCACTGCATTTTTGCATATAAGTCCCGATGATGAGTCTCACATAGAGGCACTACCCTTTAAGTTACGGAAGCCACGGGAAACGGACGTCGGAAGGGAAAAATCAGAAATTGATACCTTGTTGGATTTAATTCGTTGGCTTAGCTTCGGGTTTGCTCGTTGGATCTCTGTTTTAAAATTCATCTTTGGCCCAAAACCCCACAACCTACACCTAAGCCTACCAACTAACCAACCACACGCCCATAAGCCTCCAAGCCCATTAAATCACATCCAAAAATATCCAAACACATTAAACACATGATTAAAATCAAATTAAATCGCATTCCTAATTTAAATAAATCACATGCCTAAATTAAATAAATCTAAATAATTCACCTTCCTAATTAAATTAAATCACATGCCTAAACTAAATAAAATCAAATCAAATCCCATTAAATCACATTCCAAATTAAATAAAACACATGTCCAAATTAAATAAATTAAATTAAATCCCTTTCCTAAACTAAAAAAATCATCTCCCTAAATTAAAGAGATCATTTCGTTATAACAAACTAAATAGATATTCTCATAATTACAAAATATTTTTTTCTTCCCGAACAAGGACAACCCTAACCCTCTCCTATAAAAAGAGACATAAACCAAAACTCAAGACCCCCTAGACCGAGAGCTCATTCACGACAACTCCACGATAAATAAACCCTAGAGCACATTCACGACACTTACACACTTTTTCTCTCGGCAACCCAACGTCCCTCACAAAGCACACACCATTCAGAACCCCATAAGACAAGCAGCCTTCAACCCTCACGCCACTTACAAACTGACTCACGATAATCACAATAAACAGCCCTCACGTCCACGCCACTCACACTAGGCAGCACACACTCTAGCATTCACTTCTTACCACACTCACGCCACTCTCACTTCTCTCATCAACTCACAAATCCTAAGCCTTCGCCTCTCTCTCTCGACCCTTAATCACGCTCAGCAAACAACCCCTTACACAGCCTCACCCTCATGCACTCAGCACACTACATTAACGTAACAAGCACTCACACACACTAGCCACTCAAAGCCAATAAACCCACACATGCACGTCCCATCTCTTCCTAAACTCACACAGCTAAGTCACACAAAAAGCAACCATGAAGACCCCCAACAAGCAGCCACACATACACATGCACAGAGGCACGTTAAAGCCCACTGACCATAACAACATAAACCAAAGCCACGCCACTCACCAACCGACCAAACTAAACCCTTCCTCCCCTAAACACACTCGTCCAACCGAACAACAAACAAGCAAATAACTCTTCAAAAACAGCCTTCAAACTGCCACAGAACTCAACCTGTAACTGACCTCAAACCGAGCCAACAAACAACCACCCAAAATAGTCCCTAAAACGCCTAAAACAGTCCCTAAAATAACCCAAATACAGCCCCCAAAAACAGTCCCTAAAATGCCTAAAACACTCCATAAACCCCATAAAACAGTCCCTGAAAATAGCAGCAAAAACAGAGAAAACAGCAGCCCAAAGCAATGAAGCGACGAAGGAAAAAATTGAACCAGTGAACCGGAGGAGTTGCGGAGCATTAACCCTTCCGACGGCCACGTAATGCACTTCTAAGAGGAGACTTAAAAGGTAAGACCTGAGGGCACCCTTTGTTATATTTTATTTTATCGTCCTGGAAACGGCCGGGTATGCGAAGTCCTACATTGAAAATGGCCAAATACTTTGGTCACATATTTATTGTTCCGCATTTATTTCGTATTTTTAATCTTTATTATTTCGCATTTAATTTACAGTTATTATTTATTTATATTTTCGCATTTATCTATTTTGATATGTTATGAGATTGAGTGCTTGCCGTTATTTAGATTTACTTTTATACATGCAAACTTAGATGTAGGTTGTATGCGAACTTAGACATAGGTTATTCTTGTATGTGTATATTACGTAGACTTGGTTATATTACTGCATAAATCCTTTCATTACAAGTGGCATAAGTAAGGGACCATTATGAACCCAACAGTTTGAGGTCTTCCCTTGCGAAGGGTGAGTGCGGCCTTAAATCATTTTCCTAGTTCACACTAGGTGGTAATTCCATTTTATTTCTCCAGTTTCGTTCCCCCGTGGGCTACTCCGTACTCCCAACCGGGCCGCGAGCCTGGAACAACGTCGTCGATTTCTATGTCATACAGCAAGCCACTTGAATTTTGAATTTAAGAGGTGGGGCCTACCAACTTACATCAAGTGTCTACTTGAGTGATGGAAGTGGTTGAGGGCATTAAATGTCATTTTCCCTCCAACACCTTTTTGTTTTTGCTTTTGGTAAAGCATATACACAACTTTTGTGAGTTGAATTTATGATTAGGTTTTGGAAACAAATACAAAGAAAACACAACTCTCACTTCTCTCTTAAGGCTTGGCCGAATACCACCTTCTTCCTCTCTTTGATTTTGCTTCAAAAATCAAGCAAGCTAGCACTTAAGAAGTCTTGTGAGGTGATAGGGAAACTCACCCTTGGGTTGGATTCACTCAAAGAAGGCTTGAAGCTTCCAACAAACATAAATTTTTTTTTGAAATCCACATTCGATCAATGTAAGTTTTTCGTAACTCTCTTGATCTTTCACACACTAAATCGTGTATTAGAGACCTTGGGCATGTCTTGTTGGAAAATTATGACCCATAACATCACTATTTGTACAGAATATGGTGTTGTTGTATAAATTAACTATGTGACAAAGGAAATTGCTCTTTTATCATTTGTAATTGGATTACCAAGATACATAAATGCTAAAAGTCCATATGATTATTACCAGATTAATAAGATATGAGACAATATTAATCCACTAAGGTTTAATCATTAAATATCCCTAGTCATAGTATTATCGAGACTGGACATCGATAATGCGGAATAGACTAGTATTGCACTTGTGCGCGTTGTGGGAGCATAACGACATAGTTCTCATATATTTAAGTATTGGATACTTATGCAAGTGTGATAGGAGGTTGTGTTTACCGATGGTACGGGAACAGCTTCGCTCTGGATAGACCCATCGAAATCCCATTGGTAGTATGACTATGTGTCTATGGGAATCCGAATCAGGGTAGGTGTAATTGGTCTTAACCTGAGACTTGCATCGCTAATACTTGCGACAATCAGTATACTTTGGTTTTGGTCGTCTGGGGCTTTAATAGGTTCTGTGTATGCCTCTTATGGGTATACTGAGAATCGTAGTGTATTGGGTGTGATGTCAAGATGGAAGTATCACTCCGGTCATATGGAGATGATGATCACGCAGGATACGGAACTAGTACTCTTTAGTACTGCAGTCATCGGGATAATATGACTAGGTCATGATTATCCGATTATAGAGACAAGTTACCATAGATCCGATATATGCTTCGTACGGGGCAGACACAATTCCAGCCCCAGGCCTAGCATGTGACATTCGATACTAGATCGCTATACGCAATACTATGTATACTACGTCTGACACAGATTACATATTCCTTAAAAGAATATTTCTGGAGAATTGGGTAGACACGGTGCTTTGCTAGAAGCCAACCATGTCTTGTAAATCGGTAAGAACGTGGTACCGGGTACGCACGTGTTTGGATAATCCGACGACCGAATTTACTGCCAACATATCCAGTGATCTCATTGGTTGCTTCCCGAAGATTCACCGATGACGTATGACTCGAACATTATTAATCTGGGATTAATTAGAAGAGAGAGAAAATTAATCTAGGATTAATTACGGCGATAATTTTATGTAGGATAAAATTCAACTAGAAAAGAGAGAACGATTAATTTGGAATTAATCGATAAAATAATATATTTGATATATTAAATGAAATTAGATTTCATAACGGAATTAAAATTAGATTTTAATTCGGGCGAACGAATTAATTTAGAATTAGTTCGCGAGCGACATGAATAGTAATTTTACTAGGCATAATTATTTAATTAAATTTGATTTAATTAAGTCGCAATGGAAAATTCGTTAATTCAGAATTAACGAACCCGAGCCCGGAATGTTTTTGCGGGCCCACTCAAATTTTGAATCAAAGTGGGGCCCACATTAAGTCACGTCACATATCATTCTCATCACTTTATGTTGATGGAGTTGGTATTTGGTGATGACTTACAAATACTCAACTTTGAAAATGTGATGGACTTTTTACCAAATCTTGATTTGGTATATGGTTTTGATTTTTGGAAAATCATTACACACTTCACTCATTTTTCTTTTCTCTCCTCTCCATGCCTTGGGCGTGAACTTCATCATCTTCCTCTCTTCTCTTGGCTTGGCCGAGAGTCACACAAAGGAAAGGGGAATTTTTGTTGCAAAAATTCTCCATTGCTAGCACATCAAAGAATCATACAAAGGTGATAGGGAAACCTTTCCCTTGAGTTTGGAATTCAAGAACATGATTGGAAGCTCAACATACATCAAAGGAGAAGCTTGGAGTAACTTCAATGGAGGCAAAAATTTTTTGTTATCTCCTACATCCACTTAGCCAATCAAAGTAAGTATTTTCCACTACTTTACTTTGCGTATTCACATGATTTTATGCTTAAGATCTTGGTTATTGTTCTTAGAGAACCCAACAATGGTATCAGAGCATAATTTAAGCATGAAATATTTTAGGGTTCTTAATCTTGAATTTGGGTATTTTTCACTTGAGCATGATTTGATCAAATTGTTTGTTTGAGTATGCTTAGATAATGATAACTTAGAGTTATGCATGATCAATTTGATGAAAAATTAATTGGATTAATTTTCCCCAAATTTGAAGGCTTGGCCGAAAATATGAACTCTTGTAGCTCTTGGTGATTTTTATTTTTTAGACCATTGGATGTGTTTAAAATACATGGATAAATTGATTTGTGATTTAATTGGATTGAAATCAAAATTGATGAAAAAATTACCATATTGCCGAGAGCTTAATGAGCATGTTGGGATTGATTTTCTTCAATTTGTGTTGGCCATAAGTTGATTAATTAGTGTAATTGGTGTTTTGGAAATATTAATTTAACTAATTAATTATGGCTATTACACTTTAATTAGTTAAACTGTGAAATTTGGAATATTAGAATTTAATTAATTGGGCTTAATTTGGAATTGGGCTAAAGTTATTGTATTTGGGCTTAATGGGCTTGGTTGGGCCAAGTTTGGTTTAGGATAATTGGTTGGATCCAATTGGGCCTAAAACCATTTCCATAAAGTCCAAATATGATAAATGGGCCTTTAAATAATTAATTGGGTCTAATGGGCCAAAATTAATTTTGTGGCAAAGGGTAATTCCTTGTGGGCTTTGGTTGCCAAAGTCCATGCCTTAATAAATTAATTGAAAGCCCATTGTACTTTAATTAAATTGAAATTGGATGTTATTTGTACTTTGAGACCCATTAAGATTAGATTTATAATCTAAGTCGTAAAAAAAACAATTAAAAAAGTAATTATTTAATTTGGAATTAAATATAGAATTAGTATTGAATACAAATTAAATTGGATTTAAAATTGTAGTTCGATATAATTCAAGAATTCGTACTTTGAGTACTTATTCTTAAACGAGTTGGACTCGCGCAAATCAAATCGTTGTTTGAACATTGGATAGTCATTAATTAAAGATTAATTAATTGGATTATATTGATTGATAACATGCTTTGTGTGAATACATGTATATGATGTATGAATAATGTATATCGGATGGATATTAGCTAGTGAGGGAAATTTTGGAAATTGTTGTAATAAATATAGAATTTATTAAATTGGACCTGCGTGTCCAGCCTTTATCTCTCGATTCTTTGTAATTCTCTTCTCACATATTCCCCTCAATTTAAATAAGGTTTCTTTAGAAGTATTATGTAATTGGGTAGAAGTAAGAATAGTGCTAGCCGGGGAGAGGAAATGGAGTGATTTGTTATAGGAACAATTTGTGAAATATCCATCCCCATATCATTATTAATTTATTTACCGCGCCCTATTATGCTTTTAGAATGCATGCTTAAGGGTGTATGATGAGACCTAATCAAAGATAATTAATTGGTTGCCAATTACGCGAAAAACCCTCAACAAATATTAAAGTTTTCCTTCCATTGAGTGATTCTCTCTCAAGATCCAAGATTGGCACTGGTTTTTTGGCAAAGTCAAGACCTTTGTCCATCGCGGATGTGTTTGAATCATGAAGACTTTGTTCCATATCGCATGTCTTGTCTAAGTTGTGATTTGTTGGCCAAAGTCAAGATCACTTCTTGTCCATCGACATCGATTACGAAGCTTTCCAAGTCAATGGGTCACGCTTAACTAGAATCATTAAGCTTGTTGAGCCAAGGCCAAGGCTTAGTTGATTTAGAGGAAAACAGTTAGGCAATATATTGGATATATTGGCATATATTGGATATATGTTTCGGACTTGGAAGTCCACCTACTGGATCTAGGAATTGGATGAGATCCAATTAATCTTAGAGATCTACCTAGTTAAATATCATACAGCTTGTTGGCAAAAGTCAAGGTTGTGTGTTGTTTAACGGGATCCTAGCCCACTAGGAAACTAGGTTTCCCGAGTACTCAACAGAGGGTTAGAGGCTCGCCGAAAAATAGTGGGAGACAAGTATTAAATTTGCAATTTCGTTTAGATACTTGCCAATACGCGCTCATTTCATTTTTCGTCATTAATTTATAAATATTAGTTGGACTAATATTTAATTGTTGTTTTAATTTAACAGTTGGACTGTATTCAAACTACTTCATTTATAGTTGATTCTATAATTGTATTATAGTAATCAATATATTTGAATTAACCAATCAAATAGTAGTTGATTATATAATTAGACTATAGTAATCATTATATACGATTGTACCCGAAATCGTTGATTGGATAGTTGGACTATTAGAATCAAGATAACTGAAAGATTAGCGTTTAGAACATAATCCTAGGAGAAAATGTCTTAAACGGCTCTAATTTTCAGATTGGGAATAAAACCTCAAGATAGTCCTAGGAACTGAGAAGTTATTCTATTTGATAGAGAAACATCTCGGGCCTGAGCCCGGAGTTGAGCAAATAGTGGAGCATGAGTTTTGGAAGACTCATGGTGATGATAACTTTAGTGCTCAATCCTTTATGCTTAATGCAATGACACTTTAATGAAATTAAGGATTAGATCCTTATACCATAATGATGAAATTAAAGGATCTTCATAGATCTAACCTTAGATCTTAGAAGTACAAATTGCAAAAGAAGCTCTTTCACTTGCGTATGTCAAGTAAGTAAAAATGTATTGCACGTACTTTAATATGATTGTCATTGTCACACACTGCACAAGTCCCATCAAAGTGGGGCCGACTGTAGGCACTGTATTTTTGCATATAAGCCCGATGATGAGTCTTGTATGGAGACACTACCTCTTTAGTTGTGAAAGCTGCGGGAAACGGACTTGGAAGGGTAAAGTTGGAAATTAGCATTTTGTCAGATTTAACTCGCTTGTTTCGCTTCGGGTTGCTTGTTGGACCTCTGTTTTTTAACACACACCAAGCCCAACCCAAAATAATTAAAAAATTTAAAATACATGTCACAAATTAAAACCAATTAAATTAAACTTAAATTAAATTAGATTAAATCACATTCTTAAACTAAATAAATCTAATTAAATTAAATTAAAAGATATGTCATAAATTAAATCACCTTCCTAAAATAAATTAAATCCTTTTCTTAAACTACATAAATCACCTTCCAAAACTAAAGAAATCATTTCCTTATAACAAACTAATTAAATCTTCCCCATCAATACACAATCTCCCTTTCCTACCCAAACAAGGTAAACCCCATCCCTTTGCCTATAAAAATAACCCTCCATCACTCACCCAAAACCCCAGCTAACTCACGGCAAAGACAAACATTGAACCCTAAACACTTTTGGCTTTTTTTTCTCTCTCGGCAGTGACCAATCTCACCACACGCACAAACCACTCTCACCCCACTCACGCATCTGCCCCACGGCCACACCTTGCCGCTTCAACACACCACATGCTAACCTTCACGTCTAGCTTAACAACTAACCCTCACAGCCCTACCTCAATTCACGACACATAGCTTCCAAAAAATTCACGCACTTAACCTAGCCTCCACGCCACCGGAACCTTTAAACACTGCCACATAGCTTCCACAAAATCACGCCACCTAGCTTCCACAAATTCACGTACCTAATCAAGCCTCACAGCCCCACGCCTTTACACACTGCCGCAAGTCCCCTTCACACACACCTCACTGTCGCAAATCCCTTTTGCCTCTTCACTGCCGTAAATTACACCAACTCCACCTCCCAGATTGCCGCAAATTTAACCCTTGAAAACGCCCCCAAACAGCCCCAAAACTGTACTAAGAAACAGCCCAAAAACTGCCCAAACCAGTGACGAAAACTGCCCCCAAATCTGTCCAAATAATCCGCAAAACAGTCCCCTAATTACCAAAAATAGTGAACAGAAAATACAACAAAAATAGCAGCGAAATGGAGTGAAAACAGCAAAACAGCGAGGAAAAACGTTGAGTTAGTGAACCAAAAGAGTTACGGATCATTCACCCTTCCAACGGACGTGTAACGCCTTTTCTTGAGACGAAAAAAGAGGTTAGACCTGAGGGCACCTTTTTACTTTTTTATCTTTTGTTTATTTTATTTATTTTAGAAATATTATCGCATGAGACTCGTTTGAGGCATGATGTGATTGTTGGATGAGCGGAATATATGTTCCCTTTTGTGGTATATAGGATAGAAAACCGGACGTAAATTCCGTAGCCGAATCCGAATGGACAGTAATGCGGTTTGTACTCGGGATACAACGCCACGTACCATTTAAGAGACACATATTTCGTCTCATCCAAACTTGTGTTTGAGCATGTTGTAGTTCGTAGGTTATTTATTTGTTATTAAAGCATGATTAGGTTGTTAGCATGTTATTTATCTTAAGCATGATTTAGTCGATAGAAAGTTATTTCTTTATGTATGATTAGGTTGTTTTCACATTAGGGATTTAATTTATATTTATGCTTAGATTCTTATTTATTTTCCGCATTAGATAATTGAGCATGCTTGTGTGATGATTGTATGTTATTGCGTGTTTTCCATTATGAAAACTTACTTTGAAGTATGCGAACTTAGATATAGGTTCTCATTGTTATTATTATGCATGCAGACTTAGGCGTAGATTACCCTTGAGCATGAATGTTGAATAGATTTAGTTAGTTTATTGCACAAATCATATCATCACAAGTGACATAAGTAAGGGACCATTCCAAACCCAACGGTTTGAGGTCTTCCCTTGCGAGGTGTGAGTGCGGCCTTAAATCTTTGTCCCGGTTCACACTGGGCGGAGACTCCATGTTATTTCGTACTCCCAACTAGGCCGTGAGCCTAGAACAGTGTCGTCAAGTTCTGTGTCCTACAATACTTATGCAAGTGTGATAGGAGGTTCTGTTAGCCGTTGGACCGAGAACAGCTTCGCTCTGGATAGACCCCTCGAAATCCCATTGGCAGTATGACTATGTGTCTATGGGAATTCGCATCAGAGTATGTGTATGTGGTCTTAACCTGAGACTTGCATCGCTAATACTTATGACAATCAGTACCCTTTGGTTTTGGTCGTCCAGGGCTTTAACAGGTTCTGTGTACGCCTCTTCTGGATTTATTGAGAATCGTAGTGTATTGGGTGTTATGTCAAGATGGAAGTATCACTTCAGTTATATGGAGAAGATTATCACGCAGGGATACAAAACTAGTACTCTACTATGTTATAGCTATCGAGATGATATGACTACGTCATGATTATCTGATTAAAGAGACTGGTTGCTAGTGATCCGATATATGCTTCGTACGGGGCAGACACAATTGCAGCCCTAGGCCTAGTATGTGACATCAGATACTGGATCGTAATACGTAATACTTAGTATACTATGCCTGATATAGATTATATATTCTTTGTTGAATATTTCTGGAGAATTGGGTAGGCACGGTGCTTTGCTAGAAGCCAACCATGTCTTGTAAATCGGTAAGAATGTGGTACCGGTACGCATGTGTTCGGATAGTCTGATAACTGATTTACTGCCAAGATATCCAGGGATCTCTTGGGTCACTTCCCAAAGATTCACCGATAACATTTGACTCGAACGAAATTAATCTAGGATTAATTGTAAGAGAGAGAAAATTAATCTGGGATTAATTGCGGCAAGAATTTATCTGAGATAAAATTCTAATAGAAGAGAGAACGCGATTAATTTGGAATTAATCGATTAAATAATATATTGGATATATTAATTGAAATCAGATTTCAAAGAGGAATTAAAATTAGATTTTAATTCGGACAAATGAATTAATTTGGAATTAATTCGCATGCGACTTTCGTAATAATTTTGCTAGGCGTTATTATTTAATTAAATTGGATTTAATTACGTCGCAACGAAAAATTCATTTAATCGGATTAAACGAACCCGAGCCCGAAGTGTGTTGAGCAAGCCACTTGAATTTTGAATTTAAGAGGTGGGGCCCACCATTTTACATCAAGTGTCTACTTGAGTGATGGAAGTGGTTTAGGGCATTTAATGCCATTTTCCCTCCAACACTTTTTTGTTTTTGCTTTTGGTAAAGCATATACACAACATTTGTGAGTTGACTTTGTGATTAGGTTTTGGAAACAAATACAAAGAAAACACAACTCTCTCTTCCAACAAACATACAAAATTTTTGAAATCCATATCCGATCAATGTAAGTTTTTCCACAACTCTCTTGACACACATAACTATGGTTCATATGTGGGCTTACAAGAGTATGGATATGTTGGACAATTATGACCCATAGCGTCACTATTTGTAAAAGACATTGTGGTTTTTGTATAAATTAACTATGTGACAATGGAAATTACTATTTTATCATTTTGTAATTAGATTACTTGAATATATAAATGATAAAAGTCCTTATGATTAGTTCCGGATTAATAAGATATGAGACAATATCAATCCACAAGGTTTAATCATTAAATATCCCTAGTCGTAGTATTATCGAGACTAGATATCGATAATGCGAAATAGACTAGTATTACACTTGTGCGTGTTATGGAAGCGTAACATCATAGTTCTCATATATTTAAGTATTGGATACTTATACAAGTGTGATAGGAGGTTTTGTTTACCGATGGTACGGAAACAGCTTCGCTCTGGATAGACCCCTCAGAATCCCATTGGTAGTATGACTATGTGTCTATGGGAATCCGATTCAGGGTAGGTGTATTTGGTCTTAACCTGAGACTTGCATCGCTAGTACTTGCGACAATCAATACGCTTTGTTTTTGGTCATCCAGGACTTTAACAGGTTCTGTGTATACCTCTTCTGGGTTTATTGAGAATCGTAGTGTATTGGGTGTGATGTCAAGATGGAAGTATCACTTCAGTCATATGGAGATGATGATCACGCAGGGATACAGAACTGGTTCTCTATTATGTTACAACTATCGGGATAATATGACAAGGTCATGATTATCCGATTATAGAGACTAGTTGCTTTTGATCCGATATATGCTTCGTACGGGGCAGACACTATTCCAGTCCCAAACCTTGCATGTGACATCAGATACTGGATCGCAATACGCAATACTACGTATACTACGCATGTTATAGATTATATATTCCTTAAAGAATATTTCTGGAGAATTGGGTAGGCACGGTGCTTTGCTAGAAGCCAATCATGTCTTGTAAATCGGTAAGAACGTGGTATCGGGTACGCACGTGTTCGGATAGTCTGACAACCGGATTTACTACCAACATAGCCAGGGATCTCATGGGTTGCTTCCCGAATATTCATCGATGACGTATGACTCGAACATAATTAATCTAGGATTAATTATAAGAGAGAGAAAATTAATCTAGGATTAATTGCGGAAAGATTTTATCTGGGATCAAATTCTTTTAGTATAGAGAGAACGATTAATTCGGAATTAATCGATAAAATAATATATTCAATATATTAAATGAAATTAGATTTCATAACGGAATTAAAATTGGATTTTAGTTCAGGCGAACGAATTAATTTAGAATTAATTCACGAGCTACTTTAATAATAATTTTACGAGGCATTATTATTTAATTAAGTCGCAACGGAAAATTCGTTAATTTGGAATTAACGAACTCGAGCCCGGAATGTGTTTACGGGCCCAGTCAGAATTTGAATCAAGTGGGGCCCACAACAAGTCACATCATTAGTCATTTGCTTAACTTTTATTTGATGGAAGTTATTGGAGATTTTGAGATAACTTGTAAGACACATTTTGTTTTAATAATGAAAGACATGAGTGACTTTTACCAAATAAGGATTTGGTATATCAAGATTTGATTTTTGGAAAATCAATTAAAACTTCACAAATTTCACTCATCTCTTCCTCTCTCTCTCATTCACGGCAAAGTGAAAATTTCCTCACCCTTTCTTGGCTTGGCCGAGAGCTTCAAGAACACAAGGAAGAATTTGTTGCAAATTTTTCTTGTGCTGGCACACTCATAGAATCATACAAAGGTGATAGGGAAAGCTTTCCCAAGAGTTTGGCATCCATTCTTCAAAGCTTGGAGCTTGACACTCAACATTAGAGGAGCTTGGAGCAACTTCAAAGGAAGCAAAAATTTTGAACTCTACACATCCATCCAACTGAGTATTGTGAGTATATTTCCGCTATACTTCATTACGTATTAACATGATTTTATGCTTTAAATGATCTTGGTTTGTTCATTAGAACCCAACAATGGTATCATGAGCCTATTTAAGCATGAAATTGAATTAGGGTTCTTAATCTAAAATTTGGGTATTTTTGATTTGAGCATGATTTGATCAAATTGTTTGTTTGAGTATGCTTAGATAATGATAACTAAGATTTATGCATGATCAATTTTATGAAAAATTAATTGGATTAATTTTTCCCAAATTGCTAGGCTTGGCTGAATGTAAGCATGACCCTAATGTCATGGTGATTTTGATTTTAAACCATTGATGTGTTTAAAATGAATGGATATATTGATTTGTGATTTAATTGGATTGAAATCAAAATTAATGAATAAAATCCCTAATTGCCGAAAATGAGTAAGCATGTTAATGAGTTGATTTTGTTTCAATAATGTTGGACATGTATTGATAATATTAAAGCATGATTAATTATGTAAATTGGTAATTTGGAAATGTTAATTTGAATAATTAATTATGGCTATACACTTTAATTAATTAAATTGTGAAATTTGGAATATTAGAATTTAATTAATTTAGGCTTAATTTGGAATTGGGCAAAAATTGTTGTATTTGGGCCTAATGGGCTTGGTTGGGCCAAGTTGGTTTAGGACAATTGGATTGGATCCAAATTGGGCCTAAAACCATTCCATTAAGTCCAAATATAATAAATGGGCCTTTAAATAATTAATTGGGCCTAATGGGCCAAAATTAATTTTGTGGCAAATGGTGATTCCTTATTGGGCTTTGGTTGCCAAAGTCCATGCCTTAATAAATTAATTAAAAGCCCATTGGACTTTAATTAAATTGACATTGGATGTTAATTGGGCTTCGAGACCCATTAAGATTAGATTTAGAATCTAAGTCGTAAAGGCGCATTAAAAGTGTAATTATTTAATTTAGAATTAAATAAAGAACTAGTATTGAATATAAAATAAATTGGATTTAAAATTGTAGTTCGATATAATTGAAGAATACGCACTTGGAGTACTTATTCTTAAACGAGTTGGACTCGCGCAAATCAAATCGTTGTTTGAACATTGGATGATCACTTAATTCAAAGATTAATTAATTGGATTGAATTGATTGAATAACATGCTTTGTGTGAATACATGAATGTATTGTATGAATAATGTATATCTGATGGATATTAGATGGGTGAGGGTAATTTTGGAAATTGTTGTAATAAATTTAGAATTTATTAAATTGGACCTGCGTGTCCAGCCTTTATCTCTCGATTCTTTGTAATTCTCTTCTCACCAATTCCCCTCAATGTAATGAGGTTTCTTTATTGTATTATATAATTGGGTAGAAGTTAGAATAGTGCTAGCCGGGGAGAGGAAATGGAGTGATTTTTTCTAGGAACAATTTGTGTGATATCCATCTGCATATCATTAATTTATTTATCACGCCTTATTATGCTTTTATAATGCATGTTTAAGGGTGTATGATGAGACCTAATCAAAGATAATTAATTGGTTGCCAATAACGCGAAAAACCCTCAATCAAATATTAAGCGTTTTCCTTCAATTGAATGATTCATTCTCATGATCCAAGATTGGCATTGGTTTGTTGGCCAAAGTCAAGACCTTTGTCCATCGCGAATGTGTTTGAATCATGAAGGCTTTGTTCCATTTCGTATGTCTTGCCCAAGTTGTGATTTGTTGGCCAAAGTCAATATCACTTCTTGTTTATCGACATCGATTACGAAGCTTTCCAAAGTCAATGGGACCCGCTTAACTGGAATCATTAAGCTTGTTGAGCCAAAGCCAAGGCTTAGTTGATTCAGAGGAAAAGGTTAGGAAAATATATTGGATATATTGGCATATATATTGTATATATGTTTCAGACTTGGAGGTCCACCTACCGGATCTAGGAATTGGATGAGATCCAATTGATCTTAGAGATCTACCTAGTTAAATATCATACAGCTTATTGGCCAAAGTCAAGGTTGTGTGTTATTTAATGGGATCCTAGCCCACTAGGAGACTAGGTTTCCCGAGTACTCAACAGAGGATTAGAGGCTTGCCGAAAAATAGTGGGAGGCCAGTATTGAATTTACAATTTTGTTCAAATACTTGGCATTACGCGCTTTCAAATTAATTCGTCAATTATATATTTATTAGTTGGACTAATATTCTATTATTTTTCTTGTTAACAGTTGGACTGCACCCAAATATCGTTAATTGAATAGTTTGACTATTGCAATTAAGATGACTGGAAAGATCGGAGTTAGAGACATTATCATGGGTGAAAATGTCTTTAATGGCACGAACTTTCCTGATTGGGATATTAACCTCAGGATTGTCCTGGGGGCTGAGAGGGTGCTCTATACGATAGAGAGACCTCTCGGGCCTAAGCCCGGAAATGAGCAGCCGCTTGAGCTTGAGCTTTGGAAGACTCATAGCGATGACAACTTAACTGCTCAATCCGTCATGCTCGCTGCGATGACCCCTCAATTTCGTCACCAAAACAAGGGATTTTATGCCTATACTATGATGGCAAAATTGAAGGACCTTCATCGATCTAACCTTAGATCGCAAATGTATGAATTGCAGAAGAAGCTCTTTCACTCATGAATGTCAGATGGTACATCTGTTGAGCAACATGTGTCACAGATGATTACTGACATTGAACAGCTGGGTCAGCTAGGCATAACCTTTGTGGCTGAGACTTCTATAGATTTGATCTTACAGTCTCTTCCTGACAGCTGGAGCAGGTTCATCATGAACTACAATATGATGAACCAATACCATACTCTTGGAAAGTTGATGGCAACGCTGCATGAAGCAGAAAAAGAGCTATTGAAGGGCAAAAAGCACGAGGTGCACTTCGCTTCAATATCTCAGTCTCCGAGGGCTTGGCCCAAGGCAATTGGAGGTGTAAAGAAGAAGAAGAAGAAGAAGAAGGGCAAGGCAAATCATCAAAGTCTTCTGGGAAGGCAAAGGATAAATCCCAAGATGTATGTCTGCAGTGTGGAAAATGGGGTCACTAGAAGCGTGACTGTCGTGAGTACAAAGCGCACATGAAGGAAATCAAAGCGGGCAAGACACCGGTTTCAGGTATGTTTGTTATAGAAATAAACATGTCTACTTCTAATTTTAAAAATTGGATTTTTGATTCTGGTTGTGGTACTCATATATGTACTGATGTGTAGGATCTGTGGATTAGCAGTTTGAATACACAAGAACCGCGTAGGTCGGAGAGAGTCAGAAAACAACCTAAGAGGTATGGGTTTATGATCTCACCTCATGTGGATGTTAATCTTATTGAGGAAGATGAACTGGCTACGTATGAGGAAGTGATACAAGGTATCGACTCCGGTTTATGGAAAAATGCCATAAAAATCGAAATGGATTCCATGTACACCAACTAAGTTTGGACACTGGTTGATGCACGAGAAGGCGTAAAGCCTATTGGTTGCAAATGGGTCTTCAAGAAGAAGACCGACATGGATGGCAACATACAAACGTACAAAGCTAGGGTTGTAGCGAAATGGTATCATCAACGACATGGTGTCGATTACGACGAAACCTTTTCACCTGTTGCCATGATTAAATACATTCGGATAATGCTTCCTATTGTTGCATATTTCGATTACGAGATATGGCAGATGGACGTCAAAACCGCTTTCCTTAACGGAAACCTTTTGGAGGATGTTTATATGCAACAACTTGACAGTTTTGTCGTACCAAAACATGCGAACAAGGTTTGCAAGTTAAATCGATCCATTTATGGATTGAAACAAGCATCGCGTTCTTGGAACCAACGTTTTGATGAGATCATAAAAGAATAAGATTTCGTTCAAAACGAGGATGATCCTTATGTATATAAGAAGGTTAGTGGCAGTGCACTGACATTCATTATCCTTTATGTTGATGATGTATTGCTAATTGGCAATGACATTCCCATGTTACAATCGGTGAAAGCTTGGCTTTCATTAAAATTCTCCATGAAGGATCTAGGAGAAGCAGCATTTGTTTTAGGAATAAAGATCTACCGGGATAGATCTAGAAAGCTGCTTGGACTCTCCCAGAGCACATATATTGACAAAGTGTTGAAGAGATTCAACATAGAACAGTCTAAGAAAGGACTGTTGCCAGTGTCACTCTATCTAAGGACATGTGTCCTAAAACTCAAGATGAGAGAGACAACATGAGTCGGATCCCGTTCGCCTCGACAGTCGAATCGATCATGTATGCCATGATATGTACGTGACCTGATGTCTTTTATGCTTTGAGCATGTGCAGTCGCTATCAGGCTGATCCAGGTGATGGTCACTGGATGGCTGTTAAGAACATCCTTAAGTATCTTAGATGAACTAAGGATGCTTTCTTGATCTATGGAGATGGAGAACTTGAGGTAACTGGGTATACCGATGCAAGTTTCCAAACCGATAAAGATGACTATAAGTCGCAATCTGGGTACATATTTTGTTTGAACAACGGAGCAGTAAACTGGAAATCATCCAAGCAGGAGACTGTTGCCGATTCAACAACAGAAGTGGAGTATATTACTGCAGCTGAAGCAGCAAAAGAGGTTGTTTGGATCCGTAAATTCCTAATTGGATTAGGAGTAGTTCCGTTAGCAGCTGAGCCCGTTCCATTGTATTGTGACAATAACGGGGCTATAGCACAGGCTAAGGAACTGCGGTCTCATCAATGATCCAAGCATGTTCTTCGACGTTTCCATCTGATTCGTGAGATTATACCTCGTGGTGATGTGAAGATCGAGAAGGTCACATTAGAGGACAACATTGCAGATCCGCTGACGAAAGCTATACCACAGCAAAACTTTGAGCGACATGTATATAGTTCAGGTGTTAGATACTTGAGTGACTGGCTATAGGCCAAGTGGGAGATTCTTGGACAATTATGACCCATAGCGTCACTATTTTAAAAGACATTATGGTTTTTGTACAAATTAACTATGTGACAATGGAAATTGCTATTTTATCATTTTGTAATTAGATTACTTGAATATATAAATGATAAAAGTCCTTATAATTAGTTCCGGATTAATAAGATATGAGACAATATCAATCCACAAAGGTTTAATCATTAAATATCCCTAGTCGTAGTATTATCGAGACTGGACATCGATAATGCAGAATAGACTAGTATTACACTTGTGCATGTTATGGAAGCGTAACAATATAGTTCTCATATATTTAAGTATTGGATACTTATGCAAGTGTGATAGGAGGTTGTGTTTACTGATGGTACGGAAACAACTTCACTCTGGATAGACCCCTCAGAATCCCATTGGTAGTATGTCTATGTGTCTATGGGAATCCGATTCAGGGTAGGTGTATTTGGTCTTAACCTGAGAATTGCATCGCTAGTACTTGCGACAATCAATACGTTTTGGTTTTGGTCATCTAGGACTTTAACAGGTTTTGTGTACGCCTCTTCGGGGTTTATTGAGAATCGTAATGTATTGGGTGTGATGTCAAGATAGAAATATCACTTCAGTCATATGGAGACGATGATCACGCAGGGAAACAGAACTGGTTCTCTATTATGTTGCAAATATCGGGATATTATGACAAGGTCATGATTATCCGATTATAGAGACTAGTTGCTTGTGATCTGATATATACTTCATACGGGGCAGACACTGTTGGACAATTATGACCCATAGCGTCACTATTTGTACAGATCACGGTGTTGTTGTACAAATTAACTATGTGACAAAGGAGATTGCACTCTTATCATTTGTGATTAGATCACCTATATGTATAAATGATGAGAGGTCCTTGTGATTTGTTCCTGGATGGAGAATGATATGAGACAGTATCAGTCCACGAATGATAAATCATTAAATATCCTTATTCATAGCATTATCGAGATTGGACATCGATGAATGCGTAAAAGACTAGTATTACACTTGTGCGCGTTTGTGAGAGCACAACGGCATAGTTCTCATATATTTGGGTATAGGATACTCATGCAAGTGTAATAGGAGGTTGTGTTTCACCGATGGTATGGGAAACAGCTTCGCTCTGCATAGACCCCCTCGGAATTCCATTGGTAGTATGACTACGTGTCTATGGAAATCCGAAATCAGGGTAAGTGTATTTGGTCTTAACTTGAGACTTACACCGCTAATACATACGACAATCAATATACTTTGGTTGAGGTCGTCCAGGGCTTTAACCGGTTTCTTGTACGCCAATTCTGGGTATATCGAGAATCATAGTGTGTTGGGTGTGATGTCGAGACGGAAGTGTCACTCCAGTCATATGGAGTTGATGATCGCGCAGGGATACAGAACTGGTTCTCTATATAAGGTTGCAACCGTCGGGATAATATGACTTGGTCATGATTATCCGATTATTAAAGAGATTAGTTGCTCGTTATCCGATATATGCTTCGTACGGGGCAGACACTGTACCAGCCCTAGGCCTTGCATGTGATCATCCGATACTGGACAGAAATACGCAATACTACGGTATACTACGCTTGATACAGATTCTTTATTCCTGTAAGGATATTTCCGGAGAATTGGGTAGGCATGGCGCTTTGCTAGAGGCCAACCTTGTCTTGTAAATCGGTATAAACGTGGTATGAGGTACTTACGTGTTCGGATAGTCCGACGACCGATTTGACTGCCAACATATCCGGGGATCTCATGGGTCGCTTCCCAAAGATTCACCGATGACGTATGACTCGCACTTTATATTAATCTGGGATTAATTAATGATGAGAGAGAAAATTAATCTGGGATTAATTACGGATATATTTTATCTGGGATAAAATATCGATAAAGAGAGATAACGATTAATTTGGAATTAATCGGTAAATTAATATATTTGATATATTAAACGAAATTGGATTTCGACGCGAAATTAAAATTAGATTTTAATTCGGGCGAACGAATTAATTTAGAATTAATTCGTTAGCGACGTGAATAGTAATTATGCTTGACATGATTATTTAATTAAATTAGATTTAATAACGACTCAACAGAAAGTTCGTTAATTTAGAATTAGCAAACCCGAGCCCGAGATTATTTGCGAGCGCATTAACATTTCAAATACGAGTGCAGCAAAACAAATCAAGCGTCAAATCGCTAGTCGCTTCTAGCGTCACATCATTCGTCAATCAAGTGATGGATGTCTTTCACTTTGAGTGATTGACGCCAGTCACTATTCATGATTGATGGGAAATTGATGTGAGTTGATGGAAATAGGTGTGGCTTTTATTGTTTGACTTTTTGGAGGCCAAAATTGTGTATATGGTTTTTGAAATCATTTTAACCAATTTTAACTTCATCTCTCCTTCTTTTTTTGTCTCCTCTCTCACGCCCAATAGGGCTTATTTTTCTTCTTGTTGAGGCAGTGAACTGCCGTGAGCAGTAAAGGAAATAGGGAAGCAAGTGCGATGGTTTTGTGCCAAAATCATCGAGAGCTAGCACTCCGAGATCAATGCGAAGGTGATAGGGAAGTTCACCCATGAGCCGGGAATCGTTCGACGAAGCTTGGAGCTTGTTCGAGGACCTCCAAATGGCTTTAAACAGTGGGCTGGGCTGCTGCAGTGGCCGTGAACCAGTGAGCAGATTTTGATGCTTTCGTGGCTTCCGCGTCGCTCAACCGATCGATGTAAGTATTCCGCGACTTTCTCGATTTGTATTTGCACATATTTCATGGCTTGTATTCGATTCTATGGACCTAGAAACTCCAACAATGGTATCAAAGCGAGTAAAAGCATGAAATACGACATAGGGTTAAAATTTGGGTAAAATGAATTTGAGCATGTGATTATTAAATTGGATGATTAAGTATGTTTGAATGTGTTTTATATGATGATTGATTAGAATAATTTGATCAAATTTGGTTTGGAACAAATTTACCCCAAAAATTTGGCATGGCCGAATGGTGCCCTAAAATTTAATGTCTTGGATTTTGATTTTTTGATTCATTGGATGAGTTAGAAATGTGTTGGGAATATTGATTTATGTTGAATTGAATTTAATTAGATTGAATTTGATTTGGACAAAATAATTTCCCCTTGGCCGAGACTTAAAGATCATGAAATTGGGTTTGATTTTTGTTAAAATGTGTTGGACATGTTTTAATGTTAATGAGCATGATTAGTTGTGTTAATTGATGTTTTAGAAATGTTAATTGGGAATTAATTGTGTTAATGCACTTTGGTAATTAAATTATGAAATTGGGTTTTTGTGATTTAATTAAATGGGCCTTAAAATTGGATTTGGGCTTTAAAGTTTTTATTGGGCTTAATGGGCTTTGTTGTACAAAGTTGGGTTAAGGAAAATTGGATTGGATTCAATTGGGCCCAAAACTGCTTCCATAAAGCCCAAATGCGACTTAAGGGACTTTTGTAATTTAATTGGGCCTAATGGGCCAAAATTAATTTTTGGGCTTATGGGGTAATTCCCGGATTGGACTTTGGTTATCGGTTTGACTCGAGTTGACCAAAAGTCCACGCCTTAAGAAATTAATTAAAAGCCCATTGGACTTTAATTAAATTGACGTTGGACGTTAATCGGGCTTTGAGACCCGTAACGATTAATTTGGAATTTAAGTCGTAAAAGTTCATTATTAAAGTGTGTGATATTTAATTTAGAATTAAATAGCGAGTTAGAATTAAATGCATATTAAATTAGATTTAATGTTGTAGTTTAATTTGATTCGAGAATTCGTACTTTGAGTACTTATTCGCAAAAACGAGTTTGACTCGATAGCAAAATCAAATCGTTGTTTGAACATTGGATGATCACTAATTATCAGATTAATTAATTTGATTAGATTGATTGATAACATGCCTGTGTGAATACATGGTTGCGATGCATGAATAATGTATATCGGATGGATATTAGATGGGTGGGGCAATTTTAGAAATTGTGTAATAAATTTGATTTATTAATTGGACATGCGTGTCTAGCCTTATTACCTCATATTCTTTGTATTCTCTTCTCACCTATTCCCCTCAATGTAAATGAGGTTTCTTTAGAAGTGTAGTGTAACGGGTAGAAGAAATATTTGTGCTACCGGGAGAGAGAAAGGGAGAGATTTGATCTAGGATCAATTGTGTAAAGTATCCATCCGCATATCATTATTACTTTATTTATACGCGCTTTATTATGTATTTAGAATGCATGTTTAAGGGTGTATGATGATGAGACCTTAACAAAGATAATAAATTGGTTGCCAATTTGCACGCGAAAAACCCTCAAACAATATTAAGCGTTTTTCCTCCTCCATTGAGTGATTCTCACTCAAGATCTAAGACGTCATTGGTTTGTTGGCCAAAGTCAAGGCCTTTGTCTGTCGAAGATGTGTTTGAATCACGAAGGCTTTGTTACATGTCAGTGTCTTGTCCAAGTTGTGGTTTGTTGGCCAAAGTCAATACCATTTCTTGTCCATCGACATTGATTACGAAGTTTTCCATGGTCAATGGGTCGCGCTTGACTGGGATCACTAAGTTTGTTGTGCCAAAGCCAAGACTTAGTAGATTCAGAGGAAAATGGTTAGGTAATACATTGGATGTATTGGCATATATAAGATATATGTTTCGGACTTAGATGTCCCCCTACCGGATCTAGGAATTGGATTGGATCCAATCGATCTTAGAGATCTACCTAGTTAATTATCATACAATTTGTTGGCCAAAGTCAAGATTGTGTGATATTTAACGGGATCCTAGCCCACTAGGAAACGCGGTTTCCCGAGTACTCGACAGAGGGTTAGAGGCTCGCCGAAAAATAGTGGGAGGCAAGAATTGAATTTGCAATATTCGTCCAATTACTCACCATACGCGCTCAAACAAATATCAATTCGTCAAACGTATTAAATGTTAGTTGGACTAATATTTAAATTATTGTTTTAATAAAATAGTTGGACTATATATATTCAAACAATTCATTTATAAGTGATTGTATAATTGGATTATGATAATCAATATATTTGATTTAATTGATTATAGTTGATTAAAGTAGTTGGACTATAATAATCATTATATTTAATAGTACCTAAATCATTGATTAAATAGTTGGACTATTAGAATCAAGATTAAACTTGAAAGATTGACATTTAATATATAATCCTAGGGAAAATATGATTAAATGGTTTATTTTCAAATTGGGAAATATAATAAGTTATTTTATTTGATAAAATAAAATATTATGCCTAAAGCCCGGAGTTAAGCAAACAGTATAGCATAATTTTGGAAGATTATATGATGATAACTTTAGTGCTTAATCCATTAAGCTTGTCGTAGTAGACTCCTTAATTTCTAAATAAGAACTAAGGATTAGATCCTTAAAGTATGATAAAGAAATTGAAGGATCTTCAAAAATCTATCTTAGATTTTAGAAGTACTAAATTGCAATTAGTAAACTCTTGGAGAGTTAATGACTATTCTCAAGGAGATAAAGTCAAACCTTGCAAATTAGGCAAGTAGCGCTAGTCGCACCTTACTTCGATATTCTAGAAGGCCAAGGCTTGGCCAAAGGCTTCTGGAGTGTTGAAAATGGGTAAAGGAAAAATCATTATAATCTTCTAGGAAGATAAAAGACATATCCCAAAATGTCTGCGTAAATGTGGCAAACGGGATCGCGGAAGCGTGACTGCCGTTTTGACAAAGCAGACATGAAGGAATTTGAAGTCATAAATATGTTCATGACTAGTATTAAAATTGGATTTTAAATACTTAGTATGATACATAATATATATATATATATATTGATGCTCAGAATCTGTTTTGAACAGGATACTGACCTCAATTGAGATTTAATCTTCGGATTGGAAATGGGACGAAAGTCGCTGTTTTAACCACAAATACCTAAGTTTAGGAACTACCCTCGGGTGTGTACCTAAATTTGGAAACTGTTATAATGTAACTAGTTTGACTAGATACATTATCTCTATATCAGTGTTTAACCCGCTGCGGGTGAACCTTTATATTCTAGAACACTAAAGTCTTTTATTAAATAAAGATGATATTGAGATAAACACATTAGATGTGAATAACATCATTTATATTATGAATATAAATAAATCTCAAATATATATTATGAAAAATAAATAGCTCAAACTGATTTGATTAGATGAAACTAATTGTGGCATTGTTGTCTGGGACACAATTAAACAAGAATTGTATATCCGCACTTTTGAAGAGCGGGTACCAGGACTGATTTGATTCTAATCAAATAAAGTCTATGAATCTAGTTTATTGGGCAAATTGCCTAAAACACTATTTACTTGGTAAAAGTGTAAATGCCACCAATCTGTTAGCCCTAGTTCATAGTGAAGCAAGTGGGCCCATGTCTAGCTAGGCTAGATGTGGATATGAATATTTCATGACCTATACGGATGTGGCGTCGCGTAATGGTTGTGCGTTTCTTTTGAAGAACACAAATCGGAAACTTTTACAGTTTTCGACACGAAATAGACAAACAGATCGGCTAAAGTATTATACCGTCACGGTAAGACTGTAATGGGAAATACTTAAGCAATAATTTTCTAATATACTTGAAAGAGTATAGTATTCTTTCAAATGAGAACTCCTCTCGGAACACGTCAAAGTGACGGTGTGTCCGAACCTGATTAACCGAATTGTGTTAGACATGATAAGGTTAATCATGAGTCACTCTGAGCTACCATTTCCTTCAACGGATACGCTTTAACAGTGCAAGAACTTATTTAGAATAAGGTTCCATTAAAAATCTGTTTGACATAGATCATATTAGATATGAACAGGAAAGAAACCGGGTTCACATTCCTGAAAATTTGGGTATGCTGGGCATATGTTTGGATGATGCCAAACTAGAACCCAAATAGGATAAGTGTCAATTGTAGGTTATCATAGGGATACCATAAGTAATGTACTTATACATCTCACCTGAAAACAATCAGATTGTTGCTCACCATGCGCTCTTCCTAAAAGGAATACCGATATGCAGTGGTAAGTGGGAGGATAGTAAATCTCGATGAAAATCGAAGTAATACTATTCTGGCATTGAATCCTAATGGAACATAAATAGTTTATCAAGGATTAAACTATTCCATTAATCTTCATATACACAAGAACCGCGTATGTCGGAGAGAGTCAGAAAACAACCTGGGGTATGAGTTTCTGATCTCATCTCATAAAGATGTCAATCTAATGAGGTATACCAACTGACTACGTATGAGGTAGTGATACAAGGTATCGACACCTAATTATGACAAAGTGTCATGAATCCCAAATGGATTCCATGTATATCAACTAAGTTTGGATACTAGTTGATGTACCGCAAGACATTGTGCCTATTGGTACTTATAAGTCTTCAAGGAAGACATACATGGATGGCAACATACCAACGTATAAAGCTAGGCTTTTAGCGAAAAGGTATCGTTATCAATATTGTGTTGATTTCGATTCAACCTTTTACCTGTTGCCACGGTAAATCCATTTGGATAATGCTTGCTAAAGCTGTATGTTTCATTTATGAAATATGTCAGTTTTACGGGAAAATTGCTTTCCTGAAAAGGAAACCTTTTGGAGGATGTTTATAACATCCTGTCGGTTTTGTCATACAAAAACTAACAAACAAGGTTTGCGGGTTATTCGATCCATGTTTAGATTGAAGCAAGCATTAGGTTCTTGGAATTATCGTTTTGATGTGATCATAATGGTATATGATTTAATTCAAAACGAAATGATTCTTGTGTATATAAGGAGGTTAGTGGGAGCGCACTGACAGTGGCTATCCTATAAATAATGATGATAATATGTTATTTCTTGGAAATGATATTCCCATAATAACAATTGGCGAAAGCTTGACTTTCGAAAACTCTCCGTGGAAACGTACATTGGAAATATACGACCTCGTGTCTCATACGCTTTGAGCATATGGATTCACAAACAGGCCAATCCAAGTGATAGTCACTGGATTGAAGTTAAGAACATACTTAGTGTCTTAGAGAACTAATGATGCTGTCTTAATCTATGGAGATGGATAACTTGAAGTGACTGGGATCACTGTAGCAAGTTTCCTAAACCGATAAAATGACTATAAGTCGCAAACAGTACTATACAGTTTGAATAATGGTACAATGAGCTGGAAATCTTCCCAGCAAGATACTGTTTCCAAATAAACAACAAATGCGGGTTATTGATGTAGCTGAAGCAGCAATAGAAGCCATTTGGGTCGATATCGAATCTAATTAGATTATATATAATTTTGTTAGCAGCTGAGCTAGGCGTCAGCACAGGCTAAAGAATTAATGGTCTCATCAACGATCCAGATACATACTTCGACTATTCATCTGATTCGTTCGGATCATACATCGTGGCGATGTGATGATCGTATAAATCGCATCAGACAATAATCATGTAAATCTGCTGACGAAAGTCTTTCCTCAGCAATTTGAGCCAACCGTACATAGTTCGGGTGTCAAACACTCGAGTGACTGGCTATAGGTCAAGTGGGAGATTGTTGGACAATTATGACCCATAGCGTCACTATTTGTACAGATCACGGTGTTGTTGTACAAATTAACTATGTGACAAAGAAGATTGCACTCTTATCATTTGTGATCAGATCAACTAGATGTATAAATGATGAGAGGTCCTTGTGATTTGTTCCTGGACGGAGAATGATATGAGACAGTATCAGTCCACGAAGGATAAATCATTAAATATCCCTAGTCAGAGCATTATCGAGATTGGACATCGATTAATGCGTAAAAGACTAGTATTACACTTGTGCGCATTTGTGAGAGCACAACGACATAGTTCTCATATATTTTGGTATAGGATACTCATGCAAGTGTAATAGGAGGTTGTGTTTCATCGATGGTACGGGAAACAGCTTCGCTCTGGATAGACCCCCTCGGAATTCCATTGGTAGTATGACTACGTGTCTATGGAAATCCGAAATCAGGGTAGGTGTATTGGTCTTAACTTGAGACTTGCACCGCTAATACATACGACAATCAATATACTTTGGTTGAGGTCGTCCAGGGCTTTAACCGGTTTTCTGTTTCTGTATGCCAATTCTGGGTATATCGAGAATCGTAGTGTGTTTGGTTGTGATGTCGAGAGACGGAAGTGTCACTCCAGTCATATGGAGTTGATGATCGCGCAGGGATACAGAACTGGTTCTCTATATATGGTTGCAACCGTGGGGATAATATGACTTGGTCATGATTATCCGATTATTAAAGAGATTAGTTGATCATTATCCGATATATGCTTCGTACGGGGCAGACACTGTACCAGCCCCAGGCCTTGCATGTGATCATCCGATACTGGACAGAAATACGCAATACTACGGTATACTACGCTTGATACAGATTCTTTATTCCTGTAAGGATATTTCCGAAGAATCGGGTAGGCATGGCGCTTTGCTAGAGGTCAACCTTGTCTTGTAAATTGGTATAAATGTGGTACGAGGTACTTACGAGTTCGGATAGTCCGACGACCGATTTGACTGCCAACATATCCGGGGATCTCATGGGTCACTTCCCAAAGATTCACCGATGACGTATGACTCGAAATTTATATTAATCTGGGATTAATTAATGATGAGAGAGAAAATTAATCTGGGATTAATTACGGATATATTTTCTGGGATAAAATATCGATAAAGAGAGATAACGATTAATTTGGAATTAATTGGTAAATTAATATATTTGATATATTAAACGAAATTGGATTTCGACGCGAATTAAAATTAGATTTTAATTCGGGCGAACGAATTAATTTAGAATTAATTCGTTAGCGACGTGAATAGTAATTATGCTTGGCATGATTATTTAATTAAATTAGATTTAATAACTACGCAATAGAAAGTTCGTTAATTTAGAATTAGCGAACCTGAGCCCGAGATTATTTGCGAGCGCATTAGCATTTCGAATGCGAGTGCGACAAATCAAATCAAGCGTCAAATCGCTAGTCGCTTCTAGCGTCACATGATCCGTCAATCAAGTTATGTATGTCTTTCACTTTGATTGATTGATGCCAGTCACTATTCATGATTGATGGGAAATTGATGTGAGTTGATGGAAGTAGGTGTGGCTTTTATTGTTTGACTTTTTGGAGGCCAAAATTGTGTATATGGTTTTTGAAATCATTTTAACCAATTTTAACACACAATTCTTCATCTCTCCTTCTTTTTTTGTCTCCTCTCTCACGCCTAAGAGGGCTTATTTTTCTTCTTGTTGAGGCAGTGAACGGCCGTGAGCAGTGAAGGAAATAGGGAAGCAAGTGCAATGGTTTTGTGGCAAAATCATCGAGAGCTAGCACTCCGAGATCAATGTGAAGGTGATAGGGAAGTTCACCCATGAGCCGGGAATCGTTCGACGAAGTTTAGAGCTTGTTCGAGGACCTCCAAATGGCGCAAAACAGTGGGCTGGGCTGCTGCAGTGGGCGTGAACCAGTGAGCAGATTTTGATGCTTTCATGGCTTCCGCGTCATTCAACGGATCAATGTAAGTATTCCGTGACTTTCTCGATTTGTATTCGCACATATTTCATGGCTTGTATTCGATTCTATGGACCTAGAAACTCCAACAAACACTATTCCAGCCCCAGGCCTTGCATGTGACATCAGATACTGGATCGCAATACGCAATACTACGTATACTATGCCTGTTATAGATTATATATTCCTTAAAGAATATTTCTGGAGAATTGGGTAGGCACGGTGCTTTGCTAGAAGTCAACCATGTCTCGTAAATCGGTAAGAACGTGGTACTGGGTACGCACGTGTTCGGATAGTCCGACGACCGGATTTACTACCAACATATCCAGGGATCTCATGGGTCGCTTCCCAAAGATTCACCGTTGACGTATGACTCGAACATGATTAATCTAGGATTAATTATAAGAGAGTGAAAATTAATGTAGAATTAATTGTGGAAAGATTTTATCTGGGATAAAATTCTATTAGTAGAGAGAGAACGATTAATTCGGAATTAATCGATAAAATAATATATTCGATATATTAAATGAAATTAGATTTCATAACGTAATTAAAATTATATTTAATTCGGGCGAACGAATTAATTTAGAATTAATTCGTGACCGACTTAATAAATTTTTGCGAGGCATTATTATTTAATTAAATTTGATTTAATTAAGTCATAACAGAAAATTCAATAATTTGGAATTAATAAACCCGAGCCCGGAATGTGTTTGCGGGCCCACTCGGATTTTGAATCAAGTGGGGCCTACAATAAGTCACATCATTAGTCAATTGCTTAACTTTTATTTGATGGAAGTTATAGATTTTGAGATAACTTGTAAGACACATTTTGTTTTAATAATGAAAGAATGAGTGACTTTTACCAAACAAGGATTTAGTATATCAAGATTTGATTTTTGGAAAATCAATTAACACTTCACAATTTCACTCATCTCTTCCTCTCTCTCTCTCATTCACGGCAAAAGTGAAAATTTCCTCTCCCTTTCTCGGCTTGGCCGATAGGCTTCAAGAACACAAGGAAGAATTTGTTGCAAATTTTTCTAGTGCTAGCACACTCATAGAATCATACAAAGGTGATAGGGAAACCTTTCCAAGAGTTTAGAATCCATTCTTCAAAGCTTGGAGCTTGACACTCAACATTGGAGGAGCTTGTAGTAACTTCAAAGGAAGCAAAAATTTTGAACTCTACATATCCATCCAACCGAGTATTTTGAGTATATTTCCGCTATACTTCATTACGTATTCACATGATTTTATGCTTTAAATGATCTTGGTTTGTTCATAAGAACCCAACAGGATAAACGCTCCCACCGGTGAAGGTTGCTCAAACTAGGTCTCCCCACTCAAGGGTTCGAGCGACCAAGTGAGAAGGTCTTTTTTTTACCCTTGGGTACGTGCCAACGAGTGATGGTCATCACATAACGATCTGCCACCTTAAGTGAAAGCGACTTCACGATACATGACGTCATCGAGGTAAAAAGGGAATGTAAAATATATGAGACTTGGTTAACCAAAGCCAAAGCCACGGACGCTACAAGGCATTATTTCAGGGCTGATTCTCTATCCCCAGTGGAGTCGCCATCTGTAGGAGTGAAATGGGGTTTACCGCTATGCCTATGATGTTGGACGACCATGAAACTGTTGGGCTCGCTGCCCGTAGAGAGTACAGAGTAGCCCGCGGGGGACTAAATTGGAGAATAAATGAGTCGCCACCCAATGTGAACTGGGAAATGATTTAAGGCCGCACTCACCCTCACAAGGAATACCTCAAACCGTTGGGTTCGGAATGGTCCCTTACTATGCTAGTATAATGGACGGGTTCACACAATGGTATAGCCAAGTGTGATGCAGCTCATGCAAGATGATTCAAATAAACACATAATTTTCACACCTATAAACATTAATATAAATAAAAGCAAATAAATTTAGAAATACAAGGTACGATAACAAGAATCATAATAATCAAAGTAAATAAACCGTCAATAAATAAATAGTAAACAAAAAGGGGGTTAATCATGCATATATGAGTATTTCCCGAGTGGTACATGGAGTTGTATCCCAAGTAGTAGAGACCTCACTACCATCCATTCAGATTCGACTATGGAATTTATGTCTGGATTTCCATCCGATATATCGCAATGGATAATAACACACATAATAAAAAATGGTGAAAGTGCATAAAAAAATAAATAACCTTAAATAGATAAAAATAAATAAATAATAAAATGCAAAGAAGAAAAATAATGTGACCAGAAATTTGGTCATCTTTGATGTAGGACTTCGCATACCTGGCTGTCCGTATTTCACTTCCAGCCAGGCATGCCGTGTCCGAAAATATAAAAATAAATAAGGTGCCCTCATGTCTTACCTTTTAAGTTGCTTCTTGAAGTGCGTTAGGCCGTCGTCGAAAGAATTGAAGCTGGTTCGCTGTTTCACTCGCTATTTTGCTGTTTGCTGGTTGTTATTTGCTGTTTCCGTTTGCTATTTTTGGCGATTTTAGGCTGCTGTTTTGGTTGTTTTTCTAATTATTTTGGCTAGTTGTTTTCACGGTCTTTCCTACTGTTTTTGGCTCACTATTTGTTGCTGTTTTGGTCACTGTTTTTGCTGGTTTAAAGGCTTCTATTTTCGGGGTTTATGGGTTGTGTTTCACGATTTAGGGGCTGTTGTTTTTGGGGTTATTTTCGGTGATATGGGGCTGCTGTTTTGGGGTTGTTTTCGGTGATTAGGGTGTTGTTTTTGGACTATTTTTTTTGGTGATTTTGGCATTGTTTTGGGGGCTTTTTTTCGGTGATATGAGGCCGCTGTTTTGGCTTATTGTGTTTTGTTGTTGCTTGGTGTTTGGTGTTTAATTTGTGGCCGTTCAAGAAGAATAGAAGGGGGTTGCCTAGGATTCTTTATTTGCATTGTGTTTGCCGTGTGTGTAGCCTTAGGTTTTTCTTTTTGTGTTTCACGCCTCCAGAAGCCTCCTACAAAGATGAAACTTGGTCTGTTTTTTATAATGATTTGGATGGATCACCAAAAAGAGAAACAAATCATGGAAATTTATTTTGGAATATAATCTTACAAATTTGGTGATGGAGATCTCAAATCTTTTTAATTGGAAAGTCTTGATGAGGTAATTTGAGCATGTATTTTGCATGGCATTTCACATCTTCGTTAATTGGAAAGTGATTTGAGGGATTTGCACATGTGAATTGCATGGGATTTTCTTATTTTGGGCGTGTATGGCATGAGTTGGAGGGTAATGGGCGTGTATGGCATGGGTTGTATGGGCTTTCATGGGTTGCATGGGTTTTGGGCTGAGGCTAAGGTTTGAAACAGAAACTGACTGAGTGAATCTGAGGATGGCTAGTGAGTCTGAATCCAATGAGGTGCTAATTTTTGAGGTTTTCTTTCCTTCCGGCATTCGTTTCCGTAACTTCCGTAACTTTTCAGGCAGTGCCTCCATAGGAGGTTCATCATCGGGCTCATGTAAAAATACAGTGTCTACACCGTTTCCGGGAGATGGTTGACAAGCAAAATGAGCAGGTTTGCTGGTCAACAACAAAAGCGGTAACTTCGTTCCATCTTTTTTATTTCTTTATCATTTATTTATTTATTTATTTATTTCAGTTTCCGTTTAGATTAAATTTTTATTTTTAGTTTATTTTCTTTTATTATCGTTTCTTATTTTACTTGTGTTTAATTGCATGCCTAAATGTAGGTATCAGTTTGGTAGATTTGTTAGGATTGGAAAACTCAGATTCAGAAAGTTTATTTGACAATCTTTTTGGTACACCATCTACATCTAGCACAAATATCATGAGTGAATACGAGAGACCACCTATTAGAACTCTTGAGGAGTACCTCCACCCCCCACTTGCACAACTACACCATCATGCATCATGTTTCCTCCTAATGCACCATATATAGATTTTAAACCTGGGATGATACAGTATCTCCCAACCTTTCATGGTTTGGAGAATGAGAACCCTTATGTGCACATTAGAGAGTTTGAAGAGGTTTTAGAAACTTTCCATGACCAGTTTGGGACTATAGACACAATTAAACTTAAGTTATCCCCCTTTGCCCTTAAGCATAGACCTAAGAGCTGGTTGTACTCTTTGAGATCTCGGTCAATAGGATCATGGGGTGAGATGACACATGCATTCTTTAATAAATACTTCCAACACCATAAAACGAATACCCTAAAATGAAAAATCTCTATCTACTCCTAGAAGGACAGTGAAACCCTTTATCAAACTTAGGAGAGGCTTAAGGATATGTTAGCTAGTTGTCCTCGCCATGGGTATGAGAGTTGGCGCTTAGTAAGTTATTTTTATGACAACTTAACCCTAGAGAGCACCAATTCGTTGAGACAATGTGCAATGGTGAGTTTATCCGAAAGGACCCTGATGAGGCACTTGGGTACTTGAATGACCTAGCTGAGAAATCTCACACCTGGACTGGACCAAATGCTTGAGCTTTTAACTAGAGAGATATGAGCCTTAGAACAAATCTCACAACTAGAGAAATCTCAACACTGATAGGACACATCCCACCCCTTCTAGCGGAGGCATACACCATTTTAGGGAAGATGATAGTATTAAAGAACAGGTTGAGCTATTAACTAGAGAGATATGTGCCTTAAAGCCAAAGATATCAAAACTATGCATACATTAGTCTAGTTAGAACCTCAAGGGGTATGTTTTATCTGTAAGGGGATTGACCATCGGGCCTAAGAGTGCCCTTTTATACGGTGAGATGAGGGAAACAGATGAGGAACAATGCAATGCCTTTAGAATGTACAAGAATCGTATACACCGTATTCAGATAATTTTAATCCTGGTTGGCGGAACCACCCAAAATTCAGTTGCAAACATGAGTCCCAAGCAACCCACTCAAACATCACACCCTAGAAGTTACAATGCCCCACAGTATCACATACCAACCAATTCTATAAACTCTTTAGAAGAGATACTATACAAGCATTTTTTAACGGCCCAGAACAAAACAAATCAAAGGTTTGAGTCATTAATAACTCATGTGTTGAAGAAATAAGGAGATAAAGAGTCAAGTCTTTAAATTAACTAATGTGTTAAGTGTGTAGGAGTCAGGAAAATTCTCATCTCAAGCACAACCAAATCCGCGAGGACAACACATGGCACAGGCCGACCATGATGCATCTAATGTAAAGGATCTTAATGCCATAACCACTCGGAGTGGTAAAGAGATAAATGTGTAGGACACTTCCAACACTAAAGGTGACACCATAGATAGTAATGCAGACATCTCTCAAGAAGAACAGGTGCGACATATCCCAGTTCGAGTACCATTCCCTCAAGCTCTTGGCCTACTGCGAGAGCTACAGACGCTAATGGTGAGATCCTGTAACATTTAAAGCAAGTAAAGATTAATATTCCTTTGTTACATGTGATCAAACAGGTTCACACTGTTAGTTTGTCTAAGACATGACAAAGATCCTAAACATTGATTCATGTGTGAATATTACAAGATAAGTTGTGGAAAAACTCACATTGATCGGTTGAAGTTCAAAACTTTTTGTTGGATGTAGAAGCTCAAAGCCCTCTTTTTGAGTTCCAAACTCTTAGGTGAGTTTCCCTATCACCTTTCTATGACTCCCAAAGTGCTAGCTTTGTCCAAAAATTAAATAAAATTTTCTCCTCCAATGAGAGGTGAGTTCGGCAATGAGAGAGGGAGAGGATGAGTGAATAGTATTTTTTGTGTTTTTCAAAAACATAATACCAAAGTTGTGAAAAGTGTGTGTTTTGACTTCCAAAGTATAATTAATATTGCCAACCACTTCCATCATCTTTTGACAAGTTGATGTAAGTTAAAGTGGGTCCCACCACTTTAAATTCCAAATTCAAGTTGGCTTGTACAACACATTTTGGACCCGGTTCGTTTAATCCGACTAAACAAATTTTTCGTCGCTACGTAATTAAATCCAATTTAATCAAATAATAATGCCTAGAAAAATTTATTACGAAAGTCGCTTACGAATTAATTCCAAATTAATTCGTTCACTTGAATTAAAATCCAATTTTAATTCCGCATTGAAATCCAATTTCAATTAATATATCCGATATATTATTTTAGCCCAAATAAATAAATTAAATAGAAAACTCCAATTCGACTGTTAAATTTATTTTACCGATTAATTCCAAATTAATCGCGTTCTCTCTTCTGTACGAATTTAATCCCAGGTTAATTCTTACCGCAATTAATCCCAGATTAATTTTCTCTCTCATAACTAATTCCAAATTAATTGTGTTCTAGTCAAATATCATCGGTGAATCTTTGGGAAGTGACACAAGAGATCCTTAGATATGTTGGCAGTAAATACGGTTGTCGGACTATCCGACACGTGCATACCCCGTACCACGTTCTCTCCGATTTACAAGACATGGTTGGCTTCTAGCAAAGCACCGTGCCTACCTAATTATCCTGAAATATTCAATGAGGAATAAATAATCTGTATCAGGCATAGTATACAATGTATTACGTAATACGATCCAGTATTGGATGTCACATGCTAGGCTTAGGGCTGGAATTGTGTCTGCCCCGTACGAAACATATATCGAATCACTAGAAACTAGTCTCTATAATTAAATAATCATGACCTAGTCATATTATCCCGATAGCTGTAGCATTTAAGAGTACTAGTTTCGTATCATGCGTGATCATCATCTCCGTATGACTGAAGTGATACTTTCATCTTGACATCACAGCCAATACACTAGGATTCTCAGTAAACCCAGAAGAGGCATACACAGAACCTGTTAAGCTCCGGACGACCAAAACCAAAGTATACTGATTGTCGCAAGTATTAGTGATGCAAGTCTCAGGTTAAGACCACATACACCTACCCTGATTCGGATTCCCATAGACACATAGTCATAATACCAATGGGACTCTGAGGGGTCTATCCAGAGCGAAGCTGTTCCCGATCCATGGCTAACAAAACCTCTTATCACACTTGCATAAGTATCCAATACTCTAATATATGAGAACTATACCGTTAAGCTTCCATAACGTGCACAAGTGTAATACTAGTCTATTTCAATATTATCGATGTCCAGTCTCGATAATACTACACTAGGGATATTTAATGATTAAACCTTTCGTGGATTAATATTGTCCATATCTTATTAATCCGGTACTAATCATATGGACTTTTATCATTTATATATCCAAGTAATCCAATTACAAAATGATAAAAGAGAAATTTCCTTTGTCACATATTTAATTTGTACAAAAACACCATGTCTTTTACAAATAGTGATGCTATAAGTCATAATTGTCCAACACGCACATATGCGAAGGTTTTGATGGATCTATGTACCATGAAAAGAAAGCATCACGTGAAGAAGACCCGCATTCTTAATAGAACAAGCAAGTGCGGTAATTTACCAGAGGGCCCCACCAAAATACAAAGATCCAGGATGCCTCACTTTTTG